>JAUESR010000204.1:0-327500 GCA_030914345.1 Drosophila koepferae
TACAGAGAAGAGGAGAGAGAGAGAGAGAGAGAGAGAGAGAGAGCGTTCTTCCTAGTGCTGCCTGCGGCACATCAAAATGTGGAGGCACTTAAGATGCTTAGCGCCATGGCAAGCGAAAATAATGACGCTCATAAAAACTAACTAAACAGAAAAATAAAGCAAACAGCATCAAAGGACGACAACGTGAAATACAGTTATATAGACAGCAGGAACTTGGAGCGAAATGTTCGGGTTTTTTGTGCAGATGGATAAAATCCGCCTGTTACACTATATATACCCTGTGATATGAAGTAAATGGATATATGCATTATAATATAAATTTTTGCATAATATAATTCTGTATAATTTAGTTCTACAATATTATAAAACAATTTAAAAACATTTCTTATCAAATATTACTTTATTATTTTAATTTATCTTTCGCTCAATTTAATATAATTTTATATTTAATGTAAACAAGTTTCAAAATCGTTTCCAATAAAATGTTTTATAATTTTTATCTATTTTTCTTTCGTTTGCAAATGCTTTTAGATTAAACTTCATATTTCAACCAAATTTTTACTGGGTATATTTTAGGTTTATTTTTATGTTAGTTCGTTAATCGTAAATCTTATAAATTTAACTCTTTCCAGTGTCTTTCTTCACTTACTTTCGATCAATTATAACTTTTTAAGAAATTACTCATTTGATTATTTCTTCGAACTATTAAATACAGGGTATTTTCACGTCAAGTCTTTTATTCTAAACAATATTTGCATTAATTTGTTCTCTAACATTCTATCCATTTGTTTTCAACACAATTTTTTCACTCCTACAGGGTATTTCACAGTCAACGCATGCTTTAAACTTTCCTCTTACTTGTTTTTAAGCTGTGCGCGCTCGGAATGACAATGATAATGATGTGCGATAATGTCGGGTTAGTCGTTGTTGTTGTTATTGTTTGTTTTGTTTATTGTTTTAGCCTCTGCGAACAAAACTATGCACAATGATAATGAAGCCAACCATAATGATGACGATGATGCTGTCGATGACGCTAATGATTATTTAGTTGTTTATTATTGCAGCTAAGACAATTGCCTAAGTTTCTGCTAAAGGATTAGTTAGTCCTACGAAACACATTATAATTAAAATTACAGTAGCCGATTGACAAGCCCCCTTTACCACAGATGAAGACGAAATGGGGGAGTGAGAGTAGGACGCAGGCAATTCTTGATTTATTTATTAGCCGCGGCCTAGGCGAGACTTCGTGATTTCTCTCAGCAATTTCATTAATTGATTTGAGATGCTTGCATTTCCTGACTTTTTTTAAATTCTTCTTCCCTTTCTTTAGCTCTCTTTCCTGTTGTTTTGCTGTGAACTTTGGCATTGGTCCAACGAATTTGTAGGTCTGATGAAGCCTTCTTTCTGCATTTGGCTTGCGTGTTGTAAGTTTATTTTTTGTTTCATACTTGTACAATGGAAAAGGGAGTATAGCTAGCTGTATGTTATTATATAGGGACTATGGACTGTGTGTATATAGGAAGATTTGATACTCAAATGATATATATTTGTAAAATACTTAAAAAAAGTCTAATTCTAGCTGCGAGCAAGCCTACACCGTCCACTTATACCCGACATGCAGCATTTGCGTTGCCTTATTTTTATTACATTGTTTCCGTTATATTGCCTTTGCTTCTGCTCTCTCCCTGCCAATTTAGCAAATGATTTTCTTGGCACAACTTTTATTTGGTCTATTTAAATTTTAACGAAATTGTTGCTAAATGACATACACATACACACACACACACACGCACACACCGACACAGACAGGCAATACACATACAGCGTTACACAGTTTCAATTTCGTCGCTTTTGCAGGCTTCATTTCTTCCGGTGCGCAGTGGTCTCAAATTGTATTTCAATTGGCATTTTGTTAACAAAGTTTCCAGGTATAAACTTCTCAAATTGAAGTAATTGACGTTGAAATTGATTGCTATTGTTATGGAAATTGCCAAGCTAATGGTACAGGTAAGATACGAATATCTGATAACCGATATTTTGCGAAAACATTTTCTTCTTTTTTTTTTTTGTTTGTTAGCAAAACATTAGACTTGCGAATGAATTGCAATCAGCTGCACTAATTAAGTTTCAATTACGAGTGCATCAAATTGACAGAGGCAAAATGAAATATATACCCGGCGGTGTCTGTGTCGAATTGTTGGTGTGGTTTCTAAACAATGTAACTGAAATTTTTTTTTTTTCCCCCCCCCCCCCCAAACTCAAGTCAACTCCAAGCGAATGCGGGGATCAGCTGACAATGCTGTGACGTTCTAATTATAAACGCAACTATTTCTGGCCCTAACCCATTAACATTTTGTGGAGTACCAAGCAAGAGTTCAGGCCAATGGCTATTTGCAGCCTATAAATATTTGAAATGCGGCCAAACTTAATTAAGGCATATCAAAAGTTGCCAAAGCAAAGCTCCAATGCAATTATGCAACTTTTGCAACAATATTTCAGATTGTTCTCGTTGTTTATACGAGATGCAAGCGAAGACAGAGACGGACTCGAAGACGTTGCATAGCCAAAAGTTGAGAGCTAAGTTTACTCACCTGCTGCAGCTCAACTTTATTTCGAATTTTTTTTTTTTTTTTTGTGGGCAACTTATTTAAGCGCTTTTGTGAACTTATAATTTATAATTTCATAACAAATTTCAAAGAGACCAAAAGGATAAAGAGTTTCATTTTGGTTGAATATAAAAGCAAGCAATCTGCAAGTAAAACATAATTGCCATACAAGTCGTATACGCAACATCATTAATTTCATTGCATTGTGGTCTGTCACAGAGATCAGAGTCGTCGCATTGTAAACAAGCATAGACAACATAAATGAACATATGTTATAAACAAAGAGGATCAAAAGCAAGGGAGAAAAAAAGCAAACATAAAAAAGTAGCTTTACATGCAAAATGCAGTAGAAAGAAAACAGAAAAGGAAAATCCTTCAAGACAAAATGAAAAATACAAAACAAATGAAATAGAGAAAAAAAAAAAAAAAAAAAAATAGAGTAAAACAGCAACGCACTTAATGCACATATTATCGAAGTCAACATTTAAAAAAAAATATATATATACATTGAAAAGTACAACCAAACAAGACATAAAAAATATATAAATATAAAATATAAACAATAAAAAAATCACAATAGACGTAAACAAACAAACTGAAAAGCGGATAACAAGTGGGAAACAAGGAAACATCTCACATTGCTAACAAGCATAAAAAGCATAAAAAGCAGTAAAATCCGTTTGATAAAGTGTGCTCGACTCAGATATACCCTATAATAAATGTTTTCTATTTTTATACCCTGAACCCATTGAAAATGGGAAATGGTTTTGTTATTTTCATTTTAAAGTAGAATTTCATTAATATTAATAATTATATAATATCATAACATATATATAATATATTAAGATAAATAAAATAAAATATTTTAAAACGCGAGAACTGTAGATTTTTTTTTTTTTTTTTTTTTTTTGAATATATAACAGCTTTTAATAGATTCCCTGCAAATCGATAATTATCGAAACATTAATTTCCAAATTTTCCCATTTTTAACTCTTACTTGATTATTATTAATTTACTTAATGCTGATAAACTTTGATAGTTATCGTTATCTTTACATTATATATATATCATTTTTAGTACAAAACATTTTTCCTAATTTTACTTAACTCCCAAAAACTAATAACGATAAGGATTTGCTTGCGCGATCAAGTAAATAGGTACATAAACTAAATATATATTTTTCATAGCTGATTTAGATTTTTTTTTTTATGGCATACCCGTTTTATTACAAGCCCATTAGTCATTCTCTTATAGATTTATAAACAGGGTATGGAAAGCTGCTTTAGCCACTCCTCACCATATCAATGCAATTTGTATGCGACTAAAGATTCGCCTCGAGCATAACAAGAAGAAGCCGTGTACTGCCATCGCCCACTTTTCTGACCCGTAATGAAATATATGTATAAATGTATATAAGTTGGTAGCACGAAAGAGCAGCAGCAGCAGGGCCAGTAAGCGTAACAGTAGCAGTAGCAGTAGCAGGAGCAATAGCAGCTCGAGGTCATAAATAATATTATTATGGGTTCAGTTAATGGCATTAGGAACGTGTGTTGTCAAGGCAAAACAAAGTCGTGATTTTTTTTCCCTTGTATATTGTGTTTGCATTTATCTGCGCTGTGTATCCATGTTATTGGGTGCTATTTAACAACCACACAATGTCACAATGTTGTTGGCGTCATTATTCATGCAACAAGTTAGCGAGAGAGAGTGAGAGAGAGAGACGCCTCTAATTAGGGCTAATTAAAGGCTTTCGACCACAGGTTAATTGATCAATGTAAGAGGACTCTTGGTGTGACTTAAAGAGCTTGCTGAGTTTATCAACGTTATTAAATGAAAATTTTACAATATAATTTGCACTGCAACGTAGGCTGATTCAGTTACATTTCAATTGAATTGTAGCCACGTTTTCAATTAAAAAAATCTGCAGTCTAGTCAATATTATTACATTTCAATAATATACCAAACAAAAAACTTTATATATTTTACTGGCAATACGCTGTGAGGGCAAATAAGTGGACAGTTTTATTGACATATGGACGGGACACAACACAACGGCCACCCCCCCCACAGATAACACAAAACACACATACATTAACAGAATTATACATATAAACACACACACACACACACACACGCACGCAGTTACATTGCATAGGTATCAAGGTTGATTTATATAGCAAAAAAAAACGAGCAGAATGGTTATAATTTAATTATACGACTTGTATTTTTTTTGTTAAGTGAAACCGAATGAAACATGAATGGAAGATAAGCTAATTAAATTAAAAAATCAAAAACCCAAAATAGATTGATATACGCTTAAGCACACACAGACTTATTAACTAATCACCACTTAGCCTCAAGTACTCACATAAATTGCTAGAGACACAAACAAAAATGTAAATAAATATATAAATTGTTGAGATATATAAGTATAGAAATCGACTAAGAGACACCCACAAAGAAAGCGAAACACGTTAAGAGAGACGTAATGACCATAAGCGTTAAACTTTACGGTTAGTCTCAATGTTGATTTTTCGGTCTCTGTATTTTTTTTTATTGGCAAACGACAATTACGCAACGGCACTTGTAATATATTTTATCAGATTTTTGTTTAAATTTGTTTAATAGTTTTTTTTTTTCCAAATCAAATTGAAAGACGCACAAAACGAAACGCAGACACACACAGAAAGAATACGAGATAGAGATATGCAATTGGGAAAACGTTAACGTTATCAAGACAACAGACTCTGACAAACTGAAAATCTGAAATTCGAATTCGAGCAGTACGACGGGGGCATGTGACAATTGTTGTTGTGTTGTTGTGCTATGTGATAATGCATCATGTGATGACGCCTGGCTGGTGACCGGCAAATGCCTGAATTAAGAGGCGGCATCTATCGCTGAGAGCGTGCGCGGGAGATAAACACGGCGCGAGCTATTTTCGAAATTGATAAGCAACAAAATCGATCGATGCGACTGACGACAGCATTCGCAGCATTCGAACATTTCAATACGATGTGTATGCAACGGCATTATCGAAAAAAACAAAAATTACTGTAGAGTGTAGCTGCAGCTGTAGAGTGCTTATCAGTTAAACACTTGCTGCAGCTGAGAGAGGATGCATGTTAAGTGAAAGTTAATACGGTGTTGAATAAAGTAAGAATTGTTGAACGAATGAAGATGACTGGCTACAAATTCTTTTATTATGTGAATTGATAGAGAGAGAGAGAGCGAGACAGAGAGTAAAATGTGATGGATAAAGATATTTATGTAGTGAGCACAATTAGTTTATAATAATATAAATCAGACCGAAAAGTAATCCAAAAAAGAGCAAAACTTAATTCTTACTCAGCTACAAAGTTAATATTGCTTTTGTAGTATGTTTAATGAAATTGTAATATAGCTATTAATATTTTTACGATACAGTACAACATTTATTCTGTTTTAATATGAAATTGTTCTTGAATAAACAATAAATACAAGTTTTAATCCCCCGCAATATGCAACGTTTGTATTATTATACTTTACATTCTTGTAATCTCATTCATGGTCAAAACTTTCAATAGATCAGCTAACAGTTCACGTCTGTAGTTCCCTTAAAAATGCCCAACTTTTAGGCAAACATATTAAACCTACTTTATAGAACAAGAAAAGCGAAAGAAATCGATTTACAGTTGTATGAAAAACAAGCCAAAACTCCAGCAACAGCAACAGCAACATCGATCAATGCATGCTGACGCGCTTGCAGCATTGACCCTTGCGTTTCAGGCGATGGCTACTTAAAAAAAAAAAAAACTTGAACAGCCGTAAATTCGCTACAACAAGGCTATGAAATTTAATAGCAGACACCGGCCAAGCGAGCAGAAAACCCACGTATTGACCATTGCCCGTCCGAACAGAGCGAAAGAGGCCAGGCGTGGGCGACCCAAACGTCTTTTTGGTATAAATACGCAACTGTATTAGCTCACGTAAAAGGGAGTGAGTGGGTGAGTGGATGGGTGGTTTTAAATGTGTGTGAGTGTGTGTCTGAGTGTGTGTGTGTCCGTATGTGTATGTCCATTGCAGTTTCTGTACGTATTATTGACTTTTATAGCTGTGCCATTCATCGTCTCGAGAGTTTGCGAGCGTGTGTTTACATTTTCAACTATGTAATTCGTTGCATTTTATTGCACATTTTCTACTCGACGTGTGTGTGTGTGTGTGTGTGTGTGTCTGTGTGTTTTTTCTTAGTGTTAAATATTTATGACTAGCATTCGGTACGTTGGCCGGAGCTCTCTGCACAGGAGCTTTTCATTTCTGTGCAAGTTTAACGAAGTGTTAAATGGGCTGGACCCAGACAAACGCTTCAATACCTTCATCATCAGCAACAACAACATCATCATTATCTTGTCCATCATCATCACCATAATCATTGTCTTGGAAAAGCAGCCTTTTTATCGAAATTTGTCACGCACCACATTGGGCTACGAATGGATTAATATCGAGCGACAACAAAAGATTTTCATTTTAAGGATGATAGGAAAATGTTTGCGACATGAGTCGCATGAATGACAGAGCTCAGGCAATGCTACGAATGCTCTCTGTCTATTTATATATAGTTGTATATATATATATATGTTTCTCGACTCGCTGTGTTGACAAGTGTTGGGCACGTGTTGCTAATACCTGTGGATGACAATAACGGCATTACTTTTACTTTTGCCCAACCTTTTGCATTTGTGTTTTCCTTCTTTCTTGAGGGGGAGGCTTAACTAGTTTATTGCTCTGTGCTGCAGCTCAGCTTGGGTGATAAATGCTGAAAATTATTTAGCTAAATGTTTAGCATTAGTTTGGATTTCTTTACATCACAATGAATTGGCATAATGGAGCAGCATAATTGAATGAATATGTGATTTATTATCTAAACATAGTCATGAATGTGTGATAAATAGAAACTGCAAATAGATCGACTTTGGGTTGTGCAGAATGATTTCAGTTAACTTGAGTTGATCAAGAAATTGTTATAATTAAATAAATTTGTGATTCAGTTAACAGTTGATCAAGAAAATGTTATAATTAAATAAATTAAATGGTCATAACAACACTTCAAAAGCTCTCGAGTATCTCCTAGTTGAACATATAATAAAGACTAGAAAATAAAATAATAGACATCAGTAAATCACTCTCTGAACTAGATCTAACCACCACCAAATAAAATAAATTTGATAAGCACAATCAACCCTTAGCTAAAACTTTCGACTTTCGTAGCGATATGCTCTAACCACAGGTTAGACAATTAAAGCTATTATATAGTTAAATCATGATAGAGACTCTTAAGCAACTGCAGATATTCCCACAATAACTAATGTAGCCAAGGACTTAATAGCTCTACCTAATGCCAACAACCCCTTACACACACACACATACGCACACATACAAACATGTATTGCCACGCCTTTTGGTGTTCTGTTGCTTTGGCCAGGATTGCAAATAATGACCCACAATTTGCAACACCCACGAGCCGAGCAACATTTTAGAGTGTTATAAAGAAATTAGCTATCATTTAGCCTAATGAGCATAATAATAGCAAACCTAATGGCCAACCACAAGGAGCAGAATCGAACCAACTGGAATCGAGCTGCCTCGGATGACCAGAGAAGCGCCCCCTATATTAAACAAACATTGACCGAAGTGCGATTAACTTGTGAAAGTGTTATAAATGTACCGCAATTTATATTCTACACATACATATACATATATATAGAATTGTGTGTGTAAGACAAAAAGAAAGTAGATATATATGTATATGCATATAGACTTTAGTGTTGCGTTTTAATGGCTAAAGCCCAGTGTCAACAATGATGAACATAAATATTGTTGGCAAGTCAAGGCCAAGGCGAATGGCCGGGAATGCTATCTCAATTAATTTAGCTGACTGCCAATAATCATAAATAAACAAAATGCCAAGGATATAGGAACAAAAGCAGCCTACGCGCACACAAATGCTCATGACAGAGTTTTAATTATTTTGCCAGATCAAGCACACACACACAGACACAAATCAGCAAATTTAATAAACAATAATTAGAAGGCATGCTGGCAGGCCTGGCCTAAACACGTTTGGAATGTGAAGCCAGGCATAATACAAAAAAAAAAAAATTAACAAAAACTGACAAAGCAACAGCAGGAGCAACATTTGCTATCCCTCCACAACTCCCACACAAACACACACACACACAAATGGAACGCAATAATGGCATATAATTAACATATAAATTAAAGACTAATACAAATTTACGCGGCAATAAAATGCAAAAATTGCCATACATGTTTCGACTTTTATTTGCAATGCGATACTCTAAATGTCTGTGTCTGAGATGAGGTGAGCGCATTGCCTACCACAATTCATTTGAATTACAGTTCAACAGCAAATAATTAATTATCAAGAATTAAGTTTCAAAAAAAGGAATACTGGGTAAATATTAAATTCAAAAAGTAGAAAGCACATTAAAAGAAATATATATAGAAATATGAGATATGTTTTGTGCGTATAGAAACATTGTGCATAAAGTTTCTTTAAAGAAATTTTTTGTTTCTTTTTTATTTATTTTTATTTTTATTTATTTATTTATTTTTATTTAATAATTTATTTTAATTTATTTATTTTTATTTATTTATTTATTTTTATTTATTTATTTATTTTTATTTATTTATTTATTTTTATTTATTTATTTACTTTTATTTATTTATTTACTTTTATTTATTTATTTATTTTTATTTATTTATTTATTTTTATTTATTTATTTATTTTTATTTATTTATTTTTATTTATTTAATTATATTTATTTATTTATTTATTTTTATTTATTTATTTATTTATTTTTATTGATTTTTATTGATTTTTATTTATTTATTTTTTTTTTTGTGCATATAGAAATATGGTAAATAAAGAGTTTTTTATAAAGAAAGTTTTGTCTTTTATTTTTTTTAGACATTTTTTAGTTAGTTAAATAAATTATTTTATAAATGCAATAAAAGTATAAATGTTTAACAACCAACTAAAATATAACTAGAAAAGATATTAATTCAGTAAAAAAACAACTGGCTCATCGCACATCAATGCCTATATAAGACATATATTTCTCAAGCTTTAATAAACACAATATGTTAGCCTTTTCATACACAATTTAAACTCCTGTTAAATATTTGTCTACAAGCTACACTACTTTTGTGACAGCTCAATTTTCATTTGCAAAAAATATATGTATATATAGCTTTATGTATTCTTACTTTATTTCATTTATATATTTGCTATGCATGAGTTAATTAATATTGCCATCGGCTTTACCACCTGTTAAATAGTTGACAAATGCATGTGAATAAAAACTGTTGAATAAAAATGCACAACAAATATGCCAACACAATCAAATATTTTGCAGCAGCAACAACAATAAAAATATGAGTGAAATATTAATTGAAACAACATTTTTGCTTAACAAAGAGAAGCTGTCGACTCTTGCCCACAGTTATGCAGAATATAAGCAATTCGAAAAATGAACTTCATGGAATTTATGTGACTAAATTATTGATAAAACCAAATATCTTCAATATGAAGACAACGAAATCTGATAAAAAAAATAAAAAAAAAAAAAACAAATAAATAAATAAAATGGGAATTTAATTTTGTGTTTTGTGCTAATTGGCTTGCATTTAATTAACTGAAGCTGTACTTTAAAAAAAGTAAACGAAAGTATTATTGAAATGTCATTTTGCTGGCTGTCAATAAACAAACCAAATAATAGAGCCATTAGCTGAATTGAGGCTGGAGCTGGGTGTTTGCAGTTAATAGCGGCTTAATGCCAATAACAGAAGCGCGACATAAAATGCACAAATCAATTTCCGCTCAGCAGCAAACCACAGCGTAGCAAATCTCCTGCTACCGAACATTGCACAATGGCCAATTGGAAATGGGCTGCAAAATCAACTGAAAAAGCAGATGAATTCGACCAAAACCAAACCATATCCCATCCATATACAGATAGAGAGCGAAACAATAGACATCCCATAGCGTTGAGCAATTTTCGTAAAATTAGTTTAATTTAAAGTTTTTTTTTTTTCCTTTTTTTATTTATTTATTTTTTTTTAACTTGGCATCAATTCAGTCAGTTAGGCAATGTGAGATGGTTAAACATGTGTCGAACAGAGACAACAACTGGTCAAATGTCGAGGCTTGATTATAAAAATGGTCGATGCTGTTGATGCTGCTGCATCAGCAGCCTGTGCCCGTGCCGCTGTTGTACTTCATTCATTCACTCATTCATTCATTTGCACACAACATCCGAAACGCAGGTCACACATTGTTTTATGTTAGAGTCTCATCAAAAGCAGCAGCAGATGCAGTTTAGCCATAAATGGGCGATTGGTCAGCGAGTCGCCCAGCACCAGTAACAATAGGAAAAGCATTTTATTTTCTCTTTTTTTTTATTTTTGCTGCTTCACACACATATAACGAATATTGTATACACTTTGAATATATTAAGAGACTTTAGAATTTCAACTCTGCGAAAGATCAGTTTTAAATATAAAATATCAAATGAAGTCTAGCCTTTTGTTAACTAGATTGGAAAAAGGGGCAAAGCAGATTTGATAGGTGAATAACAGCTTATTTGTGTACAAAACTGGCAAGTAGGGAATGAAAGAGTATACACAACTATTGAATATGTAATAAAAGAAATCTGAAAATATTATTTAAGAATTCAGCAATTCTTACAAGATCACATTAGAGTATAAACCTTAGGTAATTGTCTATAAGTAGAATGATTTAGTAAGATAAAAAAAAAAAAACATGTGTAATAATTATTTTTCATTTTTATCGTACATATCAATTTTAATAATAAAAAATCTATTTTTTTTTTTTTTTAGTAACTCAAAAAATAATTGTTATTTCTTAATATTGTTGTATAAAAATTATAATCGCTACGATTCCTGTTTTAGATTTAAAAGATTTAATAGAAAATTTTTAACTTTATTATAATGAACCACAAACTGACGCACACACACACTGTCAAACATATATAGCCAAATATTATTCCAACTGCTAACCACATCAATGTTACCAGCTTCATTTCATAGCCATGCTGGATATGCCGCACAGCAAGCGCTTAGAAAAATTTAGCTAACCAAGCCTGTAAACTGTCCGTCGTCATGTCATCATCGTCGTGGTCGTTACCAACGTTGTCATCGATGACCCAAGCAGCAGCAGCAGCTTTGCTTGTTGCAGCAATTTGATATGCACGTGCCATAGCATCGCGATCCCTTTCTCCGCATAACTATGCCCACTGTATGCAACGCAAAATAATGCCGATTCAGCGCGCAGCATTCGCACAAAAGGGAACAACACACACACACACGCACAGGACATGTCAGGCAGTCTTACTGGCTGGGCTGTCAGTCAGTCAGCGCAACTAAAACAAAATGGCTGCACTCACAATGCCTTCACAATATTCGCAGCATTCGTTTATTTTAAAATGCAGTTGATGTCGAGCTTGTATAGAGTAGGTCATGCGCTATATATATGTATATATACATATACATATATCTTGATATATATATGACGAGTCGGTTGAATAATGCCAAGTGACATGGATACTTTTTGGACTGCGCATTGGTAATGAGCATCGCAATCCGCTGCCAGCGGGCACAAAGCAAATGCCAAAACGAACATCAACTGAAGAGTATATATACTATATATATATACTAAAGTGAACTGTAATCAGCTGCAAAAGTCATATTAAAGGATAATAAAAGAATACGATAAAATAAACGAACGAATGCAGTCAAAATGCCAATCAATTGAGAAAGAACTTTTACATGAGTGCAGAGTTAAAGTAAAATATTCATTTGACATTTGACAGATATATATGAAAGTCTAAGTATTATGAGGATTTATAAGGAATTTGAGCTTACTATATATTTTAAAGATTATATATAATTTAAAAAAAAAGTACATGAAAGAGCTGAAAGTCAACGCGAGTGAAAATCATCCAAAACCGATATCGAAGTACAGCGATATCTGTAAATGATACCGTTATCAAAGATTTCAAGCGCAAAGGACATCTTTGGAATACTCAAAAATATCCAAGGAGCAGGATTTGAATTTGAGTTTACTATATACTTAAGCGAATATATATATAATATACAGAACAAAAATTTATATATTATTTCTAGCATAATATATTTTACCAATAATTTTCTAATATAAATACGTATTCTCAATATCCTTTATCTTCATTTTTCGTTTTTGTAATCGATATGATCTTCATTATAAAATTACATAAAATAATACCTTTCATATATATTCCAAAATTATCTTAATCACCTACAAAAAATCTTAAAATTTTACTTGCAGCTTCAGTTCATCTACTCTTATCTTATTGACAAACTTTTCTAAGCTTTCTGCATGCAAATTTCAATTGAAACCCTTTTTAACCACACAATCTCCTTTACGTTAACCACACATCGCCTGGCACAAACTTCAATCAATAGACGTAGCACAAGCCACAAATCAGTTGCACTTATTACACCAACTATCAGAAGCAATCCATGCATATCTACATACATATATATATATATATATATATATATATATATATATATATATTTTGTAGACAATCCACTCTAAAAAACAATCGCGCGAGCACGTTCCTATGCTGTGCTCTTAAGGCCAGGCCAACTCAAGCTTCATTAAGCTTTCATTTAAACCCGTATAGCCCACAAACCAACACGCTCCTGGCACTCCCATTCCCATTCCCATCAGCAACTGACTCGCTGTGTACAATGCAAAACAATTCAACTATTTTGCCATACAACAAAATACGAAATGACGAAGCGAAAGCGGAGGATGGAAAAGTTGAAGCCGTTGTTGCTGCAGATCGAGCTAGCGCAGTGGCAGCAATCGGTTGGGTCACTGATTGATAGACGACGTCGGCGACACCATCAACGTCATCGTCGTCGTGGTCGTCATCGTTATTGGTACTGGCAACGTACCGAACTGACTGGCTGCCTGTCAGCCTGCCTTGTTGGCTGACTGACTGCTCCTGGGTTGTTGTCAATTAACGTACGAAAATGACTTCCGCTTTGATTGTGCGGCAAAACTAAGTGCGGCCCGCCCACACACACACACACACAGGCAGACAGACAGACGATGCGAACCTCATCTATCGATTGACTGTCAACTGGCTGACTGCCTGCCTAACTGCCGACTGTCAGCCTGTTTCCGTTTCCGATTAAACCAGCAAATAGTTTTCAGTGTGTGTCGCTCTCTCTTTCTCTCTCTTTTTCTCTCTCTCTCTCTCTCTATCTTTGTCTTATCCTCTCGCACTCAGTCAAAAGTTTCATCTCAAGTGATTTCAGTAATTGTTGTTAGCCACATTTTTTGCGCTCCACTCAATATTGTTGCTGTTGCTACATTCCCCTCATCAATCGCTTGATTAATGGGCGTTTAATTGTCCCCGCTTATGAGGCGCATTTGGTTGTTGGGCATTCCAATGCTCTTGATTTATTGAAAATGCTTTTAAATGTTGTTTTTCGGCTCTGTCTAATGAGGCGCATAACATCACAGAGGAATGTGTTGTAATATGTGTTTTAAACACAACATGTGCGACGGGGCGTATATGTGATTAATTGTTAAGATATTATTTGAAATGTTTATTTTTTACAAATTAAATATCAAGTTAATGTAGATACGAGAATATGCGTGAAACGGCAGCAGCATGAAACATTGAGTAAGTGAAAATAAATACAATTTATTTCTAAATAGATAATAAATTCTAAAGACGATATATAATATAAAAATAAAAATATAATATAATAATAGGACACCTTTAAAAATAAAAAAAATAATAATAATCTAAAAAATTTTATAAATCCTTACTTTTAAAATTAAAGTTGATGTTAAGGAATTGGTGGCTCTTGAGAGCAATAGATTGCGTCGGTTTTTCTACGAGTTCGTTCGCGATCGTATAGAGAGCGTTTTGGTATTGGTATGTATGCTAAGGATATCAATAGCATTGGTGAGTGTCATTATTTGCATGTGTATGTGATCGTGAAGACCGTATGCATAGACTCTTTGAGTTTTCTACTCTATTACTGAGCCTCATTGTGCGAGTGTTAATCGTATCGCTCCCTAAACAATGATAAAAAGACCACGAATAAATAAATAAAATAAATAAACACAATGTGCTCAACAGAAAAGCAAAACGAAAAGAAGCGAAGGCTTTTGCTCAGAGCGACAACGATTGAGTGGAATACTTGTTGGTTGATCTCATAAGAGAAAGTCAATAATAAAAAAGTCAACTTTTTTTTTGGGGATACAACATGATATTTATCTATTAAGGAGCACGAAAAAGTTAAGCTGATAAATATAATGCCGCAATTAAAATCAAAATTAAACAAACATGTTTCATTTAAGGCAAGTTATTAGCATATGTAATATTGAAAGATCGTATTTTAGGATTCCTCTTAGTATGCATCAGCATTATAATCCATCTCTAAAATTACATAACTCCATGTGCTGCGCACCTTTGCAAATAATCAAAGCATGAAATTAGGCAAACAACTTGCAGCTGCGAAGAGCTTTACAGTAAATTCCCAGACGACAATAAGAACAACCAACGACGAGCAGCTTCTCTTAAGCCTAAGTCGACATAAAAAAAAAAAAAAAAAAAGGAAAAGCGCAGCCAGGCACGGAACGGGGTAAGGCAAAGGCGAGGCAAAGGCAAAGCCAAAGGCAAGGCAAACAAAACGTAGCAACCGGCAGGACGAGAACGACGCATCGTAGCGCTTAAGCAGGAAAAGGCGGCGCAGGGAGCGAGCCGGTTGCCGGCTGAGGCTACCTAAGGAAGTTGGAAGGCAACGCCGCAGTGAAGATGCAAACAAAACGCCTAAGTAATTGCAAAATAAACAAGCATCAACAAAAGATTAAGACGCATAGAGCTCGGAGACGAGAAATCTTCAACTACTTAGCCCCAGACCCAACCCAACCAAAAGCGGCGACAATTGCAAATGTTTTATTTGTTTTTTGTTTTTTTATTTTTATTTTTTGCTTTCTGCAACATTTTGGCCAACAACAAAAAAAAAAAAAAAAAGAGGAAAGAAAACAATTAAGCAAACGCCCAAAAAGTTGCAGTTGGAGTTGGAGACGAGTAAATTTGAAGGCGGGAGGCGTGGCTAAAAGTCAACGCTAAGAACTTTGCACGTTCGCGGTCGATGTGCAAATGAAGGACGACGTGATAGCGGTCAAACTCGAGACTGCAGGAAAGATGGAGACGGTGTAGTTTATCTAGGGGCGGCAGCTACTTATAAAACTTGTCGTTGCACAAATTCTTAGACTCAAAACTCAAACCCAAACCAAAAACTCTCATACCCTAGCGCTGTCGCACTCATCGAGAGCTTACTTTTTGTCCGGATTTTGAAAAGCACAAAATTTTCGCAGCGCAAAAGTTTTTACAACTGTGTTAAGAAAATGACAGCGGCAGCGGCAGCGGAGGCGGTGCAGCTGGCTGGGGCAACTGCAACTCACAAGTTCGAGTGGGGCTACGCGTCGTGGACGCTGCGAAGCGTTAAGCAATTTGCCAGCTACATGCACTTGCGACAAGCAACAGCAACAGCAAAAGCAGCAGCATAGCTGAATTTTGTCCTACCCTTTCTTCAACAATTTTTGTGAATTTCAGGCCCAGAAGGTCTCTTCACTAGACAAAACTTGGCACACAGGCCAATGCGGGTCTCGAGCAGTTAAGTGCGGGATTAAGAAAAGATAAACATTTGTAAGGATTTAGTGCAAAGTTTGCTTTTGCCTTGTTTGTTTGCCTTCTCATTATTATTGTTGTTGTTATTGTTGCTGCTGCTTCTGCTGCTATTGCTGTTGTTGTTTGCTTGCGTTGATTTTGGCCAAGGCTCAGTTTCAGCAGTTTTTATTGTCAATTGCATTTTTGTGCGACAGCTGGAATGTCATTATTAGATTAACTAATGGAAGCATAAAATATAGGCTTTATTACGTTTGAAGAATTATTGTGACAGCAAATAGATGTTTGGTCGTTGATAGGGATGTAAAATGGATTATATAATTTTTTATTGTATTTTTTATTAAAAATTATAAAAAGAACATATTTTCCAAATATTAGGAATTTTTTTTTTTTTGGTCATCTTAAATGAAAAAGAGGTTTTAGAAGTCTAAAAGCTTCCATCTATAACAAATTTGAGTTAAATATATATTTTTTTTACAATTTATCAAGGAGCTATCTATAGTCGATAAGCTATTGTCTCTATAACAATAAATATGGAATTTAAAAAAATATAAAAACTTTCTTTTACATTTTTACATTTTTAAATTGTTGTTAATGGCATTTTATCTAAAAAAAATTAATGAAAAATTCAATGTATTTCACCATCAAGAAAATATTTTTATTTTAAGAATATTTGTAGAGATCTACATGCATCTCTAGACAACAAACGCTTCAGAATTCATGAGACAAATTTTTTATCTCATATAGATTATATCAATTTATAGAGCTTTGGTTTCATAACAAAATTCGGACTTTTAAAATAGAATCAATAATTGCTTAGATTATTTCACAACTTTCCTCTAACCCAAAAGTTGTAAAGTTAGTGAAATTCAGTCTGAATATTCATTAAATCTCTGCCAAAATATTGCCAAGTTTGTTTAATTTTCTAAGATCAACTATCTTTAGTTTGCATGATGAGTCAATGTCAAGTTTTGATGCCAAATATGATGACTGACTTTGCTAGACAAGTGAATAACGTAGACACACACATTCACACACACACACACACACACACACATCCGCTCAGTGTCAGTAAAATATTAGCCAATAACTTTGGCCAAAGTGACGGCTCATCATCGACTGACTAAGCATGACGCATATGACTGATATCATGTGTGCTGGAGGCAGAGCAATAACAAAAACAGTAACTAGCAGCGGCAACTGCAAAAGTAATGGGAGAAGGACATAAGAGGGGAGGATGCCAAGTAAGAGAACAGCATGCGTGATAAGTGAGTGCGTCCCGAGGGCGAACAAAGAAAGGCCGCCTGCCATATACGTAGCAGACTGTAGCCATTGATGATGCATTTCTCGGGGCATCGACGAAAACGGGCAAGGGACAAGCAACAGGATGTCGTAAGGGCTGCTCTTTTCTACACATCTCTTTTTTTTTGCTGCCGCTTGCAGCACGGGTTTAGTGTATTTTCGGTTTTATTATGCAGCCGTCCGTCTCTCTCTCTCTGTCCCAATGTCCTGGAGGCTGGGCTGAGCTGGGGTCTCAGGCGCAAAATGTTTGCACAAAGGCTTAAGGCAAACAAAGCTGAATCAGCAGCCGTTTCAGAGGCAGCAGCAACAGCAGCAGCAGCTACTCTGCAAACTACAATAAGCGGGGTGACAAAAAAAAAAAAAAGAGTAAAAAGAAACAAATACAAAAAGAAAGAAAAAAAAAGAGACTAGCAAAGAAAGCGGGCAACTCATTGGCGCTGTCCCTGGCTGGTAGCCCATTCTTTCCATCTATTCTATCATGTTTTTTTTTTTTTTTTACTGTGTTGTGCGGAGCGCAAACAAATGAAAGTGGATCCACTTGAGCGCAGCAAATGAAGTGCTGGAGGATCGGGTCTGGGGCCTGGACAGTAAAAGTGCAACGAAAGCGAAAAAAGAGTGAGAGAGAGAGAGCACCATGCCTGAACTACTTGAAACAAATACAAAAATGTCGAAGCCAACAACACAAATGATATGTGTGAGCAAGCGAGTGTGTGTGTGTGTGTGTGGGTGGTTGGGTGATTCTGGCTGTGTGTGTGTGGCGTCATATGTTGCCAACCAGTTGATGATGTTGCTGATGCAGCAGTAGCAGGCGACGGCCAGCCATTGGCTGCTTACATTGGATGAGCCGCGCTGGAGCACAATTTTCAAGAGATACGTCAATATTTGACAAGTCGTCATTGTCGTTGTCATTGTGCATTGCCAGTTTTCCACATTTTCTTTTTTTTTTTTTTAACTCGTATTCCCACTGCTATTGCCATTTTTTTTATTTTTATTTTTTCTGTTTGTACAATATACATACAAACATCTACATAGATTCGTCATGGATACTTGTGCATAGTTGCATTTGTTTTATAGTCAGTTGTTGATAGCGCCAAATGGTGTGTAAGATGTAAAATTGACAGGAAGATTAACATTGGGCACACAGCGCGGATGATTTGAGAAGTTGTAAAAGCGCATGACGTGTGGATAGAGTGAGCGATTTAAAAGCAATACAAAGTATTTCAAATGAATATAGATAAGTAATAAATACAAAGATCAACAACAACATAGTAACGGATTTTTAAAAAAGTTTAAATCTAGGACAAATTCGAGTAATTTTCGAATAGAAAATGGTAAAGAAAAAAACCGTAAAATTAACTTAATAAATTATATTAAATATTTCTTTGACAAAAAAAAAATAAATAAATAAATAAAAATAAAAATAAAATAAAATAAATAAATAAATAAATAAAAAAAAAATAAATTTTAAAAAAATTAAATAAAAAAATATTTAGACATTTTTAAACATTCAATTTATTAATCATTTCATAAATATAGATATTAAATAAAATATGTAAATAAATACAACTAAAAAATAAAATATAATAAAACAAAAATTTCAATATTTAAATGATAAAAAAAAATTAAATAAAAACAATTCTTAAAAAATATATAATAATTAATAACTTAAAAATATAATTTAAAAAAAATAGTAATTAAAAATATGCTTGTAAAAAATGAAATAAACATTTACAATTTTAATTTATGTTTAAAGTACATGTTGCAAAATTTCAAACATATTATTTATATATATACGTTTTACTTGAAATAGATTTTCAATTTGTAAAGAAATCAAATATAATATTCTATTAATTATATTTTCAATTTAATTTACTAACATCTTATTATCATATATAATTCATGACTGAAGTCTTTGCAGATGAAGCAAAGACTTCAGTCATGAATTATATGCAAAACCACAAGAGTTATGCATCAGCAATTCCCAAAAGACAAACGATATTATTCAAAGCTGTTCAAGCAACCCATCTACCTAGGGCAACCATCCTAACTCATTCAATGTATATAGCTTATTAAAAGTGTGTGTAATATAAGCCCGATCAATGCATATCATAAACAGCCCTAGGCTGTTGTAACTGCAACGTTATTGAACTTTTACCCACACTTAGACGTGCCGTTGCCCCCACAGCAGAGCACACCTCAAGCGCAGGAAAAGCCAAACACTCGACTGAGCCACAGACACCACTCACGACTGACTGACTCCGACAAGGGTCGACAGATAGACAGAACTGTAGAAGCTGCTGCTGCTGCTCCTCCTGCTGTCACTCCTACTGTTGCAGTTCCAAATGCAACTGTAGCAAAGTTTTATGTGCAAACTAAGCTACTTTTCCCATTGCATTAATACACTCACAATCGTATATAATGGCTGGGAGACACAGGTTCAAATACAATGCATAATGAAATCCAGCCAACATCCAATGACCATTAGCAGACAAAGTAGCCTAAAGCTGGTGAGCCAGGACATGCATATGAATACAAGTGCTATATAGCAGCAGGCAAAACCAGTTATATATGAATAAACATGAAATGAACTAAACACAAATTGTTTCTATTTCGAATTACGGATACACTAATCAAATGAAATGCTAGTAATGCAAATTTATTACAAACTCTACAGGAATTAAAGAATTTTATTGTTCATCTTTCAAAATAAAAACTAATTTACTTAGCGAATAAGTATTATAAATGGGCATCAGAATTATAATTATATATTATAATATAAGAGTGAAAATATGTGATAAGAAAATTGTTAAAGTGCAACTTATATTTACTTGAAAGGAAATTAAGATAAGTTTTTTAGCAAGTGAACACAATTTCAGGATCAATCACATATATGAAAGATTATTATATGAAAAACTGCCAATATAAATATTTTATATGAAGATTGTATTTTGAAGTGAATTTTCTATGAATAAATAAATGTGATATTTCAAGATTTTGTATCTTAAATTATTGAACACGCCAATAAATATTTGAAATTATATATTTATTTAGTATAAATATGAAAGTAGATTAAAATTGAATTTTTCAGAGAAATACATTTCCTTCATTTGCTGTTGCAAAATCAATGATAAAGTGTTGCTACCCTGGTGTGCAGTTAAATAAACATGATGTGGGTAGTACATTTACCCGGCCTAATACAGGAAACGGAAGTGCCGAAACACACATACACACACAAACAAACACAAATATACAAAGCAACTCACACAGAAACATTTTCATGCACACACACGCACACATACAGAGTGTGTGAGTGAGAAAGGGGCAAACACAGACGGACAAACTCTAAATGTGAACAAATATTGCAAAAGTTTTTGCATTGCACATAAATTTCTGTCATGGGGCATCATTAATTAGCGCTCCACGTTTCGTTTTCTCATCTGTGCCGAAAAGGCGGAAGTACAGTCGCGTTTAGCTCCAACTACAACTACAACATTGCAGCCAGTGTTGGTAAAAGTTAAATTAAGTTGGTAGTTTTTTTCACGTTTTGTTTGGCCCTTTTTTTTTTTGTGGATCTGCCGTTTTTGGTGTCGGCTTGTTTATGATGCTCAACATGAAAATTCAAATTGAAATCATCAATCATGCCGAAAGGAAGAACTTGGAAGGCATATCATCATCATAGCTGCAAAAGCGCCAGAGCCGACTAATGAAAGCCAAACAAAACACACAGCGAGAGAGAGAGAGAGAGAGAGAGAGAGAGAGATGTGCATCAGCTGCCGTTGTTGGATATGTTATTAGGCGAAAGGGGGCGTGGCAGCTGGGACACACCGGTTGCTGTCACAAAGCTGCCGTCGCTGCAATTTTGTGGCACCTTTTGCGCTAGTTTTTTGTTGCTGCCTTTGCACCCTTATACCTTTAGTCCGCTCGCTCTTCCCCTTTGTTTTTTTTTTTTTTTTTTTTTTTTTTGTGTTTTATATGCATTTCTCGCTCTTTTGCTATCAGTATAGTAATCAGAAATTTTAATCAAGAGGGTGCCGCTGTCGACCGACCAACAGACCGCCCACACGCCCGCCCGAAGCGCCGCCTTAACGCTTCACTTAGCTCTGTGCCGAGGTAAACATTGCAATTATGCCAAGCTCTGGCTGCACCAGCGCAGCTAAATAAAGAGCAAAGCGCATAAAGCAGGTGAGCTATGATTAAAAAAAAAAAGGAGAAGATGAAGAAGAGAAAAACAGGCAGAAGAGCTACGAGAATGGATAGTGGGTGTGACCCCTGGAAAAGGAGGCGGTAACAATTTTCACAAATCAAGTGTTCAGTTTATGACACGAATAGCAGCAGAGAGCCAAAAGATTCAGATTCTATTTTTTTTTCTGCTTTTACTTTTGCTCTTTTGCAAGTGTTGATAAATGTTTGCCAAAGTTGTGGATGTTAAAGAAGAAAAAAAGGAAAAGAAAAGAAATGAAGATAAGTAATGGAAGAGAATATGGAAGGGAGTTGTTAAAAAAGAATACTTTTTAGATTGTTATGAAAGAATGCTTTACATGTATAAAGAATGTGAAAAGAAATGTATATTAACTAGTGTTGTAAAAGGAAGCTTTATTTTTAAGTAGAGCTGTTTACGTGCTGTGTAGATTGGAGTTTGTTTTTAAAAGTAGCTTTATAGTAAAAGTTTTAAAGTACAAAAATCAGTATTGAAGGTATCAAAAGCAACGAAAGTATCGAACTAAATAGAATGTAACATGTTTATAAATTTATGGATATTTATATTGTAAATTTAATTTTGAAAACTGAAAAGCTTCAGAGAAGTGTAGATAATTAATTAAAGTTAAATATATTGCAATGTACATGATCATATTATATACATAATCTAAAGATGCTCTAAACACAATTATGCATCAAAATAAAGTATTGAGCATAGAGAAATTCCAAAAAATTTACAAAAATATTCTTTTTTCTAAAATTTACATGAGATGAAATTTAATGAAAACAAAATTATATTAATTCTTTTTTTATTTATTTATTATTTTTTTACATTAATTGCACAAAAAATTAAATACAACAAATACGTCTAATGAACTCAAAACTATATATAATATAAATTTATATATATTTTTAATTAAAAAAAAAAAGAAATCTAAAAGTCAACAAAAAACAAATTTCAAAGCAAATGCATAATTATATTTACACATTTGCACCACGCACACACAGACACAGAAAATGAAGCCGACAAAGGTGTAAAACTATATACATATGTAGCGCCAAAAGAAGGGCAAAACTTACGAGCACGCACGACGTGGCAAGCTCAAAAGGAATGCGAGTTAAATGGAGAGCGAGAGTTTAGGCAAATGGCACAGCAGCAGTCACAGCAGCCACGTGCCCTGACGTGGAGTCATGTGTTGTGTGTCTTTTGTGGTTTTATGATGAATATGAATGCTATGTGATTGCATTAACAACTTGGACACTATATGCAGGCGCTGTGGACAACGGCAATACACACACACACACGCATGTAATGGCCGTCTCATGGCAGCATTATGAAAAATGTGTTTAGTGTGTGACAACGACGACAAGGGAGAAACTTGCAAGTAGTGCAGCCGCCAAAAAGCGGAAGTTCGTCCAGTGCACTGCGCTCAACTGGGTATACTTTTTTTTCTGGCGTCTGGCTTGCGTCCTGTTGCGGTCCAAACTTCACTTAGTGGCATTTTGTTTATTTAAATTATGTTGTGCGGCTTCTAGACTTCCGTTGGCTCAATTAGTGGTCACAGGAAGTGCTCTGGCCCCGCTCAGCCGAAAAAAAAAAGAAAAGCATATGAGAAAAGTCTGCATTTATTTTTATGCGGGCACGTACAGAGAGAGAGAGAGAGAGAGAGAGAGCCGGAGTTGCCCACACACTATATGTATATTCCATAACCACTCTCTATCTCTGGTGGGTTTTGCTGCAGTGCGTTTCATATTAAATGTGATTACTTCGGCAATACACAGAGAAGATTGGCAGCCGCTGTGTGTGTGTGGGTGTGAGTGGTGCGTTGTGGCAATCCAATGAACCGTAAAGCAAACGAAATGCCACAAAAGTAGCCAACGTCCCCTTGACGCCCCGCCTGCCCAGCCCACACAACGACCCCAGTCGTACAATAACCGCCAATTCATTTGAGTGCCGTTGTCGAATTGGCAACGTTTTGGTTGTCTCTCTCTCTCTCTCTCTCTCTCTCTCTCTCTCTCTCTCTCTCTCTCACTGTGTGAGTCCCTGCTGTCCTGCGGGACGTCGTGGCGGTCAGAAAAAAAGGGTTACCCAGCTTCACCTTGTGCGTAAGTGCGCGCGTGTATGTATAGAAAAAAAAATACATAAAGAATCATAAAAAGGCCCATCAGCGTTTGATTGAAAAGTCGCCGGCTGCTGTTCCAGTCGCATCTCCAGTTGCTCCTTTTGGCAATTGAAGCTGTTGCTTTGATTGCATTTGCCGAGCAGCGGCCCAGAGCCAGACACACATTCCCTGGTGGTGTGCGTCTGGAAGGCGCGGCACTCAAATTTTATGACAGCAAATTGCAAAAATATTAAAACGTCAAATCAACACGAAAACGAACATTTTATATTCACAGACTTCGTCAATTATTCAAAGAGTATTTGTTTATGATGAGCGCATAACCCAGAATAATTTCAACTGAGCCAAGAGTAGTAGGAATGGGCCGGGCCTTCAAATACATTACTTACAAAATTATTGCGTATTTCGAATGTAATTTCATTTTGCAGAATATTTTTATAATAAAATTTTATAAGCAAATATTGTTGCTTTTCATTTTGATTAATTTAGGAGTGTGTGTGGGAGAGGAATCGAGAGAAGTCCCAAATATTTTTTCAATTAAGAAAATTTTAGGTGCAGAAAAAATATGGAGAAATATGTCGAGGATTTAAAAAAAAATTAATAAATAAATAAAAAATCAGAGAAAAATACCAATTATTTTATTTTAATTTATAAACAAATTCCTTTCATTTTAATCATTTTATTTTCATTATATTGACACCATGAAAAAAATCTAATGATTTGTAATAAATATATTTTTGTAAATAATATCTACTTTTAAGTTTATTAAATTGTATTCGAAAGAGACAGAAGATATATGGAGAAATCTGAAGAGAAGTTACAAAAAAATCAGAAAAAATATAAATTATTATTTTTTAATTTATGAAAAAAAAAAAAAAAAATCCTTTTATATTAATTAAATCGATCATTAAAGATATGATTTTTAATCAATTCATTTTTGTAAATTATATATTAATTTATTTAAGTTTAACAAATTGTAATCGAAGACGACAAATAGACATTTAAGTTTCAATAAAACCTGACACATAGAGAATTAATAGAAGCTGACAGACAGAGAGATTTAGCTATAAAAGCTACTATAAAAGCCGACAGTTTGACAAACTCGTATTCAGATAGCTCGACAGCCTACATAACACAAAAGCTCATATATTATTTATGCTATTGTTGATGACTCTTATAATGCGTAAAAAATAGTTTATTGGACTACATCGAAAAAATCACACGCATTAGCCCCGATAGATGCATTTAAGAGTCTTTCTCTGAAGTTCAGAGTCTGAACTGCATATATCATATATATTCCATATGTTCTGCCTGCTTGAATTGTCGATAGTTCTTCTTCTTTTTAACTGACATGCGTGAGTTAAGTATGGGTCCTACACGCATGCTGCGTACGTCAACCTTGCTTACACTTTTTATACCAGCTTTGAACCATAGTTCTTTCCCTCTCTTTTTCTCTATATCTGATTCCCCGTCTTTTGCAGCGTAAAACAAATTGCTTTCATTAACTTTTACTATAGCATTTTGGCGCGCTTGATGGCTATAAATTGTTATCTAGTTCGGGATGCTGTGCTCCAACTTGTTGTTTGTTGCTGTTAGTGGCAGCTGCTGGTTGAGTGCTACCTATAGCTACTTCAACTAAATGCCAATACATATTCATTTCGCTTAAAATTTTGCACATATGCAGCACGCACACTTGGACAGAGCGTGTTGAATGGATGCTGCTCACTGAAGTGAGATGGTAGCTGCCATCAAATGAGTGAGAGTGAGAGTGAGAGAGAGAGAGAGAGAGAGTCAGGGTGCAAGCGGGTGAGTGAGTAGCGTGTGCGGGAAATTGTGTGGGGAATCAGTTTTACAAAATTGAATTTATTTTGCCAGCGCTGCAAGCGACCCGAGGGAGCTATGAGAAAGCCAAGCAGATGCATGTTTGTAGAGATCGTGTATATATATATATATATATATATATACGTATGTGTGGTGCTATAAGTATCAATAAGTGCACGTTATAGCCCCAAACAAAAACAACAACAAGAACATCAGCTAGAAGTGTAACTAAGAAGGATAAGTGCTACAGCGGCAGCCTCCGGCTCCAACAATTTCATACAATCCAAATTTACGTTATTATTTTAGGGCCAACTACGAGGGCTGTTCATTAGTTGAAGAGAATATGACAAATGGTGGGCGAGTAATAACTGCAAGCATATACATACATATTATATATATTTTTTACAAGAAATTAGCTTCCAAGGTTAAACAACAAGAATGATATAAATTTTTATTTTAATTTCATATGACCTGCAAGTGCTAAAATAAAAATGGTTCAATTTAAATTATTTTTATTTAAAAACAAGTAAGAAAGCTGTAGTCGAGACTGCTCGACTACGAAATCCCCTGAGCCCTTCTTCGAACGAATAATATTCCAAGAATTATTCGATTCGTTTCTGCACGCATAGACGCTGATCTACGCTTGTAGGCATGTATGTGTGTATGCATGTGTGTAAGCATTGCAAGCGTCTTGCTGTCTCGCTGCTTTGTTGCTGCGTCGCATGGGTTTTGATGAGAAAACTTTGATGATTAATAATTCTGTTTCTAGATGGACAATCATATTGATTTCTTCAGATTATGATTATGATATTCATATCTATATGCTAAACCAAACTGCATGTCTCTAGTATTTGAAATGCATTTTTTTCACATTTGGGGGTGGTGGGGCGAAGTGGGAACCGGAATCCAAAATCTGACAAAAACCGAAACTGTAATAAATTAGTATCTATATATATGAAGAAGACTTGGAGACTCTTACTCTAAAGATGAATTAGCTAGAATTTTATAACTGGTTCCCGATAAGTTCGTTTATCGATAACTTTGCAAATATACAAGTTATCGAATTCCTGAAACAAACTCGTACTGCGCGTGTAATATACGAACCTAACACAAAAAGAATGAACTCTCTAGCTTTTGTATCTTCGGAAATCGACGCGTTCATACATACGGACGGACGGACGGACAGACGGACAGGGCTAGATCAACTTATTTTTTTATGCTGATCAAGAATATATATACTTTATGGGGTCTGACACGCCTCCTTCTGCCTGTTACATACTTTTAACAAAACCATTATACCCTGATTTCCCATTTTCAATGGGTTCAGGGTATAAAAAATCGGATTATTTTTAATTATGTATTATTTATTGTTTTTATTATTTTTTATTTTTATTATTATTTTATTTTATTACTTTTTATTTTTATTATTTTTTATTCTTATTATGTTATTTTATTTTTTAAATATTTTCTCACTCATTGCTTTAAATTGCAACAAAGCTTAATACTAATGCATCTCTGTTTTAAGTTCTATAGATAGATGTATAGATATTTGACCCAAAGGCCTAGCTAAAACCTTGATAATTTGTATTCAAAAAAATTAAATCAATTTATAAAATTTATTTTTATTAAACTTATATTCAATCGGATTTTTAAGTATCTTGCCATACTGATTAGATTTTGAAATGATTAAGCAACCCTCGCAATTTACTCACTTGTACACTTGTGCGCACAAACAGCAATTGTTTAAATGTTAAATTTATGGCCATGTTTGTGCGCGCCACCAACGGCCAATAAATTTAAATTTACCTCGCCAATAGGTTCGGCATGTGGTAAATAATTGATATTAAGAGAGAGCGAACAAGCGAGCGAACGAGCGGTTTGAAAACTCGTGAAAACTGAGCGTGAAAACTACCGACAAATTAGCTGAATTAGATAAGTTTCTACGTAGGAAGCGCATTTAACGCACAATTGTTGTGAGCAACAACAGCAACTTAAATAATGCCAGACGATTCTTGGCAACTGATAGTAAAATGTTGAAGGAAACCGCATTTAAGAGGTTAAGCGAGACAGCAGAAGCTAGTATAGCAAAAGTCTATAAATGTGCTGCAAAAGTTTTTGCCAGGCCGCAAAAACCAATAGAAACAAAAACAACTACACACAGAACAACTATATATATATAGAGAGAGGAGAGGGAGATACACTAAGAAACACACAAAAGCCTGAAAGCTTTTAATGCATGAAATAAACTCAAGAGTTGTCTGGCCTGTGCATATCGTTCTTGCCCACACTTCATACTCAAGCAATATATATATATATATAGATATATATACATATATATATATATATATATATATCTATGCTATACCTACAGCTAGTCCTCAGCAAGGCTAAGGAGCTGACTGAAAGCCATTCACACAGCAAAAGGCTGCCAATGGATTGTGAACTTCTACACAAATTGTTGAGCCAGTCTAGCAACAACAACAACAACAACAATTGACATGCGTTGTAGTACATGGCGTATGCGTAACATAACATTTGATGTCATGTTCGTTTTGATTTTTGTCATCTCACTTTCTTTTTCATCGGTCGCATTTTTATTTGCAGCGCTAGATTTTATGATTTTTAGCCCAACTCTGCTAAACTGATTTCCATTGGGAAATCAGTCCGTGCACAGCAATAAGTTTGCCTTTTGCTTCGCTTCCTTTTTTGCTCTTTTTGATTTTTTTTTTTCTTTGGTTTTTGATTTGGTTTTGTTTGCTTATTTGTAGGTCGTCCATATGCTACACGATTGCCAACTAAATATAGTGCAGCCCGAGGGCAACACTTTGAAATTTATTGTTAAATTAAAATATTGAAAATGTATAAATATTGCTTTTATAATATGCAACAAACTATATTAAATGTGCACAGCCTTTGGGCATAGAATTTTTGTTATTTATGCTTAAGCAAAGTGGGTTAAAAATAAATTTTAAATAATTCTAAACCTTCTTGGAAATTGCAGAGAAATAGTTGAATAGAAACCTTGCTTGATCGAGAAATAAATATAATTTAGCAAAAATATATTTATTTTTAAGAATAAATAGGTAGTTATAAAAATTACATTTTTTTAGCTACAGTTTAAAAAAAAATATCAAGATATTTAATACACAAGAAATGCCGTACGCTAATACTAAAACATTAAGCTAACATGATTTTATTGACATATTCGATATATTGTCAACAGAATCATCAATAACTATAAATAAAACCATTCAATTTCTTAATGTTTCTACTTAATAACATCATTTTTTCCGCATAAATCTTGCCACTCTACTATTAACCCAGTTTGGAAAAACCTAAACGAGAAATCTGTTTTAATTAGCATGCAACTGTAACACTGTAAATCGACATTCAATGCAGGAGCGCACAAAGCACAAAACCGAGCTTTAAATCAGCTACATAGTGGCTGCTGTTTGGGGCACTGGCTAATTGCAACTTAGCCACGCCCAGTTGGTTAAGCCGGCCACGACACCAGAAAGCCAGACAAACAGCACGCAGAAGAAGAAGATGAACAAGTAGGAGCAATAGCAGCTGCTGCTGCTGCTGCTGCTGCTGCTGCTGCTGCTGCTGCAACTCGACTCCACTCTGCTGGCTAGCCCAAATGAAATGTAAAGAAAATGTTATTTATGGCCAATTTCATGAGTGTCTGCCAATGCAGCTCCCTATGCAAGCCGACCTACAAACCAGCCAGGACGAACTGTGTACCTTGTGTCCTCGCTGGCTGCCGCTGCCGCTGCTCCTGGCGTTGCGTGTTTGATGCTTGGCCAACATGCAACGAGAGGAATGCAATCTGTAATGCAAAAGGCAAGCGAAGCTGTTGCCTTGGCAGTCGAGCGTCCTGCCAGGAGCAGTTGAAGAGCGGCAGTCGATAATGGACATGCACGTACACACACACACTCACACAGAAAGAGAGAGAGACAGAGAGTGATAGGGAGAGAGTGAGAGCATGTGTGTGTGGCTGAAATCGAATGCAGGTTAAATGAAAATGTTATTTCATTTGCCCCGCCACTTAGAGTGTCGGAAATTGAAATTTATATCCGTGTTTCTGGCCAGGCGGCAGCAGCAGCAGCAGCCAGAGCAGCAACCGGAGCATCCACCGACTGTAGTTGGAAACGAATTCGATTCGTGGTTTATTGCCACGATTGCTCAGCTGCGGCATTTACAGTTACAGCTGTTTCAAATCCAGCTCCAAATGCCCTTACACATTTCCCTCGTTCCCTCCGTTCGCTCACTCACTTTGCGCCCACTTGATTTTAATGCGCTTTGACATTTAGACGATAATAATAACGAATTTATTTCTCGCCTGGGCTGGCAAAAACTTTTAATTTATTACACTTTTGGGTATCTCAGCTGTTGCTACAGATATATTCCCTAAGCACATCTACACATACACACATACGAGGTGGGTTTGCAATGTTAGCAAATTGTATGGCAATAAGTGAAGGATAAAATATGGGTTTAGTGAGTTTTAAGTAATTTAAATGAACTATAATCTGAAAAACATATCTTACATTAATTATATATGCGAAATAATAAACATAAAGAAATTATTATGAAATTAATTGACTATGTTAATCGAATTGCATTTGAAATAGACGTCTTATGCCAACTAATGTATTTTTATTACAGAAATTTAGCTTTGAGATTTTTTCAAAACTTTTTGCATTGATTTATAAATAAATAATAATATTTATTAATATTTATAGTAAAATAAATAAACAAATGCAATCAAATTAAAAAATAAATTAAATAGATTTCCTAATTTCCATACAACAATCGAATTTTTCACTTTTGGCAATTTTCAATTCATTTACTAAATATTTTATATTATACTAAATATGAATGACCCCCGGAGAATATTTAATTAATATAAATTACCCATTATCTGAGCAACACATGCACTTATAATTTAAATGCCAAACAGCTCTCGCAAATTATCTTGATATTGCATTTCAGGCTATTTCAATTGAATTTCGATTTTGGTTCTGGTTGCGGCTCGGCTTGGGTTTTCTGTTTGTCTTTGTCTCTCAACTCAGTGAGAGCAAGAGAGGCTTGTTTGCTGCTTGACTTAATTTATTGTTATTTTGCACATTATATGTATTCTGTAAACATATTAGAGAGCCGCATGTATTCTAACATATTCCATTCGATCTAAAGCACGGCTGCAGCAGCAGCAGCAGGAGCAGCACAGCTGTCAGATGAATTTCATTTCCATATAGCACTTGCCACTGCACAATTTAATTAACTTTGCTGTTCTCCTCCTTTGGCAGATGTGTCTTTCCTTTCAAGTGTTGTTGTTGTTGCTTGCTGCGAAAATTTGATTGTCGCTTGTATTGCTGCATTCATTAATTGAATTTCGCCCAGCAGCAAATTTGTGTCAAATTGTTGCTTTTGATTTTATTATTATTATTATTATTATTGTATTTCATCGATTGTCATCGAAAACTATTGTAGTCGTCAAGCTACACGCAATTGTTGCGACAAAATCTATGACAAATCAGTTTCTAACTTGTTGCACACAAAGCACACTTCAATATATCTAGGTCAATTTACTGAGCAGACTCTCTGCTGGGAATTAATTAAATTCTAAGTACAACGAAATAATAAGCATTTACGTAGAATAAACACTGTAAATATTTATCGATTTTGGTCTAATTAATAGTTCGTATTTAGTTAAGGGAATTGTAAGAGAAATTATATGAAAATTTTATGCAAATATGAACAGAATATTTACACAAAATTCATGAAATATTGTCATGTTTAATGAAAAGGTTTTTGAATTTCTTTTATTTTTGAGAAAATGAAAATTATCATAAACAGAAATCAGATATATAAAGCAGAACTTAATATTATATTAGTTTATATTATATTAAAATAGTTTGTTATACAAAATTCCCAAAAGTGAACCAAAATTAAAAAACTTTTAAAAATAAATAACTTTAAAAAAAAAAATGCAAATCACTTTTAAATTGGTTCGAAAAAATTCTGCAAATTTTATAAAATGATGGAAATACTAAAAATTATAATAATAATAATTGGCAATAACACCCCTATCGGAGCACAGCCTGATGCACAATTTGCCTCCACGCTTCTCTGTCCTGTGCGCGACTTCTCCAGTTGGTAACACCATTCAGGATTGCCTCCATCTGGTCCTTCCAACGGGTTCGAGGTCTACCCCTTCTTCGTTGTCCTCTAACTACCGCATCAAAAACCGAACGAGCTGGAGTGTTTTCCTCCATACGAGCAATGTGACCCAACCAACGAAGACGCTGAATGTCAATTCGCTTGCCAATGTCAACATCGCCGTATAGCTCGTACAGCTCGTCGTTCCACCTGATACGATAGGTTTCGCCAACGCAAATTGGTCCAAAGATCTTGCGAAGAATCTTTCTCTCGAAGACACCAAGAGCAGCTGCATCTGACTGCGTCACGGTCCAGGCTTCCGCTCCATAAAGCAGCACTGGAATGATGAGTGTCTTGTAAAGGGTTACCTTTGTCTTTCGAGAGAGGGCTCTACTGTTCATTTGCCTACTGAGCCCAAAGTAACATTTGTTGGCAAGTGTAATTCTCCGCTTGATCTCCAGGCTGACATCATTTTTGTTGGTCACTGCAGTTCCCAAATAGACAAAGTCCTTGACAGACTCAAAGTTATAGTCTCCAGCCGTAAGGTAAGAGTCAAGACGCCGCGACTCTCTAGTACTGCACACCATAAACTTTGTTTTGCCCATGTTTACTGTAAGACCAACTTTCGCTGATTCCCTTTCGATAGCTCCAAAAGCCGCAGTTACATCACGCTTGGTACGACCAATGATATCAATATCATCAGCGTACCCAAGGAGCTGGACACATTTGGATCCCAGTATTGTGCCCATCCGATGCACTCCAGCTTTCCTTATTATACTCTCCATAAGTAAATTGAAGAGCACACAAGACAGCGAGTCGCCTTGTCTGAGACCCCGCTTGGTATTGAAGGTTTCGGATTGGTCATTTCCTACCTTGACAGAGCTGATGGTGTTGCTCAATGTCATGCTACAAAGCCGTATTAGCTTTGCAGGAATACCAAGCTCAGACATGGTAGCGTACAGGCAGTCTCGCCGTGGGCTATCAAAAGCAGCTTTAAAATCGACGAACAGGTGGTATGTGTCGAATTGGTTCTCGTGTGTTTTCTCCAGGATTTGGCGCAATGTGAAGATCTGGTCAACTGTAGACTTGCCAGGACGGAAACCGCATTGATACGGACCTATCAATGCTTCAGCATATGGTTTCAGTCTCTCACACATTACGCTCGTGAGAACCTTGTATGCGACGGGAAGAAGGCTGATGCCACGGTAGTTGGTGCGTTGTGTTGCATCACCCTTCTTCAGGATTGGGCAGATCATACTGAGGTTCCAATCATCGGGCATGCTTTCCGTTAGCCATACGCTGCTGATAAGTTGGTGCATGCACCCTACCAACTCATCGCCTCCAGCCTTAAACAATTCAGCCGGTAAGCCATCTGCCCCCGCGGCTTTATTGTTTTTGAGACGCTGTATAGCTGTCTCGACTTCCGTATGGCTAGGGATGGGAACTTCAACACCATCATCTCTGATTGGGGTTAGTGGACCAACTTCGTCAAGCTCATTCTCACTGTTTCCAGCCAAAAGACTCTCAAAGTGATCCCGCCATAACCTCAGTACAATCTCCGCATCAGTAACCAGGTTTCCATCGTCACTCCTGTAGGCAAGCGATCCAGACTTATACCCTTGGGTCATGCGCTTGACCCGCCGGTAAAAGTCACGGGCATCGTTCTTGCTTCTGCTTCTCTCCATCTTCTCACACTCAAGCCTTTCCATCTCCCGCTTCTTCCTCCTGAAAAGGCGCTTCTCGTCTCGTCTCCGCGACCTATAAATATCCACCACCGCTCGAGTAGCTCCTGCTTGCAGCGTTCTTCTGTAGGCGGCGTCTTTTGCTGCAGTCGCTTCCCGACACTCCTGGTCGTACCATGGATTCCGGTTGGGAGGGCGTTGGAACCCAAGTACTTCCACAGCAGAGGCGTTTATGGCATTGGACATGTACGCCCACATATCCGTTGTATTTATAGGCGTTGGAGGGAGTTGGCCGAGTCGGCCCGAGAGTCGATTGGAGAAGGCATTCTTATGTCGTTGTGATTGCAGCTTTTCGATGTCCAGCTTTCTTGGCATACCTTGACGTGAGACTTTCGCGACACACAGCCGTGCGCGTACCTTGGCTGCAACAAGGTAATGGTCAGAGTCGATGTTAGGACCCCGACAAGATCTCACATCAAGTATGCTAGATGCATGCCTTGCATCGATCACAACATGATCAATCTGATTTCGCGTCAGACGATCAGGCGACAGCCAGGATGCCTTGTGGATGTTGAGGGTGACGAAAACCTGTACTACATACAATCATATTGTGTGCGGCCGCAAATCCTATTAGTCTAAGTCCATTGCTCGATGTGGACTCGTGCAGGCTAAACGGGCCAACGGTTGCTCCAAAGATGCCTTCCCGCCCTATTTTGGCGTTAAAATCTCCTAGAAGGATTTTAACGTCATGTGACGGGCAACGACCATATGCTCGGTCGAGCTCTGCATAGAAAGCATCCTTGGTAGCATCGTCTTTCTCTTCCGTCGGGGCATGCGCACAGATTAGGCTGATGTTGAAGAATTTGGCAGTTATTCGGATCGTCGCAATCCTCTCGCTAACTGGTGTGAAGTGCGAGGCTCGGTGCCGCAACTTGGGCCCTACGACGAAACCACAACCAAATTCATGCCTATCATTAAGACAACTGTAATAGATATCACAGTTGCTTTTTCTTATGCGCCCCTGCCCTTTCCATCGCATTTCCTGGATGGCTGTGATGTCAGCCTTCAACTCATTGAGGGTATCCGCTAGTTGTTGAGCAGCACCAGGTCTGTACAATGTCCGTACGTTCCAGGTACATACTCTCAAATCATTTTCCTTTTTCCGTTTGCCGTGGTCGTCAACGTTTTCCGGGTTCCTTTCCGAGGCTCCTCTTGCTTCATTCACTGATGAGTCTTTTTTCTATGGGTGGATATCAAGTCCTACGCCAAAACCTAATTTAAGGATTAGGATCCCGCCGCGCACTTTGGTTTATAACTCAACGGGGGCTGAGTCATAATCCAGGAGGAACCACGTGGAGGTAGTGTGTCGACTTGAGAAGAGCAAGAACAAGGATCGCACTGGCACTCACCAAGTTGAGCACAATCAGAAACTTTGCCTTGCCTGCTCTAAAAATTAGTATTGGTTTTTTTTTTTTTTAATATATATTTATGATAAATTGATTTTTTAGCTATGACAGTCTATTCTAAAAAGTATTTTAATAATTCATTATTTATTAATCTTAAAATATTCTGTAAGAGAAACTAAATTAAAATTTTGTAAAATTCTAAACAGAAAATTCACAAAAAAAAAAAAATAAAAAAATAAAAATAAATAAATAAATAAATTAAATTCAGAATAAGGTTGGAAAAATCCCAGAAATAGTTTGTGCTGGAATTTTGAGAAAGAGAAGTTGATGTTGATGTTGACTTCATGTCATATGCATCAATAGTAAATATTACATAATATTTTTGCTTTGATTTATTAATAAAAATTCTATTTTATTAATAATTTTCCATTAAATTTAAATGTTTTGTCTCTCTTTTTTTTATGTTAAAGTCTGAAATGTTTTTGAATTTCAGTTCCCAGTCTCACAACTAAAGCGTTGCAAATCGTTGCTTATGAACTAAGGCAAAGATCATTAAGCTTTCAATCACATACGTTCAACTGTGTTTATGCTTATCCACTTACTCTACTCTATGCAGCCATTAGTTAAGCCAAACAAAAATCTTTCATAGCTCCACAACCCTTTGCCATTTAGTAGTTTTATCACTTGAAGCTGTTGTGTCTACTAAGCTGCTTCTGCTTGGCAACAAATGCGCCATTTGGCTAAGTCCCATAAACACGTGCCACTTTGGCGAGTGCCTCCGCATGAACTCTGACCCCCGTCGTCTCTCTCTCTTTGCAGCCATTGTCAGCGTGTCCCCTATTTCATGTGGCACGGCGTGTTGCAAATTATTTCGACATCTGATTTTAAGCGGAAAACAAGAGATAGAAGCAACGAAGAGGATTTTGGGCTGCTGCACTGGTTCGAGAGAGGGAGCAGGGAGCAGCAGCACTAAGCACAAAATTACCGAACAAGCAAATGGACAGGACAACAGGACGACCTGACCGACAGACCGACCAGCCGACCACTGGAACGCCCGACCTAACGGCTTGCCCGCCGCCCATCCGCCTCGTTCTCCGAGCCACTTATGGCCTTTCTGTGTAAACTTTTGAGTGCATTTTTCGACACAGCCCAAACAAAAGGCCGGGCAACTCGGCACATTACGTAGCGTCACCCCGCACCCCACCACCGGCACGGCCATTCCTCTCACATCTCCATCGTACTTAGTGCTGGCATCGAAGCGATGCCATCAGTGGTGCAGTGGTGACATTTGCATGAACATAAAAAGCTCATGCACAGCAATTTGCGACTTTGCGAGTGACATTAAACGTGGACAGCGTGAACCCCCCGGAAAGCCCGAGGCCGACATTGAGCACCTCTCGGACTAGCTCATTTCGTGCCGGGGCATCTAAGCCGACCGTAGCACAGATAAACGCACCCACTCCGAGGCAGAGACAGAGATATAAACACACCCAGACACAGAGCGAATTGGACGAAGAACAGAGTCAACACGTTGCACACTTCATTTGATCGCAAGTGAAAGATAATGGAGGAGGCGCCACCAAAAATGATGTGTTAACGGCAGCGTTAAAAACCTAGCAAAAAAAAGAACTCGAACAAATCTACAAACCTCATTGATTATACTTTAACTTCGGGTTTGTTAACTGTTAGAGAAGGTAAAATGTTTGTTAAAAATTTAAGCTGTTTTAAAGGCAATGGAATGATTGCTTGGCAGATCTCATATAGTAAGATCAATTGTTCTAGGACAACCAAATTTACAATTATTTCACTGATTTTTTTATCTCTATATATCTATATTCAAAATATTTATAAAAATGTTTATTTTCAAGTATATTTTTATATTATTTAATTATACATTTTTTGTAATGTTTAAAAATCAACAGAAACTGAAAAAAAATTCTTTCCTTGAAAATCTTTAAAAACATCTTTAAAGTTTGAGAAAAGTTGAAAAGCAAAAACAAAAAATTAACGTAAATCTCAAAACGAGTCAGTTGAAAAATTTTATGAAACTTGGCAAACTTTTTATTACTTTGTAATCAACAATTAATATAAAAATAACTCAATTTCTATTAATGGAATTATGAATGATAGTTGGGCGTTTTTTAAAAATATATAATATATTATTAAAATATTATTATAATTTTTAGTTTCTCTTGCACTGCTCTTAATAAATGTTTTTCGTTTTCAAAGATCAGCTTTTTCTTCTTTATTTTTTTCAGGCATACCGATTGGGTAAAGCGCGTGCTATAAGGAACGAGAAAATGTTATAAATACATGATCCACATGATTATCCCATATATGAAGGCATTCAAGTCTTCACAATTGCCTTTAATATAAACATTTAAATATAAATTGTATAATCGCTTAGCTCAATCTTTCTATGTTACAAGAGCAAACACTCTTCGTTGTGATCCGTGCGCTCAAACATCGTATTTCGTTTTCTTGAATTTGTGCTGATTTTGCGTAAAATGTTATCGAAAATTTATGCCGCCCCAGAGTTGAATTTGAAATTCGCTTATGCTCGACTTTAAGAGCGGATTCCAACTCAATGCAACTCAGCTATAATACCGCCGGCAGACATTTGCCAATGTGTGTGTCGGCGTGCATATGGGTTTGTGTCTGCATCTGAGTGTGTGTGTGTGTGTGTCTGTGTGTGTGTGTATGTGATGTGGTTTGGTTGTGTTCCTGTTAGCTGCCACTTCCTGCAAGTCATTTTGATTTATTGCCAATGATTTTCCAAGTTATTGAACAGATTATATGGGCGTTTTGTTTCTTCAACACACAGAGAAAAATAGAGAGAGAGAGAGAGAGGGGGAGCGTGGCCATAGTGCCAAACAATTTGTTTATGTTTTGCCTGTGAGCAAATGAAAGAGAGTGAGAGTGTGAGAATTGTGAGTCTCTTAACTGCTCGACATATCGCACTCTCTATAACTTATGAGTCGGTCGTTAGTTTTTCTTTAACACACCATTAAATGCAGCAGCTAAAGTCTAAAGCTTAAATTGAAAATTTGCTCGTTTCTGGTAGAGCAAGTTTTCCAAATGAAATGACAATGGCACGAGTATGGCAGGTTCAGATGCCAAAGTGAATATGCACCTAGAACGAGGGAGAGAGAGAGTAGAAGAGAAGCAGTGAGAGATTGAGAGGTTGTTAACAGCGCACAGTTCCTTATTAAAAATTGTGTGCAGACCGAGTCAAATTCTGTAGCCAGCAAATCTTCGGCAACAATGGAGCCCAGCCAGCAGACGGCAGACAACAAGCAGTGCAGATTGAATATAATATAATATATATAAGTAGAAAATAACTATAAATATCATATTGCAAAAAATGACCAACGAACAGAACAGATGGGATGCAGGGACATGAATCCGGCAACAAGCAAAGTCAGAGTCGGTGGCTGATAATAATGCTGATAACAAGAACCAAACAAATGGGAGAGTTGTGCATTGGGCAAGTAAACGAATACAATATACCCTGTAAAATTGGAATATTGGCCATAGAGTACAGACTTGTTTATAGAATATATAAATTGAAACTGAAATTTTTAGCCAATATTATTTATAAAAGGAATGAGAACAAAGCAAATATTTAGTTAATATTTTTAAATATTTATAGTGGAATATTTCATTAGAAATAAAATCATTTAATATTAATAATACACTTCTACTCTATTAAGAATTTTTTGTAAATATTAATTTGGATTTTATGTTTAAACGTTTCAAAGCTTCAACTGAAAAATCTTTGAAAAAAAATTTGAGTTTTGTTAATAAAAGATTCATGGTTCATTAAGTCTAACTAAAGCAAACATAAATCAAAAGAAGTCTACATAAACTTGCACATATGGACAAACAGCTCTTTCAAGTGTCAAGCATGCCTGCATACTCAGCCAGTACAGGGTATTTAGCAGTTGGCTTGCATTTTGTATGCTCTTGTCGTTGTGGCATCCCTATCTTTCAAACTCTATGCAACCATATAATTGAATTCTAACCCGACGCGCCATCTCCAGGGTAATAAGAGGCAGCACCAGCAGCAGCAGACGGTCAAACCGGACCACAAACGGTAGCAAAAGCATCGCCAATAACTGCATAGTCCAAGCTAAACATTCAGCTGCTGCTGCTGCTGCGTTGCAATAGCAGCTACCAAAACAATCACATATATATATAAATATGTATATATATGTATATATATGTATATATAATAGAAAATTGTGTGTGTGGCAGCTTTTCAATAGCGAAAAATTCAATCAGAATTTATTGTTGCCGTCAATGCTGATGGCTGATGACCGGGCCAAAGCGGCTTAAGATTTGCCATTCTATAAATCATCAGCGGGAGCGAGGGGCGCAACCACAACAAAGTGACAAAGTTGACCATTTTTTGGGATGTGCAAAATTGACGGATATCTATGGAGGAAAATTATTAGCATGCTCAGTGTGAAATATTTAACTGGAAAATGGCATGCTGCGAGCGGAAATTGAAAATCGCTTTTACGGGTTAACTTTTACGCACAGCAAGCCACGCGCAGCATTGAACAGTTCAATTAGAATACCCTGACTGTATATAGATGAATATGAATTGAGAGGAAAGTAATATATAACAGAAATTAGAAATTTATGAACATGGCTAAGCGACAAGTTTGAATTTCTGACAAATTAGAGCATCTCGTTTATGAAATTTTGATTCAAATGAAAATTTACATTATTTTTTAATTTCTAATAATTTTATTTTTTTTTAGTGCAAGTTTATTTATTTGATATATTTTATTAGATAAAATGTACTCGAAAATAGATTTTTCAGGGTATTTAAAAGTCAGTTACACGCTTTAATCAATGAAAATTAATAATTTTGACAATTGTTAGTTATGCCATGGGAAACACAATTGACAATTAAATATAAAAGCAAAGAGTTTTGAAAACAGATATCAATTAAATTTGCAGAGCAATAGAAATATTAAAGAATTACAAAAATCATATCAAATATACAAAAATAATTTACAATCAATTAAGAGTAATTTAAAGCTTTTGCAACGAGTTGAATGCAATTCTTAAGCAACTTAAGCTGAGCCAAAGCTTTGGCCAACAGGTGAGCAAAGCGGCTGTGAGTTGTTGAGTGAAAATGAAAACAAAAAGTCCAGTATATTTCCATCAGAGCACAATGTATTGAGTGAGTATTTTGAGAAAAGTCAAAAGACTGCAAATTGACACTGATTACTCAAGACACTTTAACCTACGTACTCAAAGTACTTCGCGTCTGATTGATAAACAACTGACAAACAGGCAAACAGGGGAAAGGCATTGGCATGCTATAAAATTCACTTGCCATTTGCTGGCTGTGGTGTATATACCAAAAAGGGGTTCCTTTTGTTACGTGGGTTTTAAAAAAAAAAAAAAACCAAATTCCGTCTGAGCTGCTCATTGCGACTGACTGGTTGGCTTGTTGGCTGCAGGGCGCATCACCAAGACAACAGACAGCAAAGATTTTAACGTACTCAATAGCTCAAATTTCAGGCACAATAAATGGCAATCAGCCTGGATAACGGCGCTAAACGCAGACATTACCTTAGACAGCTATGAAAAGGTGAAGGAACGCATTACACAAATGAAGTACTCAAGCAGAATACATATATATATATAGCTAAGTGTGACAGGTGAAAGAGATCCTCTTTAATTGCCTCAAGCATAGCTCGACGAAAAACAATTCCAAGAGTTGACAGCTTAGCACATAATGAGTTGAGGCTTTAAAGTACTCTGTGAATATATAAACGTACAATTGATTATACAAATTATATTTAAAATTTGTGTGAAATGACTAAAATTCAATTTTTAATTTTAATTAATTTTATAAGCCAGAAAAAAAAAATGAAAACTCGAAATATAAGTCTATAATAATATTATATGAAAATCAAATTACAGACTATTTAAAATGTGAACAATAGCTGATAAAAAAAAAAAAAAAAAAAAAAAAAAAATTAGTTATTGATTTTTACTCAATTGACTTTTCTATTAATGAATGCATTAACTTAAGACATTTAATTAAAAGCTGAAACATTTTTGGTAATATAAATTTTACCAACTCCGACAGAGTATTCAAGCAAATATAATTACGAAAATAATTCCTTATTTACAATAAGATCAGAGTATAATAATAACATGATAACAGAGTAAGATCAAGATGTATTACATTTATATATTTTTATCATAGTTACAGGGTATAACACAGCACATAGCACGCTCAATTATGCATGTAATACGTAGTGCGGAAAAACTGTGTCAGTTTGCAATTAAATTCAGTTAAAGTAAATTTAATTTAAGAAAAAAAAACTGATCAACCGCAAGAGTCACACGCAAGCATTCAGAAAGAGAGAGTGTGAGAGAGGGACAGAAAGAGAGGAAGAGAGAATTATACACACAAGCGAAGCTACTGATCAAAACAAAATAGTTTTTCTGTTTACTTTTCTTTTTCTAGTTTTTTTTCTCCCCGCTGCTCACTTTTCGTTGATCTCGTTAACAGCGAACTCGTTTTGAGTTCCACTCAAAAAATTTATTTAAACAATTTAAGCTGAAGAAGCTTTGCACGCTGCGCACTCGAAACAAGTTCGCAGCAACAAACAAACGAAATGCGCATTCAGTTGTTCGTCGACTGTGAAGCGATTCAAAACGCTCGTAAAACAAAAAGTTTAAACAAAATAAAGGCATATATACGCGTACAAATATTTGTGGAAAATGCTGAAACAAATGTTGGCCTGTTTACTAATTGCCATGTGCCTCATGCACAGTGGTAAGTTGATTTTTATTCCACGATAGAAACTAGAAAAAGTTGGAAATATTTCAAATACAATTTGTGCGCATATGAAGGAAAAGCTTTAGTTGGAAACCTGTTTGAAATTTGTTATATAAGTGAAGAGGGCAACATCAGACAAGCAAAGCCAACAAAAAATTTAATATTTGAAGCTTCAGAATTCGAAATTTATATAAAAACATTATTTTAGAATAAGTTCCAAAAATTTGCTGATGAAAAATTTTCAGAGAAAAATAAATATGCGAAAAATAAAAGCGGCAAAATTGTTATAAATATCTTGAAAATAATTTGAGAAAAATGCAAATTGAAAACCTGTTTAAAGTTTATAGTTTATAGAGTTTAGCCAAGCCCTATTTAGGCAAGATAAAATTGAAAATAAATTTGTATATTTAAATCTAAGTCAATGGAAACATTTTTGTAGATTTAAGTTGGCTCAAATAAATAAAACTTTTTTTTTGTTTTAGGAGTAAAAAAAACTGTTTAGACGAAACAGTAAATATTTAGAAATATTTATTTTTAATAATTTAAAAAGAAATTCGGGTTCTAATGCGAAAAAAATAATAATAATAATAAATTTTAATTAAAACGAAACATCTGGTGAAAATTAAAAAATTTGCAAAACGTCAAACAACAGCTCCAATCAATATTCAAGAATTAAAAAAAAAAAATACAATAAATATTGCATAAAAAAATAACATGAAATAATGGCGAATAGAATGCCATATTGTGCACGTATTAAGAGATATATATAAGACGTAGATATCGGCTTTGCTGACTTCATAGCGAAAACAAACGTAAATAGTTTCATGTTTATATAGAAAGAGAGAGTGAGAGGGAGAGAGAGAGAGGCAGAAACTTCCAGCTGGAAGCGCTAATTCGCAGTAGGCGTTAGATAAGTCAGCCAAGCATAGCTGAGGGCGTCTCAGGTAAACTGGTTGTAACTATACAAATAGCATTTGTAACTCGAAAAATATATAATATGTATATATGACTTGACCTTGTCCCGACACTCGTCTCTCATTGCTATTACTTTAATCGACAGCAACTGCCATCAAATGCTATCAATGCAAATCCCTGACGGATGTGAATTGCAGCAAAGACAAACTGGATGAAACCTCGAATATACGTCAGGTGGATTGTGACGCTGTCGCAAAGCCCAGCACCATGGAGCAACTGCAGCCAGTGACCAGGTGCAACAAGGTGGTCACCAGTGGTAAGTAAAAGCATAGTCACGCCTCTTCTAGCCTCCCTCTTTCCACACATAATTTGCATTCGCAGTGAATAGACGACGGCGACGATGTCGCGCACACCTTGAGCAACCATAAAAACAAATAAAATTAAATTAATTATTATTAGTGATGTCATTGCGTAGACGCGTCAACTCGATCGGAGGCCGATACGACTTGATTAGCATGTTCATACATAAAAAAAAAACATTCCAAAATCGCTCAAAAACGCAAATTACTCAGTTCGTTTACATTTAAGTCATGCGACAAAAATAAAGCTTCGCGTGGGCTACAATACACAGAAATTCGAATGTAAATAAAACAATTGAATGAAATTCGTTAAATAGAAAATATACAGAACATATATAAAAATCGTTGAAGCATTGCTAAGTATATAACACCAACTGTGAGAATCATACAAATGTCAGTCAAATAAGAAATCGAATTTAACAAAGGTTCTAGATTTTTGCAGATAAACCAATTATAGTAATATGCATATAATATTTAAAAATTGGCATGCAATTTATCTCAATTTTTATGAATTGACATTTCATAGCAATAAAACATATAATTGCATGTTTAAAAATGTCGATATTTCAAGAAAAATATATATAAATTTATAAACAATACTCAAACAGATTCGAAATCAATTAGGTAGCTAAATAAAAGATGATTTAAAATTCAGAAATTATAGTCGAACAGACAGAATGTGCCTGACTATATAGTATAAAATCTATAACTAATCTTGACTCCCGTTACTTAACAATATAAATATACAACAGGTAGTTAAAACACACTCTATTAACAATTGCTTCTCGGCCATTAAGATAGAAATATTTCAAAATGTAGATATTGCAAGAAAAATAAAAATCTTCGTAAAACAAATTTGGAGTAAGTCTAGCTTGATACAGTTAAAAATAATTTTAGGTTTGAAAACTAGATACAGTCAATTACACTTAAATATATATATATACATATACATATATATGCATATTGGAACATGACTCATGATACTAGAACTAATTTCTTTAGAATAGAACAAGCAGATACGTAGAAACGTAATGTCTATTCATTCTGTTAAAGAACTTAAAATACAGGTATTTCGCTATGTATCTTAATGAAGTATACCTAATGGGAAAACATGACATATATACATATATGTAGGCTCAGTCACATATAATTTGTATATCAACCAAGCCTGTTAATTTAGGCAGAAGCTGTAGTAGCTTTAGAGACTATCTACAAGCCCTAAAAGCTTTGGAAAGCTATTAAAGCTCTTGAGCCAAATTAACGCTATGAGCATAGGTGAAAGACAACGAGTAGCGAGTAGAGGCCAGAATGTAAGAGTCAAAATCCATGGAACAATAAACATTCGCTGAAATACGGAGTCGCAGCCTTTGGCAACAGCAGCACTCGCTGTATTTCCTATTGTACATACATATTTTGGACATTACTTCCAACGGGAAAGCTGAGAACGAGAACAATGGCAGTTAGACCTGCCTTCATCTGTAGCACGCTGCGAGCTAGCACACACCTGCATAGTAAAGAAGAATTAAAATTAGCATGGCATACACAATAAAATATTTTCAAAACTCACCCATTCAAAGTAGCAGCAAAGAGAACTTCATAAAAATATCAAAGTACAAATCCAATGAAAATAATAAAATAAAATTCAATTTGTCTCTCTCTCTCTTTTTTTTCTTTTCTTTTGCAGATCGCGCTGGCGTAATTGTCTCGCGCGACTGTCATTTCGAGGTGGTTGGACAGAAGGAGAACGAATGCACTGTGACGCACAGCCGCCAGGTGGAGAGCTGCTACACCTGCAAAGGTGATCTGTGCAATGCCTCGTCTGCAGGACGATTTGTGGCAATGACGTCTGCAGCACTGCTCGCTTTATTCGCCATTCAAATGGCGCTGTGAGAAGCAGCAGCTCATTGAATATTATTGATAATAATACAATGTACAATTTTAAAAATATATTTTCTTGTTTTTATTGTAAAAATAAATTGCAAAATTAATTAAACTAAAACTAACCTCAGTAAATCTTTTATGCATTTGCAGCTCTGAAAAATGTCATCTTTAAAGTCGACATCCATCCAATATTCGTTCAAGCTATCCATTTCCAAATAATTTATTTTTAATTAGTTACGAGTACAAATACAAACGAAATGGCGAAACTTAAAAAAAAATCACATAGAACGCACAATTAAGCAACGTTTTTTGAATAGGGAAACACTGACTGCTGAAGATAACGGCGCTTTGGCAAACACAAAATTTTTCGCTTACAAAAATTAACACTTTAAATACGGATTCGAAATGTTCTCAACAATCAAACAATAGTAAATGTACTTAACAGGCGTCTACATACGTTTTTAAACTTTTAAACACTTTTTACACGCTTAAACATAAATTTAAAACGGGCTACGCGTACGGACACACGAAGAAACGAGAAAGGAAAGAAATTAGAATTCGTCCAAGGCGCCCAACTGCTCTCGTGCATTTACTCTTCGGTGGGCCACACACGTCATAATGCGTCGTATGAGACGACGAGTATCGTTAAACGAGTAACGAGAGTGAATTTAGTATTAAGAGTTATAGAAAATATAATAATAAATCATTGACATGATAGTAGATGGAAATGGTTATAGTTAAAAGTGATCTTGCTTGCCTCATAATAATATTATGCTTGCCATATGGTATGTCATACAAAGAACTAATACGAATTGTGGCTTTTACTCGATACATCATTTCGATACTTCCTCAATAAGCATTTTAACAATTAGACGTTCATTAATGAGTAAGATAAGCCGAGTAGATTTAGAGACTAGTTCGCTCTCTCAATTTACCGTATTTGTTTTGGATATATACACATATATGTACGTATGTACATATGTATATGTATGTATGCATTCAATTTCGCTATTGTAAATGGTAAAAATGGAATACGAAATAATTCGTTTTTCAGTAGTGTAAGTAGTTAGATTTTTATATATTGAAAACTGGTAAACTGCATAAAGAACTAAGAACGCGGAACTAGTTATGAACTAAACCTAAGTTATTTTATATTAATTGATAAACACATACATTGAAAGTATAAGAGAAATTTAATAATAATTAAATAAATTGTGATTTAAATGTTTTTTTATTCGGTTGTAAAAATGTTCTATTTTGTAATTACAATAAAAATTTGTAAACTTTCGTCACTTAAACTAAACAAGTGTAAAAACCGGCATACAAAATAAACGAGATTGCGCTTTCATCTTAAATGGTACGGAATGGGAATATATATAGATATATCGAAATACGAATATATATTTGTATATTCGATTGTAATACATGTATGCATGTGTAGACGTGTGTGTGTGTGTGTGTGGATATATCTAGACGTGTACGCAAAAGGCAGGACGGAATTGCGTTTCATTTGTAAAGTTAAGTTGTAGTTCGAAGGCACATTCAAAGATTACACAAACAGTATTCGAGTACAGTTGTCATTCGCTAGAGGCGACGGCACGGCTATTGCCGCAGAAAGTGTGCAACCAGGCCGACGGCAAAGGTGCCGAAAAGGACTTGGAGCAGGCTACTCCTTTGGTGGCCGGCGCCATTGCAGCCATCCTTGCTGTTGCAGGTGCAGTATTCCATGAAGATGTTGTAGCTGCCGGTGCGCATCAGGCAGAAGCGTTCGTCGCCCTCGATGCCCGGTTCGCCCATATAGGCGCAGCTGCGGAAGTAACGCCACTCCCCGTGCACCTTCTGACGAATCTTGCGGCACATTGTCGGCCGGACGCCCTTCAACTGCTCCAGTTCTTTGGCCTGCTGACAATCTGTTATAGCCAGCGTACTATTATCGAAGGGATCGCCGCATTTAGGATCGCTATCGGAGCGACATTCCCAGCATTTGATGGCCGAGGCTGCGACGATTGAGACACCACGAGACAAGATTTTGAGTGTTTGTTTTTGTTAATTAATTAGGCATGCCACTCACCTGTTTGCAGCAGAAAACATAGCGCAGCAACGGCTAATACGCATTTCTCCATTGTTTGCATCCTGAGCAGCGTTTTAATATAAAGTTAATTAACAATTTGTGAGCAACAAACTAATGAAAACAAAATGCGAACACCGCCCTAAAATTATGATGCGTGCATCGATAGTTGTTAGTTGTTATCGATGATTACGGCAGCGCTGCCACCTAGGCGCACTTAGTATTTCATCTGCTAGAACTTAAATTGAATATTTAAATTAAAAGTAATTTGAAAGAATTTCTATTCTTACACATATAAATGTTTTCAGCATTTCGTATTTGTTTACTCATTTTTCCTATCACAAGCAACACAAAGTAGTTATTATGTTAACTAACATTTGTTATGTTAAATGTGGAGCAATTCACAATAAACATATGGCATTCAATTATCCGACCGCCACAATCATCCCGTTGTAATTAAACTGCAATGAATATATAAACGCTGTTGTTAAGATTAATATTAGTGTTTCTAAAATATAGTTTACCAACATTTTATTACTATCCTCAGTTTCGAATGCTTCAGCCAAGCATTAAATATAGTTTTATAGAGTCAACATTAATTTTAATTTAAATTTTCTCGAATCGGTTAACATTAAAATTTGCTGTTAAATAACCTTACAGCACTCTGTTAACTTATTGATGCCAGAAATCATATGGTATTTTTTTCAGTTTTTGGACGGACTCGATTTTTACAAGTTGCAACTTGCGGAGTTGCTTGAAAAAAGTATAATAACAAATTTTTGTTAGCTACATTCCGCTGCCGCGCGTGCTGTGTGAACGTGTGTGTGAATGATAGCGCTGACTGCATTATTAACCAAATATACGATCGGTATTATGAGCAATCTAAGCAATGGTAATCTGCAGCAGAATCAACCACAACAACAACAACAACAGCAGCAGCAGCAACAGAATAACGGTGAAGCGGGCGCGGGTGCGCCTGCGGTGCCCCTTCTACTAGAGCCTGGCGGTCAAATGGCCGCACCTGGTCTAGGTGTCGCCGTAGGCGTGGCCCAACGTCAGCGCCTTCTGCTGCAGCAGCAACAGCAACAGAATCCCGCCGCCGAAGGCAGCGGCCTGGAACGAGGCAGCTGCCTGCTGCGCTATGCCAGCCAGAACAGCCTCGACGAGAGCTCGCAGCGACAGCGGCCAAACGGCAAGGAGCACGGCACTGTCGGCCAGTACAGCAACGAGCAGCACACAGCGCGCTCCTTTGACGCCATGAACGAGATGCGCAAGTAAGCATGAAGTGGTGAACTCGACTGCGAGATACCCTGTAAATGAGTAAGAGTATCAAATGAATTGGTATTGTTAAATTGAAAAAGGCAAAATACGCCTACATAATTCCAGTAGATATATTAGGTCTCGATACCCTTTCTCATAAAGGGTGACTGAAGACACCCTTCGACTGAAGATACCCTGTTAATGTGGGAAAACATATCCTGTATTTAGTTTGCTTTTATTTAATACATTGCTAAATCAAAAGCAAATATTTTAATTTCCCAATGCAGAATAATATAAATGCTCGAATAGCTGATACCCTGTTGCTGATTAAAGCAGTTTTTTTAGAATTGCTTGAGTGAAATATAAACTAAACACGCAAAAATGCTGCATATTAGCACGTAAGTTGCAGTTAAGTTTAGTTAACTGACTATCATATACCCTGTAACCTAAAGAAATTAAATTTTCTCGAGATTCTTTTGCCAAAGGCGCTTCAATGAGCGGCTTAGCACATATATATGTATTCGCATAGCAGTTACCCTACATAGCAGAATTTTCAGAAAGAAGAACAATATATTTATATTTTCGACTTATAGTTACCCTACCCTCGATATATAGCAAAAGATTCAGTTCGAAAATAGATTTCGCTCTTGTTTTACATTCTTGGCAATGCTATTTATACCCGTTTGACCTATATTTAAAGGGTATCGGGATGTAATGAACCAATCGCTGACAAAGAGGCAATTAGCCATTGCAGTTGTTTCGCAATTAAGAACAAGTGCAGCATAGGTAGGACAAGCAAATACCCTGTAGAATTAAGTGGGTTGTGCATATGGGAATATTAAATAAATTCCCAATTGAGTTAATTTTCGATAGGTATATATTTACATGGTATACTTAAGACACCGTAGCTCTTGTGAACAAATGTTACATATTGCTTGTCATAGTCAATATACCCTTTCAATGCACTTTTTAATGGGTATATGTACAAATATGAATTCACATGATTTGTTTATTTTGGTCTTGGCAAAAATATGATATTTATAATGGGCCAAAAAAGTGTCGAGACGCGGTCTACACTTGCTGTTGCCGATCTCTTGACCGTCTATTCTCCCTCCATCCCACCCTCTCTCTCGCTCTCTCTCTCTCTCTCTCGCTCGCATAATTGCGCATTACGCTTTATTTGTCTTCAACTTTAAACAGCGATAAAGTATGAACAAACAGTGCATGCTTACACGCACACACATACCTATACATACGTATATATATATATATATATATATACATATATATGTGTATATTCACCTCGCGATTTTGTCGCCATATATTTGCTATTGTGAAGAGGCCATTCCCATTAATATTCGACTTTGCTTTGATTATAATGATGAGTAGTTTTTTTTTTCTTCTTTTCTTTTCTGTATTTTATTTGTATTTTTGTTTTGTGTTCATATTAAACAAATATAATTGCCCTTGAACTTGAAATCGCCCCGGCTTTTCGTTTATTTTGTGTTAATTTTTTTTATTTTTTTATTTATTCACTTCCCTCTTCCGTATGGCCCGCTGATTAGATGTCGTCTATGTGGAAAAAAAGTACCTTAATGGAAATATTTGTAAAGATTTTTTTTTTTTTTTTAGTTTCTGTTGACTGCAAAACTTGTTTGGGTTTCTTTTATTTATTTTATTTGAGTTTTATTTTTCTGTGTAAGGCAATGCCCTAAACGAGCTACGCACCGTGGGTCCAATGGGCTTTAAGACTCGTTTTACATTTCCAATTTGAATTGTAACGAATTTTATACGTTTGGAATAAAAATGTATTTAACGCTTAAGCAAACAAGTTAAGGAACGATAAAAATAACACCAAATATTCTAAAATTATTAGAAATATTTCAAAATATCTACTATATAAAATATCGTGTGTTAATCCTTTATATAGAAGTAAACAAACAAAATTAAAAAAAAAAAAAAAAAATCCACAAAAAAATAAATAAATTTATATATAGTCTAGTATTTTTTTTTTTTTTAAATATTTAAAAATGATTTAAATATTTTGATAGCTTTTATGTTAATTAGCTCTCGTAACACTGTGCGAGATTTTATAGAAAGTCTATATAAAGTCACTAAAAAAAAAAAAAACGTGGCTGACCTTACTCAATAACACGATTTTCATATGATCCACACCTCATTCGCAGACAAAAACAGTTATGTGATGTCATTCTGGTCGCTGACGATGTAGAGATTCATGCCCATCGCATGGTCTTGGCCTCGTGCAGTCCCTACTTCTTTGCCATGTTCACCAGCTTCGAGGAGTCGCGCAAATCGCGCATCACACTGCAAAGCGTGGACGCACGTGCTCTGGAGCTGCTCATCGACTATGTGTACACATCGCATGTGGAGGTAAACGAGGATAATGTCCAGGTGCTGCTAACGGCCGCCAATCTGCTGCAGCTGACGGATGTGCGTGATGCCTGCTGTGATTTTCTACAAACACAATTGGATGCCAGCAATTGTTTGGGCATTCGTGAATTCGCCGATCTGCATGGCTGCGTGGAGTTGCTCAACTATGCCGAGACATATATTGAACAGCATTTCAAGTGAGTGCACAAGTGGGCGATCGATCAAGCAATAAGTCAATCAGTCAATCAAATTAACATCTATGTAATGTGATATATGATTATTCATTTGCCTGAGCGTAAAACAGACTTCTAAGTGGATTATTCATAGAAAATTGATGAACTAACAACAGCTTGAACTGCTTTGGGAATTTATATGGATTGAATACCCATTGAAAATGGGAAATCAGAGTATAGGCGTGGCATATCTTAGAAAGTTTTTATAGTCTTGATCAAGGCGTAAAGCTGAATTGATTTAGCCCTGTCTAACCGTCCGTAGGAATGCAGACATCATCGTAAACTATTTAAAACTATATTATACCATTATATTATATAATACAACAGCTTGATCTATATCAAGTTGTTAAAGTAAAAGTTATCTAACCCCAAATACACTTAGTCTACATAAAGTCTAATATCATTAGCCTCGCACTTTAACCAGTTTATATATACATATATATAATATATATCACATCTCTTAAGTTATGCGATAATTGAGCAAATTTGATGACACACACACACACACACACGCACACCCTAACTTGTTTTTCGCTTCTCTTGCAGCGAGGTCATTCAGTTTGACGAGTTTCTGAATCTTACGCACGAGCAGGTCATTAATTTAATATCCAATGATCGCATCTCGGTGCCAAATGAGGAGCGCGTCTATGAGTGCGTCATCAGTTGGATACGATATGATGTGCCCATGCGGGAGCAATTCACTGCAGCACTGATGGAGCATGTGCGTCTGCCATTCCTCTCCAAGGAGTTCATCACACAGCGTGTGTACAAAGAGCTACTGCTCCAGGGCAACATTGAGTGCAAGAATTTGATTATTGAAGCTCTCACCTATCATCTGCTGCCCACAGAAACAAAATCGGCACGCACGGTGCCTCGAAAGCCTGTGGGCATGCCCAAGATTTTGCTAGTTATCGGCGGCCAGGCACCGAAGGCCATACGCTCTGTGGAATGGTATGATCTGCGCGAGGAGAAATGGTATCAGGCAGCCGAGATGCCGAATCGTCGTTGTCGCAGTGGACTGTCCGTGCTGGGCGATAAGGTTTACGCTGTGGGCGGCTTCAATGGATCGCTGCGCGTGCGCACTGTGGATGTCTATGATCCGGCTACGGATCAGTGGGCCAACTGCAGCAATATGGAGGCGCGCCGTTCGACACTCGGCGTGGCTGTGCTCAATGGCTGCATTTATGCCGTTGGTGGATTTGATGGCACCACCGGCCTGTCCAGCGCCGAAATGTACGATCCAAAGACTGAAGTCTGGCGCTTTATTGCCTCCATGTCGACGCGTCGCAGTTCGGTGGGTGTGGGCGTAGTTAATGGACTGCTCTATGCCGTTGGTGGCTACGATGGCTTCTCGCGCCAATGCCTCGCATCTGTGGAACGCTATAATCCCGATACGGACACCTGGAGTGCCGTTGCCGAAATGTGTTCACGTCGCAGCGGCGCTGGAGTTGGTGTGCTCAATAATATACTATATGCGGTTGGCGGCCATGATGGGCCGATGGTACGTAAATCGGTGGAGGCTTACGATTACGAGACAAACACTTGGCGCTCCGTGGCGGATATGTCGTATTGTCGTCGCAATGCTGGCGTTGTGGCACACGATGGTCTCCTCTATGTGGTGGGCGGTGATGATGGCACCTCGAACTTGGCATCCGTTGAGGTCTATTGCCCCGACTCGGATAGCTGGCGTATATTGCCCGCTTTGATGACCATTGGACGCAGCTATGCGGGCGTCTGTATGATAGATAAGCCCTTGTGAATGGAAGAGCAGGGCGCGTTGGCAAGGTGAATGAGCAAAGTTTCCCAGACTTGAAAATACATAATACTAAATAATATGTTTATCATTTTTAGGCAAGCGGCCTCGCTGGCCATAGCGCTGATGGATGATGAGAATAGCCAGGCTGAGGGCAGCATGGAGGGCGCTGTTGGCGGTGCTGTTTATGGCAATAGCATTGCTGCCGCAGCGGCACCACCAACACCTTCACTACAACAGCATCAGCAACAACAGCAGCAGCAGCAGCCAGCTAATCATCCGCACTATGAGAACATCTATGCGCCAATTGGACAGCCAAGCAACAACAATAATAATAATAATAATAATAACCAACAAGTTGTTGTGGCCAATGCCAATGCCAATGCCCCTGCAAATGTTGAGGAAGCAGCTCAGCAGCAACTGCCACAGCCACAGCCACAGCCACAGCAGCAGCAACAACAGCCAGCAGCAAGTGAAGCCAATGCCAGCATGAATCAGCCACAAGCCCAACAGCAACAACAACAACAGCAACAAGCGCGCATGCTACCCATGAATAATTATCGCAATGATTTATACGATCGTTCCGCATCCACAGCGGCTGCCTACGATGTCCCCAGAGCGGTGCGCTCCGGCTTGGGCTATCGTCGTAATTTTCGCATCGATATGCAAAATGGTAAGTCAGTTGGCTAGAAGCGTTTGTGGAAGGTCGAAATCATTGATAAGTAGCTTGGCAACCAATATAATTATATATACTATAATAAAATATATTATAAGACTTATTTGTATAGCTATGAAGCAACAGAAAAAATTAATAAATATTGCCATTATTAGTATAAATGTAATATAATATAAACCTCTTTAGAATAGAATGAAATAATAGAAAAAATAATATAAATTTATTTGTAGAATTATTGACATTATAATTATATTAAATGTAATATAAAACTTTTTAATAGGTAGCAAAAATACAAAAAGAATTTTATTAAAATGTATTTAAAGAAATCCGAGGAATCAATATGATTGTATATTATTTTATGTCTGTAGGTCTAGACGCTATTGTATTGAATTTGAGTTGATACGTCTGCTTTGGCTTGTAAAATGAAGAGGGCTGATGAAAGCTTTTAAAATGTAAATAATTACAAAATGATAAGTCAGCTGGCTAATAGAGTAGAGTAGAGTATCAATAGGGTTCAAGTGACTGAAAGAGTAGCTTGGGAATAATTTAATTTAATAATTATAATTACAAAATTTGTTTAATTGACAAGAAAAGACAGAAGATATGAATGTAATTTTATTTACAAATATTAGAGCAATTGTTATGATTATATGTCTTTGTCAGTTTCTGCTGATATATCATATATTCTAGTATATAATAGAAAGAATTTGTTTTGATATGCATGCTTACGTCTTTCTGTTTGCTTATATATACACGTCTTTTGAAGAATGCTGATGAATGTGTTTTGCTATGCTATGTTATGTCTGTCTGTGTGATCATCATGTAGAAAGAATGTTGAAGAAATTAATGTAAATTAAATTCAGCAAAGAATGTAAACAATTTTGATTGGAAAAGAAATTAAATTAAACAAAAAATGTAAACAATTTTGATTAGCAAATCAATTAAATTAGTCAAAGAATGTAAACAATTTTGATTAGAACAATAACTATATGTATATATGAATAGAATAGATTTGTTTGTAGATATGAGTATAGAAACGATTGATGTCTTTTTAAACGAGTTCGTTTATATACAAGAATGACTACAGTAATTAGTTAAGATTCTTATTTTGATAAGAATGATATATGCATGTTTATGTTTTATAAGATTATCACAATCTCAACCTATCTATAGGTCTGTAAACTGTAAAATTATATGAAAGAAAAACTAAACCATGTATGCATATATATACGCTACTATATAGATATCAATGTACCCATCAGTTGTTTGTTATATACTATATGTAGATATAATTTGTATATGCTTCAGTATAGTTATCAGAGTTATATTATTATATAGAACATCCTCTCTTCACGCATACCCTATTGACACACTCTCACTCTCTCTCCCTCTCTCTCTCTCTCTCTTCCTTTCACAGGCAATCGTTATGGCAGCGGCCTACGCTGTGCTCCACTCTACTCAACCAATCGTTCCAATTGTCAGCGACAGCGCAGCTTTGATGACACTGAATCAACGGATGGCTATAATCTACCCTATGCTACGGCAGGCACTATGCGCTATGAGAACATTTACGAACAGATACGTGATGAGCCGATCTATCGCACCACAGCTGCTACGGCGGCAAGTCGTGTGCCGCTCTACACACGCCTGGATGTGCTGGGCCATGGTATTGGACGCATCGAGCGGCATCTGAGCTCCTCCTGTGGCAACATCGATCACTACAATTTGGGTGGACATTATGCAGTGCTGGGACACTCGCACTTTGGCACCGTCGGCCACATACGTCTCAATGCGAATGGCGGTGCAGCAGCGCCCGCTGCCAACAACAACACCAGCTGCACTGTGCCCAATTGCCAGGGCTATGTGGGTGCTGGCGGTGGTGTGGCTGGTGCTGGTGGTGTTGCTGGTGTTTCGAGTGCTGCTGCTGCTGCTGCTGCCGCCGCTGCAGCTGCTGCCGCTGCGAGCATGGCAGATTACAGCAATGTCAAAGTGCCTGTGAAGAATAGCGCCTCGTCCTTCTTCAGCTGCCTACATGGCGAGAATTCACAGAGCATGACAAATATCTATAAGTCAACAGCTGCTGCTGTTGCGGCTGCGCATCACTGCTCGCCGCTGACACCGAATGTGTCCATGGAGCGTGCAGCACGCTCGGCATCCGCTGGACCGGCGACAGCAGTAATCGCAGCTGCAGCAGCAGCAGCCGCAGCGGCCGCTGAGGAGCAACAGCTAAATGTGGAAAGTTCAGCAGCTGCAATGCGTCCCACAGGCGCTATACCAAAAGTCAAATCAACCAGCAAAGCAGCCAAGGATTCAAGCACAGCTGCTGCTGCCGCCAGCTCAGACAAAGCAGCAACAGGTGCTGCGCCCAAAAAATCAAGCACAACAGCAGCGGCAGCTTCAGCAACGTCTGCGCGCTCAAATAGTTCTTCGGATAGCGGCAACAATACCTTGAATCGCATATCCAAGTCCAGTCTACAGTGGCTGCTGGTCAACAAATGGCTGCCACTGTGGATTGGCCAGGGACCCGAGTGCAAAGTAAGCCTCAATCTCTCTCTCGATCTCTATTAACTAAATTAATCAAATGTTTGCCTTCTACAGCAGGTAATTGACTTTAATTTTATGTTCTCGCGCGATTGCGTCAATTGTGACACCGCCTCGGTGGCCTCACAGATGTCCAATCCGTATGGCACGCCACGTCTCGGGCTGGGCACACTGCCCCAGGATATGATGCGCTATCAGGGCAGCAGCGCCAACATGCGACGGGATGCTACGAATGCCACAGCTCGACCGCTGCACAGCAATTTAAATCGATTGCGTTGTGGCGCTGAGAAGCGTCAGAATCGCACAGCCGAAACGAACAGCAGCTATCGTCATGAGGATCCATCGTATGAGAACGTGCATGTGCAGTGGCAGAATGGCTTTGAGTTTGGACGTTCACGCGAATACGATGGCAATTATAATCAGCAGCGACCGTTGCTGCAGCGCGCACGCTCCGAGAGTCCCACGTTCAGCAATCAACAGCGACGCATGCAACGTGCCGCAGCGCAGGCACAGGCACAGGCGCAGGCCCAATCCCACTCAGTCAAGCTTGCTGATCCCTTTAAAAGCTACGAACTGAATGTAGACAACAATAGCTTTAAGCCCAAGCAGCCGGCGGCGATGGAGCAGTGCGATGAGCTGGAAGGCGCTGTAGGTGGTGCAGCTGCCGAAGCGGATGCTGAGCAGGCGTTGGACAACCTAAATCCGAGTGATAACGAGACTGAAGCAACGACAACAACTACAACAACAACAGCAGCATCAATGACAGCAACATCAACATCAACAGCAGCAGCAGCAGCAACAAATAGCCAACAGGCAAACAATGCAAATGCCGCAACGTCTAGCAACAACAGCAATAGCACTCAAGATGCAAACGATTAAAAATTTTACTATATATACAAACATATATATAAAAAAAAGTATGTTTACAGCTGAAAACTAACGATTTTATTTGAATTATTTTTTATATATTTTTTAATTTTAAATCATTTTTGTTCAACATTTTTCAACACATTTCACGTAATTGGATCTCACAAACAAAAAAATTGCAATTGGCATGCGAAAAAAATAACGAAAATCGAAACATTTTAATTTAATAATAAGAAAAGAAAAAAAAATACGAAAAATACTTTTAATGTAGAATTTGATATATGGTTCGAGACGATTGTGTAGTTCGAATATTTAGCATATTTACTAGACTTTTAGATATATGTATGAATGTTTCTATCTGTCTCTACCACACACACACACACACTCTCTCTCTCTCTCTTTTACTTGCTCATCAAGTAGTTGAAGCCATTTAAGAGTAGTTGCCACATTTATAAACAAAACAATGAAATGAAGAGACGCAACATGCAATACAAAAGCGCCATATCATGCTAAAATAAATGAATAAAAAATTATATAACCATAAAAAAAATATATTTATATAAATATATGTAAACTTAGGTACATGCAGCATATATATGCATTATATTATATATAGAAATAGAAGCAATATGCATTTTATATTTAATTTTTGAAATGTTCCAAAAAAAACGAAAATTGTTGTGTTATTTTTGTTTTGCTTTTATGGCACGGCAAATGAGTTCACTGCCCAGGCAACCATACATACCCACATCCTATCCACTCGAATATAAATTATTTAGAAATGTTACTTTTTGGTCACCTCGCCTCACATTTGTTAATTGCACGTGTTGCGCTTACGTTAAGTTTTCCAAGGCAAGAGCACAATATAAGAGAGCAAAAGATGTGAAGCATTGATAAACTATCGTTTAGGTCAATTAGTATAACAGGTATTATTTACATGCTTATATACACACACATATACAACAACAACAAAAATATATACACAAAAGAAATGCATACATAAATAGAAAATCATATACAATAATGCAGATATATAGATCCTAAGCATACTTACATGTATTGCGTTTAACTAATTCATAATAAAAAATACAAAAAAAAAAAAACAAATTATAAAATGTTTGTGTTTTATATTGAAAAAGAAAGTTTTTTTTTTTTTTGGTTTTGCTTTTGTGTTTTTATGGTTTTATTTTTATTTTAACAAACTATTATAAAATTGCATGTTTTTTTTTTCATTCTCATTGCTTTTTGCTGTTGTTTCATATACACAGATGCAGATATAATAATATATTAATTATTATAAACTAAAAAATACAATATCTGTCATATAGATATATAAATATATATAGAGATGTATATATATATATATATATATTCGATATTTTTCACAACTATTGCGCTTGGCTACGACAAATTGGAATTTTTTTAATTTTAATTTTTTTTTCGCTACATTTCCGATAATGTTTAAATGTTTTTTTTTTTTTTTTAGCCGATATGTTTTCACTACGTTCACTCTTAATAAAGCACAAAACACCCAAAGAGCGTATAATTGCACAAATATATATATATATATATATATATATATATATATATATATATATATATATATATATATATATATATATATATATATATATATATATATATATATAGATATATATATATATATATTAATATACGTATATATTGAATTTTTGTTTTAGTATTTTTTTGTTTCAAATATTTTTTGTTTTATTAAATTCCGTTTCTAAGTTTTCGTATTTTTCGTTTAGTTTTGCAATTTTCGCTAGAACTACTACAAGCTTCATTGGAATTGCTGATAAGTTTTCTAGGATTAGGTATATATATTTGTATATATATATATATATATATATAGTTGTTGCCATTCTTGTTTCATTTATTATTATGTATTTCTGCTGTAGTATACTTCGTTTCACCGCCTCGTTTTCAATGCTAAACTTAAAATGTACACACACAAAACTAAAAACTAACTAGACACAAAAAAATACGTTACAAAAAATTAGATGAGAACTATACAAAAACGCGTCAACACATCCACATAAATATATATGTTATAGCGAAAAAATCCCACTCAGATCAAATTATATAAATATATATATATATATTTATCAGATTAACGCACTCAATCCAAATCGAATTCAATCTATTTGGGCAATTCGTAGATTTGGACGGGCAACGCTTTTGGCGTTATGATCTCATCCTCAAAGTCTTCGTCGTCACCATGGATGGCATAGTCGCCGCCATTGTGCTCGCTCTCGAATTCATTGGGCACAATCTCAACATCGCTGGGACGCATAGTGCTGCGTGATCCTCCACCGCCGCCACCAGCCTCGCCGCCATTTCGATCCGATCTCGTTTTGGTCGATTTGGTAATATGATCGCGCAGCATATGCGAATAGAGTATATCGTCTATGTAGTACATGGTGCCCAGATTATAGACAAACACTTCGCTCTCCGTGATCTGTGCATTGTTCACACTCGTATAATTGCTGCCCGGATTGCGTGTGATCTTCACATGACCACCGCCAATCGTTTCGAATACCTCATTATCCCGCAAATCCCGATTGTACAGACGTCCGCGCACAAAGTGATTCAGTAGCATTTTAATGCCACGCTGCGAGGCCTACAACGTGGGTATTTGTATTATTTTATGGTAAATATTATATTAATGGACTAAGTGAACTTGCCATAACTTCATCGGAGAGTCTGTCGAAGCCGATTTTCTCGAAAGCCTTGTCTTCGGGCACGAAGAACGTATAATTTGCACCAGAGATGTGAGGCGCTATTTCCGCATTGTTGAGATATCTATGGATGGAATATACGAAAAAATATTAAATTAAATAATATAATAATTAGTTGAATTTATTAATATATAATGAATTAATATAATAAAAATTCAAACAAATTGAACTTAGAATATACAATAAATATTTAAAAAAAATGTAATCATTTATTTAATTTAATAATTTGAGTTTTCATAAGAAATAAATATTAAACTAAATATTATAATCATTATTTTAATTTATTAAACTGAGTTTTGAATAAAAAATAAATATTTAATTAAATATTCAATTAATTATAAAAAAAAGCCATCGAAAATCGATATATCGATATATCTGTGGTATTATCTTGCTCAACAAACAGGTTGGAGTATTATCGCATGACTATAATCATATTCTACCTAAATAATCATAATCCGATTCCTTTATATCAGTCTACCGCATGAATTTATTTGTATTTAAGTCAATGACCCTATTATCCATACTGCATATACTCCAAATATATTCAAGAACTAGCAACCTATATATACATATTCGCCTAAGATATATCATACTCAAAAAGTGATGTCAAGAAAACTATTTGAAACAATTAAAGTGATAAATGAGCAAGCAAATTGTGTTTATCTTTGATTACAAAAAATGTATATATATGAGCCAGTCAAATATGGACAACCCTATACAATATACATCAATAGCGTATAATATCAATAGCATAACATCAATAAATGAAAGGATATTCATCTGCAATATTAAACTATTTTTACGCATTTTTTATATGCTAATTTCCTTTCGAAGTTTATAGAGCTTTAAGAAAATTACTTAAATTAAAAAAATGTTTATTATTTTTTAGATTATGATTTTATAAAGATTATAAATCTCTAAAAACTGAAATATCGATTAGTATAATGTATATTATTTAAAACAATTTTTCTAAGTATTTCATTTCCTCTCTTGTTCTAAAGCAAATTTAGTCCATAATCAACAAGCATTTTAAAGCTACGCACAACCATCTCTCTCTTTCACGTCTCTCTATCTTTGGCCAGCTCACCTTTAACTGTTTTCAGTTGTAATTGGTATTCATGTTTACCTTGTAATTTGCGTAAATCTCGAATCACGTTCCAAGGCCAGAAACGAGTGCGATAGAAATTGTGCGCCAAACCATGGGAATGCCAACAGCGGTGGTGTTTCCTTATCCTTGTGCATCTGTGGCAAGTTTATTAAGCTTTAGCTCATATATCAAAGGTGCAAGTGGCTGCAAGTCTCTCTCTGTGTGTGAGTGGATGAGCATGCCTGTGTTTGACTTACCTGATGCAATTTGGAAACCACAGACTCGGAGACAAATAACACTTCAGATATAATGAACACCTGATTGCCATTGGATAGCGTATAATCTGACATAATGCTCACATTATTCACAGTGGGCGTGGCTGCGTAGAAGTCAAAGGTTAGTCGCACAGCCCAACCAAAATTCAGTTAGAACGCAAAAAAAAAAAAAAATCACAAAAAAAAAGTAATTGAAATTCAAGCACTCACGCTGGCCATGGAAGACGACATTCTCGCCGCCAATAGTATGGACGACCATTTGGTCCATGTTCTTGACATCGGAGAGGCGCAGGGGCCGCTGCATGGGCAGGAAATGATTACGCAATACGCTCTCTGTGAACTCGGGCACACTGAATGGATAGAAGCCCCAATCGATGGGATGCCAACGCTGAAAGGCATTGTCCGATGGTATAAGCACCGTATAGGCATTATCATCCATAATGCGTGTCAGATTGGATTTCGATAGAAAGTGCTGGAACACTTTTGTGCCCGTTTTCATGTTGGCCAAAAATGACATCAATGGACTCGCCTTTGATTCCTTAATAATGGGCTCCACTTTGGCATGTGCATTCGTAATGTTTGGCTGCTCCAGCGGCTGTGGGTCATTGTAGCGGCTGCAATAGAGAGTGGTAAAGCACGTGGTGGCTATGTTAGCAACTGAGCACAAAAGTTGGGGCCACAAGAACTTTTTTTTCTACTGCTGCCTGATAAATTTCGCATGAGTGCACGTTTTGACCGCAAACAAACTGGCATTAGAAGCTGCACTCAGCGAAAACTCGAAAACTTTTTAATTGGACATTTTTGAGGAAAAATTGGAATTTTATGGCAAACTATTTTTTTTTTTTTAATTTATGTATTTTAATTTGCATTTAATGGAGAAAATATTTGATAGAAAATAAATAAAATAAATAAAATTTCTTAATATTTTCAAATTGAAAATCCTAATATTTTAATTGTTTCTAATATATAAAAAATATATAAAATATATATAAAAATATATATAAATATATATAAATATATATAAAAAATATATATAAAAAAAACCTCATTTTTAATTTATTGCAAAATATTTTTTAAATATATTTTTTGAAATTATATAGCCAAAACAATAATCACCAAGACATGAAAAAAAAATTAAAATAAAATAAAATAAATAAAAAAAATAAAAAGAAAATAAAAATCTATTTTATTTTATTTTTATTTTTATAATTAATATTTTAAATTTAAAAAATTTAAAAAAAAATTATTTTTAATCAAAATTGATTGATTTCTGAATTAACTAATTTAATAAAATATTTCAACTCCAAAAATTATACAAAAAAAATGTTATTCACTTTTAAAAGTTTCGACACCCATTTCGCTCAGTGCATGGACATGCTGTTTGCCGAGCCTTTGGTTGGTTTACTCACTTATTCGTTTCCTGTATGTTGCGCTTGGAATAGGGCGATTTTCGATCACCCAAATAGCCATCAATTCCAATGGCCATCAATTGCTCATTGATACGCAGCTTGTAGAGTATTTGCTGTCCATTGAGTAGCCAAACATTGTTGTGGGACTTTTCCAATTTGCGAAAAACGATTTTATGTCCATTGCCATTACCATATGACTCCTCCTCCTCCCTGCCATTGGTGAGCGTATTATAGCTATCGAAGATTTTCCCTGGCACCAAATGCTCCAACATGAATTCCTTCAAACGTGGTTTCTCAATGCTGCGCACATCGATTTTGGGTATTATCAATGTAAAAGGTGTGTCTGCAAGCAAGAGATGGGTCATTAAAAATTGAAGGTGAATGGGCACGTTAGTTTCTCAGTCCCTATACGATGTTGATATGTATGTATTCGAGCAACTGTTGTTTATATAATTAGATGCCTGCACGTGTGTGTTTTATAGCTAATCGCCTGACTGTTTACACTTATTATTATGCAAGACATAAGTGAGCTTAGCATAATTAGGTAATTGTTCAGGCAGTTCTATGAACTCTAAAGCTTGTTTATGAAGAGTCTGATAAACTTACATATATACGATATGAAATACCTTGTAAATAAATAATTGTATTCAAGTTTTTTGCAAATTGTTTTGTGAAATATATATATATATATATATATATATATATATATATATATATATTTTTTTTTTTTTAATTTATGGGTTAAAATAAACTTTAAATTTTTAAAATATTTTATTTTAAATTCTTTATAATATTAAAAGATATTCTTGAACTACAATTATTGGTTTTAAAAATATATAATTAGCCTGAGTTAAGATTTTTATTAAAATATGAAAATAACTAAAAAAAAAAAAATTTTACTAATATTTTTATTATTCATATTGTTTTTGATATAAATATTTATAGTGTTGCTGCCACGCCTTAGGTGAGTTAACCAAAAGGCTATTGGTAAACATGGCCCAGATCCAGGAATACGTGATGGCATCAAGAATATGACTGCGATTTAGATTGAATATATCAATGGAGCTATCGTTCCAGACGTAACCCAAAACCAGTTTGTAAAGGCAAAAAATTTGTAGCTGCAAGAACAAAGCAGTCTGTTATCGAGTTATGTCGAGTCTGCCGATCGAGTTATAACGCACCTGCTGCTGTTTGATGCCATTATTTTTGAACTTAAGCAATTCATGGCCAAATTGTTTCTCCGCTGACTTGATGTATATGGTCTGATACACAAAGCACATGGGATAGATCAATGAAACACTTATGTGATAGAGGAACAAACATGGTCTATGACTATCGTACAGCAACAAATGCATGCTAATCACACAGTCGCTGATCTGCATGCAAAAAGCCACACATACAAAGGGGCGCAAGAGCAATTCAAAATTATGTCTCAAATGGATTAGATTCACATAGTGTTGCATCTGTTCATTGGTTACGAATTCGCTGCGATGTTTCTGCTGTTGCATGAACTGCAGCTCTTTCTCGTAGTAGGCGTGCAGCAGCAGCAATCCCAAGTGAGCCAAGAGACCCAAAAGAAACGGCTGCACGGCCACAAAAAGTACAGCCGACCAACTCAGATAGTTGTATAATGTAGAGTCCTCATCTACATAGGGTATATGACTTATGGCTTTCTCTGGCACTGCGAAACCGACAATAAGCGATTCAAAAAAATAAATGACAAAGAGCCACCACTTGATGCGTGGTGCGTAGCCATATTTCTGACAAAATTTTCTATATAGAGCCGCAAATTCGTTTAGAACTCGATCAATACGATCCAGATGATACTTGTAGATATACAATATGAATAAGGTTGCAATTATATTCTGATATTTGGAGAGCAGGCCGCAAACGAAATACATCACTATTAAAGCTTTATCATCTACTTGGTTGCCCGATATCAGTATTAGCAGGTGCTTCAGAATCCATTCCACATACACCATGCCACATAGTAATATAAATGGACACAGCCAGACGTAGTGCATCACTGTGATCAGAAACTTTAGAAATTCGCGTCGCTGGAATGTGCCAATGTGCGTCCTATACCTGTAGATATTACATCCGAATATTGTGCTCAGCAGCGCGAGCACGCGCAATGTAATTGTCAGCACGGACATGGCTTAACTGAATCCTGTCGCCCGCATCGAGTGCGACGCCACGTGCTGACAGTGATAAATGGTCAATTGGCCTGAAATGATGATGGCTAAATGTTTAGCTCATTTCTTTGATAGACCAAACATCGGAAAATGTCGCAAAACAAAAATAAAAAATCTTTGATAAATTATAGCCAAGAGATGGAAATAGAGGCTACTGCTGTCACGTTGCAGAATACTCTGAATAAATATATGGATTCATAAATGCAAAGTTTAAAGAACTGAGATGATATTAAAACAAAAAATTTTTTTTTTATTATTAAATATTTCTAAGAAGCTTAAACAAATTTGACGATATGAATAAATAATGCAATTTTAGCCACAAGTGGAGATAGATAGATAGATAGAGAGAGAAAGAGAGAGAGAGAGATAATGCTTTAAATAACCTTATAGAGTAGACCGAATCATATATGATAATTTTAGAAAAAAAAAAATGAATAGATAATCCAATATATAAGCACTTAAAACCCCTTTTTGATGTAAGAAAGTATAAAAAAGGCTGAATTGCCAACTTATTTCTATATTTTACATGTATATTTTATATACTCAATCATTTGTCTACTAAACTTTAACATGAGCAAAACTTGTGTGAGAGAATATTTTCAGCATATAAAAAGCTGCAACTATGAGTTTGTCGATCGTGTTAACTTATACATATACTATATAGGTATATTATACATATATATAGGTATATTATACATATATATATAGATGTATTATTAAACTTGAATTTATATCCAATACATTTTTAAGTGTCTTGTTCCATGTCTTATGCAACTTCTGCAAACGTTATATGATTTGTTTATAGCAATGCAACTGAAGTCAGCTCAATTTGCAATTCTTTTTAAAATCTAGAATTCGATACAAAAAAAAAAAAAAAGTGGATATTTATGGGAATGAAAAAATAAAGACTTATGCATAGGTTCTGCTGAATTCAGGTTCAACAAACGTTCGCTCAATTTTCACAGCTAAAATTTCAGTTGATCGAATGGCTGCAGGAGGTTAAGCAAGCAGGAAAAATGTTTTGTGATTTGATTAAAGCATTTAATTATTATTAATATTTAAATATTTCAATTATAAATTTATATAAATAAATATATATATATATATTTAAAAACATTTTAATAAAAAATATATTTATTTAAATATATATAAATATGTATTAATATATTATATATATTAAAAAACATTTTATTAAAAATATATATTTATTTAAATGTATATCAGAGTAAATAATTAAATTGGTATTTTAAAATAGTTTACGTTTTCTATAAAAAAATATAAAAATAAATATATATATATATATAATATATATATAAAGATATATATATATAAATGGAAATAAATTAAAAAACTTTTTAGGTTTTTATTTATTATTTTATATACATTGCAATTTTTATATGTCTATATATATTTCATCAATTCTATAATCTAAACAATATTAATTTTTCTAAAATAAAATTTTATTTCTGATAAAATATATTATAAATATAATATACATATAAACATAACTTGCATATAGGTAATTTTATATATTTATTTATTTTATTATTATTCTTTTTTTTTTATATTTATATATCTAGCAACTTATTTATTTAAAATTTTCAAAATTAAAAAATTATATATATCTATTTTTTTTTTTTTTGTATAAATATAAAAAATATTATTATATATGTTATAATCTATAATAGAATCTATATATAATAATATTAAAATAATATTTTTTTCCCAAAGCCTTAATTGGCTTCTGAGTGAAGAACTCAACTTGCACACTTGGCTAACATCGCCTGGCTTTGTTATTAATGTAAGTTAATTGTTTATTTCCCAGTCTTTTTAGCTCATATATATACTTATTTATATGTATATATATATATACATGTATGTCTGAACGTCACTCACCTGTCTTTGTCTTGTAGCCGTAGAGTTCCAAAACAGGAAAGCCATCATTGATAAACCGGTAAATGTGCTGCCACTTGTCATCTTCCTGATTGGACTGCAGCCCAGCCAAATCGGGCAGCACTTTGCTCTCAATCAGCTTGGCATTCTTCAAACTGCCATCAATTTGCCGCTCTGCGATGCTGCTGGCCGTTGTGTCACTGCCAGCCGTTGCCGCTGCCGCTGCTGTTGCTGTTGCTGTAGCTGTTGCCGACGCAGTTAGCTGAAGCAGCAATAAAAATGTTGCTGCCGGCACTTGCAACATTTTGCGTGACATTCAAGTTTTGTAAGTAGTTTTTTTTTTTTTTTTTTTTGTTTTGCTTTTCTTTTTCTTTAGGGAAAAATGTTTTTAATTGTTAGCACTTTTCGAGAGATTTCCTCTTTACAAATTTGTTATTTTTATTGTTTTGCTTGTCTTGCACTTGTTTTTATTTTGTTGTTCTTTTGTTTTGTTGTTTGTTTTAAGTTTCGTTTTATGGTACCACGATTTTATTCATTTTCGCTTGCAAATTTTGTTGCGCAGACACTTTACATAATTGCCAAGAGCTATGCAGAAAGAAGAAGTACATGTTTCTATAAGTATTATTTTTTTTAAATTTATTTATTTTTTATTTTTTTTCGCTCATCTCAAAACACTTTTGATTAGTTTTCAAAAGTTGTGATTGCGACTCATTAAAATTCGAGGCATTGACGCTGAAATTGAAGCGTTTTGTATGCAAAACACAATCTTTTAGCTAGACTATATGAACAGAATAGTTTGTGCCGATCACGATTCAATGTGCAGCTATATAAATGTACATACAATCATATATAGAAAAGCATCTGAATATATATATTTGCATCTGTGCAGTTGCCAGTCAAATGTGACACAGTTACATTGCAGTTTTGACCAAATTTGGGCAGTTGGCTGGAGAGAAGAATGCCGAAAAAAAATGCCGAAAAAAACTAAAGAAACCAGTCTTTGAGACCAATTTCGTGACAGTTTTTCCAGCAACAAAAAAGTCTACCGTAATTTGTTATATTATTATTTTTTTTGCTTGCTTGCAAAATTGTAGCTAGAAAATTTGCAAAGCTTTCGGTTAGTTTATTTTATTTTTATGTTATTTTTTGCGTATGCTCACAGCCAAATAGGATAAACAATCGTATAATGTGCGACAATTTGTTTATTTGCTGACCTTTGTGCTTAAATCTGATCGCATACAAGGCTGACTGACAGTCACACAAGTTACGGATACATCTACAGTCACATCTACATCAACATCAACATCAACATCTACGTCTACACGATAGCTAAATGTGAAGAAAGTAAATTAATTTCAATTAAAGTTGACAAACTAAATGACAAACTACGGCGTAAATAAAACCAAACTGTGACACAAGCACTTGGGCGGCAAATATAAGCTGGTGGAAATATGCAAAGCGCAGATATGTATATAAATGGAAAATTTATCTATATACTTAATCTTCAACTTAATCTCTTCTTTTCTCTTTTCTTTTATATTCATCATTTTCAAAAATACACTTAACAGTTTTCTTTTAAATTATATATAATTCTTATTTCTTGCTACTTCACAGATTTTTCACCTTTGACGTCCATTTGGCGAACCGAACCGAACCAATTCCCGTTTCGTACTGCATGTCTGGGCGCGTTTAGCGCTCAACCGGGAGCCCAAAACGGGCTTAGCGCAGACCCAATTGGAAATGGGATGAGACACACAGTCATGAAACCTGTTTGTCTCTGGCAATGCCATTTAAAGCGCATATATGTATATGTGTATCTGATGCATTAAAATTTTAGTTTATAGGTGGTTTATATATTTTCTTTTGTTTTTTATTATGTGAATGCAGTTAATTTTTGTTTATTTTTAAAAGTTTTCTTGGTAATTATAAATGAACATTTATTTTAGATCTTAAAGACTGTTTTCAGCTGATAAATAGTTTTGTTTGATAATATAATGTATTTTAGTATAATATAATAATAATAATAAATATAATATAATATAATAACAATAATTTTTTTTTTCATCTAACAATGAGTGGAAGTCTTCAAAATATATTGTTGTTAAAATTTCTAAACAAAATAATTATTTTCACTGAAATAATTTTAGTTAATTAGAAATCAGAAAAATGCTTTTATTTTATTTTATTTATTTATTTATATATATATTTAATTTATTTATTTTTTCCATTTGTGATAAAATATATTCCGATTATTATCATGTTTAATTAATTTTCTAATATTTGTATTTTTAAATATTAAAATGATACTTCAAATATTTTCCCCCAATTTTTTTTATTAAATTTTGTATAGATTGATTTCATCGTTTTATTTTCTAATCTTTATGCTTAACTCGAACAAAATTTAGTTAGCTCTGAAAATGATTCTTATTCTCAGCGAGATTTATTTTCATGTTCTTGCAGTGTACGAACACATTTGCCACCGGGCACTTATCACTTATCACAAACGCTCATTATTCATGATTATGCTTTGGTTTTTATGTGCAAAATTGTGCAACTGACGTCGTGTCTCGTCGCTGTTCCGCAGTAGCATGCCTTGTGCCCGTGCCCCCCGCACTATACCCTATATTGTGGGTCTCTCTCCCTGCCCATCTATCTCTCTCTCTTTCTTTCACACAATCTCTTGCCCTGTGTCTGTCAATTGCTGAGATTTTTGTTGTTGTTGTTGAACGGGCAGTGGAATCGACGCCGGTGTCCGGCAAAGTGGGCTGCATTACAAAGGCAAAAGTACTCAGAGAACCCAAACTCGAACTCGTAGATCTCTCGAATTAACATTTTCGGCTTCTTTACTGAAAGCCGACTAACTGCCTTATAATGAAAGTCTCGTGCAGTGCTATTTATTATTCTCATTTTATTTCTCTCTCTCTCTCTCTCTCTCTCTCTCTCTCTCTCTCTCTCTCTCTGGGCTCGTTTTGATCATTGCTGGGCATGGAACTGAAAACTGACTTTAATTGATATTATTGTCAGGCGGATATTTTATTTTTAGTTTACTTTCAATGGGCATGAACTGCATTTCATATGCATAGTGGGCGTTGATGACTATCTGGATAAAGATAGAAACGTTCTATTGTAACTTTTAATGGAAATTATTTACACATATATTGAACTGTAAGAAGATGTATATACGAAGATTGTAAAATCGTGAAAGATCTATTAATATGATTAAATAAATACTTTTTCAATAAGCAATTATAGAAATTATAATTATATATTATATTTTTTTTCTCTGCCTATTTGATATTATAAATTCTAATTTATTCTCGTCTTAAATTTTAAAACTAATAAAAAATAATTTGGAAATATTTAGCATATTCCAAAGTGAAAAAAGCATCTTAAGCATTAATTATTTATCTAAATTGCGGATTCTAGATATTTTATTACAAATAATTTTGTTTTGATTTTATATGCTTTTGTTAAATTTTTTAAATTAATATAAGAATTTTAAATAAATAAATAAAAATAAAAAATTAATAAATATTTTTTTATTTTATAAATTTTTTAAAATTAATATAAGAATTTTAAATAAATAATAAAAATAAAAAATAAATAAATAAAATTAAACATATAAGTAATAAATTAAAAAAAAATATATATAAATTTAATATTTCATATTATTTTATAGTTTGACTTTATTCTTGGATTGATTTAGCTTAAAATTTACTTTAAGATATTGAACTTATATTTTAAGTATATTTTTAATTATTTTAATTATTGTATTGAGTCAAAGTTTTATCAGATAAAAAAAGACAGTCGAGGCAACCTTTAATTTCAACCCGGATTCTCGTGACTGATTCACTTTGAGTATCTGCTAATTGATGTCAATTTATTAATATTAATGAACTTAGCTTCATTTCAAATATGCCAATTATATATAAATAAATATAAAATATGTACATGTGTAGTTTCGCTCAGCTAAATAGATTAGAAAAATCCTGTTTATATTTTGTTCTATTCTATTTCCGTTGCATATATTTTTGTATGCCCATAGCTTACTTATGCTTAACCTTTTGGTTTATTTTATAAAAAGTCAACTGAATTTTAAAACAGTTATATATTATAAACTTCATTAGGCATTCATAACTGCATTATCTAATGAAAAAAAGGTGAGCCTGAATGCTGCAGCAAATTGTTGTTAATTGTCTAACAAGCGTGAGCATAAGCTGCGCGTATTAAATTTTAATTACTTTCGCGCGGAAAGTTTGCGGTATTTGCTTAACTTTCGTTTAGCACGTTATATATATGTATATATATATATATATATATATGTATGTGTGTGTGTGTGTGTGTATGCATGCATATGCATGGGTGTGCGTGCGTATATGTTCATGTGTGCAGCACGTATGATTAAAAATTCTTGTGAAACAATTTTCATGAGTTTAGCGCTGCAAATGCCGGTAAATCAAGGAGAGCACGTACACTCACACACGCACAAGCACACACACACACACATATATGTTTATATATGTTATTAATGCTGAGCTCTGAGAGCGCATCATTTGCCGTACTGCAAAACGGACACAAATAAAAACTGCTCAACTGAGCAAAGCATTATTATATCTTCAATTTGTGTATATAAAAATGGGCAAAGAACTACTATATGCTACTACTCTCACTACTCTTACTACTAAGCCTACTACTACTCTTACTACTACTCTTACTATTACTACTACAACCGCTACTACAAGCAACAAGAACAACAATAACACAAGAGCCGCAGCCGCAGCGGCTTTACTGCTACTGCTGCTGCGTTTGTGTATCCAGAGTGCAAACCAATTGAAATTAATTTGCATAATATACTATAGGACTGTTAGCTGGGAGATTCAGCAATAGAATTATGAGGCAGTCCCAACTGCATTTACTATATAGCGTTGATTCTCTATAATTCACAGTTTATTGCACTTGGCTTTTCTTGCACAATTTTCTCTCGCATTCACATTTCCCTGCCAAATACACACGCACGCACACACGCACACACACACATACGAAGAGAGAGTATATAGTCAAATGTATTTCATTCAAGTTTTTAGTTTGTGTTCATGCGCATTTGTTACAACTACGCTTAATTAGATTAATTTGATTACACATATTTTATTGAAACATTTTTTTACGTTTGTTTTTTTTTTGGCTTGATTTTTACTACGCAGAGTCTCGCGCGCCTCCGTCAACAAAATGATTGCGTCTGTTGTGCCGGAAAATTTACGACTCATTGAGAAGCTTTAAGCGTTGCTAGACGCAGTCGTCGACGTTGTCATCAACGCGACTCCTTGACCAGGGTTGCCAGGCAGCAAAAAATACATAAGCTTTTTTTGGAAATTACATTTTTGAATATATTCTATACGTCCATCTCAAAGTATTCGCTAAAATAAATCGAGTAATTGTATTTAATTATTTTAAGAAATTCTTACTTATTTTCCATTATCAAATAAGCTTTAAGCTCAAAACGTCGTTAGTCAAGACACATGGAATGTGGTTAGCTTTGATGTGACGGCCATTTTATTTCAACCAAAGCTTAATTTTAGTCTAGACAGCAACCTGCGTGAGTTGCCAGCAGCAAATATATATTTTATATACATGTATATTACGCATACGCAGCGTTGTGCATGCAGAATAAGTGCAATATTGCTTTGATTATTATTACATTAAATATACTAAAAAAGTTAAAAAAAAATTATATACTGTTGAAAAAAGTATTATAAATAAAAATATGTCATAATTTTTAAGTAATTAAAAATAAAAATTATACAATATGTAAAAAAATTAAAAAATAAATAATTAATAAATGATAAGCTTGAAATAAATGCAAAATATTTTTTTTTATTATTTATACAATAAGATAAATTCTTCTACATAAGTAATCTAATTAAAAATATATTTAAAGAAAAGAAAAAAATGGCGGAATTAATAAGAAAGGAAAAATACTTTCACAATTTTAAATGTACCATAATTTTTTATAATAATTTTAAATATACTATAATTTTTTTCATAATTAAATTAAAAAGCAAAATGTTTAGCTCTTATTGCAATAAAAAAAAAAAAATAATAATAATAAATAAAAATAAGGATAATATAAAAAAGAAATGAAATCAATGAATACAACTGTTTTTCTAGCTAGAAAACAACTGCAAAGTAAATTGATAAAAATAAATAAATTAATAATAAATTATTAAAAATATCAACATAATAAAATAAATTTTTAAAAATGTTAAATTTATTCAAATATTAAATCTCACTAATAAATAAATTCGCTTTAATTTAAACCAACTTCAACAATTATTTAATCAATCAACAAATATGTAAATATTTCACGTATTATTTATATATATAAATTAATACGTGCGCCAGTGAAAAAAAGGAAATTGATCAAGTATACGGCAGCGTGGCAGGAACAGCAGCAAATAATAAACACATTAACATTGTGATTTATATACAGATGAATTTATGATAAATTTATAAATATATAATATGCTGGCATCATTGGCAAGCGACACGTGACAATATAAAATAAACCAACTCAATTTATATGCGATTCGCAAACATTAACACAATAAATAAACAAATATGCCACGTGGCAGCCCGAGCACTATTTAATGTCAAATTAATTGTTATGCCATTAAATGCAGCAACAATAAGTGAAAAGAATAATGTAATAAAGCGAAAGAACCATCGAACTGTAAGTAATCAAATCAATGACAATTGTGCAAAAATATTCTGCATGAAAGTATTTAAATAAGCCTTAAATAAAGATGAATTATTCAAAGATTTATTTACTAGAATGAGCTTTGACCACATCAACTGCTATCAGACATTTCTACATATATTTTTATTTTTTATTTTATTTTTTTCACTTGCAAATCTCAATAGATACATCTAGCGTGGCTTAGAGGATTTGACCACTGGCTTAGAGAGACACAGTCTGAATCTAAATAAATATAGTCCAGACTACTTCAGAGTGGCCCATTGAAATGCCAGGCAATCAACAGTGTGCAGCACAACACTCTCGACCTCTTGCAAATTGCTATAGAACCAAAAAAAGCAAAAAAAAAAAAAAAAAAAAAGAAAAAAAAATGGAAGAAAAAAAATGCCACAGAGAAGAGAAATAACGAAAAATAGTTAAATGACATGAAAGGCCAATGGCCAAACAAAAGTGCAACGAGGTTGGCGCACACAGCAAACTTTGCGGTTAAAACTAAAGTGGCCTGTTAGGCTTTCAGAAAAGTGTCCAAAAACTTTGGGGCATAGAAAGAATGCAGCTCATCTGCATTTGGCTACATTTTTTGGTGTGGTCACACCCCAAACTCTCACAGCCTCACACTCACTTTAGCGTATACTACCTTTAAAGCTGCGCTCAGACGTGGGTATGATGTTTTTGTGAAAGCTTAGTCAACAGGTAGCTGAATGTGTCACAGTTTGCTGTTTTTTGTTCCATTCAACAGTTCCATTCTTCATTTCCACTGCTTGAATAGTTCTACTCTACTTCTAAGCAGTCATTTTGCTCCGTACTCTCCCATTCTTTTTCACAATGTGAGTATTTCATTCTGTATCACTCTCTGTCTCTCTCACTCTCTCTCTCTCTCGCTTTTTAGTCCTGTTTCTTTATGTATCTTCTTCGCAGTCTAACTCTACATCGCTCTCTCTCTCTCAATGTTTCGTTCTGTTACTCTATCTCCTTTTTCTATAATTCGTTCATAGCTAAACAGGTTCAGTTCAGGATTAGCTTCATCTCCCCCATTGTCTTGGCACCATTCTCTCTCTCTCTCTCTCTCTCTTTCTCTCTCTCTCTCTCTCTCTCATCCTCACATAACGATCTCATTGAGAGTATCTATACAGTCGCGTACACCCAACACTCTCACTTGTTTTCACTCTCTCCCCACCCGCTTCCTCTCTCCCTCTCTCTCACTCTATATTTCTACTGCTTTGTGTGGCTTTAATATTTCAACACATTTTGCATTGCAGTTGCATAGTGAACGCTAGAGTTGGCCTCCCCCTCAGGACAATTGCCTCACGCTCGAAGTGTCCCTTTTTGTGGTAATTTATGCATGTTGTTTTGCGTACTGCTGACTTTTTCGGCATTTACTCGTTATAGAATAAATAAAATATGTCACAAAATGCTTTGACATGCTCGTTACATTTTCTACACATATATATGCATGTCTACAGTTTTAACAAAATTTTAGAATATGTGTTTGTGATGGATCTTCTTGTTTTAAGGAATTTACATTTGTCAAACGAAATAAGCTGATTTGAGAAGGTAAAGCATTATGCTTAAATATAGATAAATTAATGTCGAGTATTTTTAAGATAAATAGTTACTCAAACAAATAGTTGCATAGATGCATATTTGATTGATACACAAATCACTAGGGATTCCATCTAGGAAACTTCACTCTTGTCTAAGTACTTGTAAAACTATTTTTTTTAATTTTCAAACATGTTGGCCGTAATCTCTGCACGATTGAGAGAAAAAAAAAATTGCTCTGATACAGCCTAAGCCCTCAAATTGTCATCACAATTTGCATTCGAAATGGCTAAAGCTCTCTGGCCAGAAAGAGAGACAGAATAAAAGAGACAAAAGGACATTGTCGGCCTTGAATTGAGTTTATTTTTATTGCACACAATTCTAGATTTTTGGTTAGAACTCAGTCAGTTGTCAGCTTTTGTGGGGTTGAGCGGCAGCTTATCACAGAATTGGCAGTTACACTTAATTGAATATTCAAATGCGACTGTGTGCATATTTAAATGCGACTGGCCCAAAAATGGTTTAGCTCGCCATGGCCAACAGAGCTGTCACATAAAGTGCAAATGTTGCGATTCGTTAAAGTATTTCGTGATGAAATGATGAAAATTGTGTAAAATTAATTACTCTAATTGAAAGAGTGTTTGCGGCTTTAGCTGACATTTTCTGTTGGCTGAAAAAAAGGGAGAAAAAGCTAAATTATGCATAAACATAATTCACATTTGATAATCAATAAGTGAACTGAAGCTCATTAAAACTGCATCTAATTAAATGTTTAATCACTTGCAATATATAGAATATTAATTTTATATTTTTATATGTAAATTTAAGCTAATAAATTGATTATAAAATTTCATTCTTTTATTATCAAAGGTTAGCTGCATTTTTTGCTAACAAAAAGTGACATATATATGCTCTTTCATTTATTTATAAATTTGCACTTATCCTTTGTCAAACAGCTGTCAACGTGCACTCCTCGTTGCGCTCACAATTTGCATTTACAGTATTGAGGTACTCGCTCATGAATGAAAGAGATTATATTGGTTTTGTGCAGTATTCGTTTCGCTGGCTAAATGCATGCAAAGCAATTTACCGCTAATCACTCTAGACATTGGGAGTTTAGTAGTGTAGCTGCAGTTTCAAGCTTTAGTTAAATTACTGAAGAACTCTTTGAAGATTCACTCAAAATAATATACACCCACCCACTGAGAGCGTGGCAACATGGATTGCAACATATCATCAGATCTTCCATAATATTTAATATATAAAAATAATTTTTCTAAATATTCAACTACTTTTCCAAACACAATCAAGCATCGCGCAGTCGATCACAACCCATTGCAATTTTCTTACTTATTTCATTTGCCCGTTCGCTACGTTTTTTATTTTATTTTTGGCTTGCCTGAAAGGCTAAATGAAAAGTGTTCAACTGAGATTTACTTAAGAAAATTCTAAGCAACATTTCCCCAGATAGCAGACAGCAGACAGCAGAAGGCAAAGACAGTTGCTGATGCTGCTGCTACTGCTGCTACTTGCTCCGTGTGTCCTTGCCAAATGTGCAATCCTTAGTTATTTACATACTTGGCCTGCCGCCTTTTGTTGTGCAATTGACTATGTCTATAACAATTGTGTTTTATTTAAACAATGGAAAGTAGTAAAAACAAAAAACAAAAGTGTGGAATAATTTAAAACGCCTCGCTTATGCATAATTCAGTACTTTAAATATTTACAACATAAATAAACATATGCAGCACAGCAGCAACAATGCATGCAAGATGTTTTTGTTTAAATAATGCATTTTACGCAAAATATTGCCCAATCGAGCTATAAATCAAGAAAATATGTATAGGCACAGATACTCTCCAAATGAAATTATGAAAAAATTAATACAAAATTTAAATTTTAATTAAAAAAAAAAAAAAAATAAATAAAATTCATTAATAAATAATATAAAAAAAAAATAAATAAAAAAAATAAGAAAAACTTTTAACTAAGCTGACCAGTTTAAAACAATTTCATATCTTTATATTTCATCTGAAAAGAGTACTATATATAGATATATTTTTTTATATATTACATTTTTATCTATTTAAGAGTGAATACTTAAGTAAGTAGATTCATATTTTTACGAAAACTCTCTCACGTGGATTATCATGTTGAAAATCTTAATAAATAATCACGCAAAATATTTTTGTGGGTTGATTCGATCTTTCGAACAAGAACAAGAAGATAGAAATTTAGTGATATAAAAAAAAAAAAAAAACTTTTTAACATCATGATTTGTTCGTTAATATTCTTATTGAAAAGTCATAAATGCACTAAATGATTAATAGGCCAAGTACTCATAGAAACAGTTCAAATAATGAATTCATCAAAGGTTCAGCTATTTCTTTTATAAAACTGAAAAAAAAAAAAATTTATACAGAGTATTAATAGACTGTATTACTATTAAGTCTGTAAGCAGCTTTTGTTTACATTGTTATGTAGGTTTAGAAACATATAACAATAAGTAAACTTAAAAGCAAAAATTAAGTAAGATATATTTTAAAATTTCAATTAAATCAATAATGAATAATATCAAGCAATTAAAAATAATAAAAATGTAAATAAAATATGTAAAAAGCACAAACATCAAATGTATATTAACGAAAAAGCAAACAAAAATCTCTGAAAATTCTACAAAAAATCTAAATAACATGTTAGGCCTAACTCTCGTTACACTGACAGAAAAATACTGAAAATTGTACAAAAATGTGAAGCTTAGGTTTCTTCATACTGATTGTCATTAATTTGCACTTTTATTTAACCACATTAAGAAAGAGCAACTCACAAAATCTCAGTCAAAACTTTAGCATGCAATCTTTTCACTCACAAAGAAAATCTGTTTAAAGCACATTGCGTGTCTCTAATTAAATGGCCACACTTGCCCAAAAGCTAGCAAAAAGAATGTATAATGGAATAAAAAAGAGAAGCCACGCCTTTGGCTTAGCTAACAACAAAAAAATGTAGATATATCCTTCGTCTTTGCCGTTGTCAACGCAATCGCCATCGCAATCGTCGTCAACAAACGGCATGGACATTAATGCTTAAGCTAAGCGCATTCGCCATTATAATTAAATACGCCAGAGACATAGTCTTGGCCACGAGCCACACACACACACACACACACATACACACCCTCACTCCCTCAGTCCCACACTCTCTTGCACACACACTTTGCATAGTGCACAGTGCAAATAATTAGCTTGGCTCCGAAAATCTGTGAGTAATTAAGGTAAGTCAGCTGTTGGCCTTTACCCTCATCCACGTTACACGTTACTAACGGAAATTAAAGTTCTAGTTTTTTTCAAGTTCGTCAGATTTTGTTGTTCTGCCGTGTTTCATTAAGCAGCTATTACGAGCTTTGTGAAGCTTTAAAGTTGAAGTGCTTGGGCAAGTTGTTCGGTAGCATTTAGTACAAATATAAAATATTATGCAAGATAAGCGGATTTTTCATGTTGAAACTATGGTTAACAATTTAGATTAACTTTTATTTCAAGATTTAGTGTTTGACAGAAGAATTTGATTTTAGAAATTGTTATCAGAAATTCGGGAAAATTATGTTTTAATAATAAAACTAATAAATAAAAAAAATTAAAAATAAATAAAAAAATTTAAAACTCATTTAATTTCTTATATTTAATAATTTATATCTTTTAGGCAAAAAATAAATAAATAGATAAACAAAAAATAAAAAATTAAATAAAAATAAAATAAAATAAATAAAAAAAATTATATTAAAGGAAAATAAAGATAAATAAATAGTTATATTCCAGAAAAAGTTGACAGTTATAGATTGCCTTTTGATTGTCTTGATTTATTAAATTTGTAAAAAATTATTTATTTGTTGTAATTATGAAAATAAAGTTGTAGATGCTTCAATTCTTGTGGCAACTTATTCAAAATTTTGTTGCCGTAAGTTTTAGATAAGAAAAAAAATTATTAAGAATGAACTAAAAAATAGCTAAAAAAAAACTAGGCAAATCATCATCAAATGAGGAAACTGGCTTCGCTCGCTTTTTGCAAAATATCTGATTATGGAATACTCAAATTGCTAAAGCTTAGCTAGAGCAACAAGGCAATGACGATGAGTTCGTTAGAAAGGCTATCAATAGACCTTCTAACCTGTAGGTTCTTGGAATAACTATACAGACAACTTGTGTGTTAAGCCTTGCTAATTGTTGCTTAGTAATAGTGACAAATATATGACCTCAAGCTTGAAATATGTACTGACATATATATAATAAATTGTGAATTGAATTGAGTCATTCGAAATTGATGCTTACACTTGAAGCACTGCCAACAAATCAGCGACATTTGTTGATGTGAGTTGAAGTATGTGATCTTGAATATATAAAACGCACTGATATCACTTCAAAATAAAATCTCAATCAATGCATGTTTACGTAGCTTCCATGAAAGCACTTATTTGGATATAGATCATAAAGCTCTTAGAACTAACTACTCCTATAATGCTTCTCAAATCAATTCAATTCACATTCGACATTTCAATATAACTGTGTTGATTCTAACTATTATCATTCCACTCATAGTATCTGTCTATCATAGTTAATATTTGCTTTTTGCTATTGTAGTCAGCATTGATTGTCAACAGTTTGGTTATTTCTCCATTTAGATTTCAATGTCATTTCATTGATTTGTTTCTCATTGAGAGTTTCACAAGTTTTCTTGAAATTCAGGTCAGAAATCGTGCAAAGAACTTTTTTTTATGGATGCATTGTATGGTAGTCGTTTATTGGTCGTAAAAAAAAAACGTTTTTATTATACTTAGCAGGGCTGTATCAAGTCGTATCAATATTAGTATTAACTTCAGAAATACTAATATAAGTCATATATTCAATTAGAAGGATGACAGCTACGCAGTGAAATCCAAGTTTTTTTTTCCTTGATAATTTATTGGAATTTTATTAATTTTTTTCTTTCTCTTTTCTCTATTTAAAAGCTAGTTGCTATCAGTATTAACTATAAAATGCTATAATCAGTAAGTCTTTTCGTATTTCTATTTATTTTTTATGATAATTTTCAAATAACACTTAGGAACTGAGAAATTTACTAAAACACACACTAACACACATTGACGCTTAGTGTGGGCGTAGTACGTGGCTTTGCTTGAATCACCGCACCTTGATGCTCTTCACTTCAATCCAGATCATCAGTGCAGCTATAACCACATAGGCACAGACTATGAGCAACACCTGTAGTGGACTGGCAGTAAATACCATTACAACCAGCATCACGGTGCCCAGCAGAAAGACCAGTGCCAAAAAGATGATCAACATGATGGTGGATGCGCTGCGATACCAGGCATTTCGTTTATCTGGCGGTGGCACAATTTGTGGTCTCAATGGACTATATTCCTTGCGATATTGTGTCTCGAAGCCGCTGGTAAAATCGATCTCATCATGAGAGCTCTGTGGCGCCGACGCTGTCGATTTCTTCTCGTCCGTGTCCATGCCGCAACGCGTTCGTATTTTAACTAACCAAATTTCGATTGCGTTTGTTGTATTCCACTGCGTCTACGACAACTGCTGCTACTGCTGAACAGTCGCTGTCGCAGTCGCAGTCGCAGTCGCCGTCGCAGTCGTTGTCGCAGTTGTCAGCCCCATTATCACAGCCCAAAGGTGTTAATTGTGGCAACAACAACAGCGCTGACAAATGTGTTCGTATATATGTATATATTTATGTTCTTTTCTTTCTGTATGTGACTCAGATAAGATAAGGCTTTGCGACGACTGAGACAGCGATTCGACCGGTTGCCATTTGACGATCGAAGTTCTCTCCAAAAGTGCAACCTTATCAATTATGACTTCTGACGCTTCAACAGCTCCCTCCAAACAACAAATATCTAAGCGTACTAATTAGGTTTTTTTTTTTTTTTTTTTTTTTTATTATTTGTAAACAAATTTGTTGCCAGTTTTGTTGATTTTCTCGCATTGCTGTCGTTGTATTCAGCGTGTTTGCTTTCAACATGAATGAAATCCGTCTGGTGTATTTTCTTTTGAATGTTTTGTTTGCAGGTTTGTCACATATACAAACCAAGTCTTTTATGAGGCGTCAATGTTGACATATTTAAAGCTAAACGGCGCCAAATCATATACGTTTTTTTAGTGGGCATACTTGAAGCTTAAAACTCTAACTGATCTTTTGCAGATAAGTTTTGATTATGTAAGTCAGTAATTAATATGATTTATTTTCAAGGTTTCCAATCGCAGTTATCTATTTGTCACTTAATTGGGTATGGTGTAGTGAACTTTGTGTTAAGTGTTACTTTTTTTTTTATTTCAGCACACTTGGGAATGTTGTAATCGGGCGTAACTGACTAACAAATACTTGTTCATTATTTTAAAAAAGCTAACATTGATTGAGAATGATTTTATGTACAAATAATATAATGGTAAAAGCATAAATAATATAAAAATAAATAGAACAGAAGTCATTTGGGTAAGTAAATAATATATAATATTAATATATAATATTAAAGCCTTATACAATATTTTGGAAATTTGTTATAAATAACCTTGACATATTTCTCTGTAAATCTTTAAATGCCAAATATTATTTATGTGGTAAAATATATGAGAATGTCGAGTTTTTCAAGGAAAGAACGCATATAAAATGTTTTGAGTTTTCTCCACTTAGGCAAATAACCCTAAGCTTGAATGATCTATGTTGAGCTCAGCGACGCTCTTTACTCAAAATTCTTAACCAAAACGAACACTACTCTTATAAATAAACATATCTAAAAATAACTTATCTCCATTTCCATAGTCAGTCATACAGCGTGTAATTGGAGCATAGAGCATGCTCTATTGCTAAGTGTGTTGGCAATGATCGTAAATTCCATTTTCATGATAAGTGTATATACAAGTATATACCTACATTACCAATTATAAGTTTTTAGCAATAATTGTACTGAAAAAAAAAAGATTATTTTTCTTTTTAATTTATACAATTCATGGTATTATCAGCAATCTAAAACTTTATCTCAATAAAACAAATAAAAAACAAAAATGTTATATAAGAATTCATAAATTGATAGTGAAATACTTATATCTAATATAAAAAAGACTTACAGTTTGTTACAGTAACCCACTTGAGATTTTGGAGTACCCAACAAACAATATTATTGTAATCAATAAAAAACTCAATGGGCTCGAGATAACATAATTTTGTAATGTGTGTCAAATTGATTGAATGCATAATAATTATATATATATGTATATAATAATAATTTGAATATACATATCTCTTTTTGTTTTGTTTCTTTTGTTATTTCTCAATATAAAGCACATATAACTTTTTAAAAAATATTTTTTTTTATGATCTACATATACTTAATACTTATATTTATATTTTATTCTATATATATGATACTGCTAAATATTTTAAAATTAACTTATATGATATTACACTTTGTTATTCGAGTTTAAAGCGAAAAATTACATTAAAAAAATAAAAAACATATAATAAAAACATTTTTAAATTAAACTCTTAATTTAAAATATTCTTCTAATTTATTATAATATTTAATAATATTAAAAAAATATATTAATTTTATATTTATATTTTTGTAGTACTTTTTTTTTAGCTTTAATATAACATTAAACAGCTCTTAAAGCGTATTTACAGGGTATAACCAAGTCATAATTCCTTTGAGAGTTTGCCTCCGTATACCGATCATTATATCAATTTACAACACCCTCTACACACTCACACACACACATACAGAGTATTTCACACACCCTACTTAGTTTGATATATGCAGCAAATTTTTGTTGTATTTGCGCTGAATAAATATTTGCTGTTGATGTTTACGAATGGCTTTATTTTGATTGCCCATTGAAAGCATACAACAATATAATTGTAAATGTATGTAGATAATATTTTAATCATCGATTACATATGTTATTTCTTGTTTGAAATTCAATAAAACTGAGTTCGGCAAGTTAGGGACATTTTGCACGTTAAATAAACAATATTCATCATTTATGTTCTATGCTCCAATAGAATATAATTATAAGTAAATAAAAATGCAATTAATTACCATCTATTTATGTAGTATTTTGTAATATTTGCGTTTATTTTTGAAATAAATATTCGAATAATCAGTTTAGTCATTGACGGCTCACAAATTTCAACGTAAGATAGCTCTAATCAGAGGCGATAAATTCATATCGATTCGTCATAGAAATTTCGGCAATGCTTATTATTGCGTTTTAGTTAAGCTAGCTAATTTTCTTTTAAAGTAAAAATTTAAATATATATATATATATATATATATATATATATATATACATATTAATATATACCTTTATATATTTAAAAAATAATATTTTAACAATTTATTTTAATGTCATTGTTTTTATACCCAAAAAATATCAAAAGCAGCAACAAAATTTTGCTCTCAATCAGTATATATATGCCTTACATGCTGTTATCATAAGAGCTAGCTAGAATTATCTGAAAGAAGAAGAGCTGACCTGGGCTAACTTACATGATAATAATTCAATAGCTTAGAAAAAGATAGATAGACTTGGCTATATCAAATGAGATGAATGACTTTAAAATATGTAAATAATATATGTACAGTGGTTCACAGCTTATTTCAACCAGCACCAAAAATATCGTTGGGCATTTATTAAATCTAATTCAAAAGAGCTTTCAACAAAATTTAAATGCCAGTTTGTAGTTTATTATATAAATGTGAGCCAAGATTAATTACATACTTCCTGTTAAAATTCAAATACCCCTTTGTAGAGAACAAATAGTACTGTAAGAGAGAAAAAAAAGAGAAAAAAATAAACATAATCTGCATGAATCATAAATTGTATGTATATTGTAGCAGCAGCCAGATGGCAATCGACAACATAATTACTTTGTGTACATTTCATGCATATAATGTTGAGGCAAAGGAGAAGCGATAAGCTCTGGCAGAGTAAAACAAAAATTGAGAAAAAGATTTCTTGGAACGCTATTTGCTGACTTTTGCATTATGGTTTTGTCGCCTGCAATTGAAATTGAAACTCAGCAGATTAAATATACATATAAAATATTAGCGGCAGTTGGCGATGAAGTTGAATCAGTTTGCCAATTGCCTTACAGCTGATAACAACGCGCCAGAAATTTGAATTTTACTGCTGCAACATGTGGTAATAATAGCAAAAGTGCAAAACAGCTAAAGAAACTATTCATATATAAAACATATTTTTTTCTGGTTTTATAAGTAATGGAATGCTGCTTGATAACAACGACGCGTGTGAGGAGGAAGCGCAGCCAGAGGTGATCATTGATGTTGACCAATTGGAGGATCTTCAAGGGATCTTGCCGCAGGCAGAGAGAGAGTCTGAGGCCACGTGCAAAGCAAATAACTTTCTCAAGTCACAAAACTGGACACAATTGTGCATTTTATTTTGTATCTTTTACAATTGTTTTATTGTTATCATATTGCTAATATCGTTCATACACTCCAGGCTGGCAAATTAAATATGTTTATCATTGCACATAATGCGAATTGTATTTTCAAGTGAGAGTTCGGGTCAGCACGAGTTGACCAACAAATCGACAGTCCCTAAACGCATTTCAACTTTATCCTCTGGGTGAACTACTACATGGATCCATTGCTGCCAAACAATTTAAGTTGTTACCAAAGTCATCAGCATTCTGGCTGCGGCTACTACTCAGCAAAAACTTGCCCCTGCTGCATTTTTTTTGCTTCTGTTTTTTTTCTCTTTATTTTATTCGTATACCCTGTAAGTGGAGTATGTGTCTTAAGGTGAATATGCTTTTATGTGTGAATAAACTGATCAACAATATTTTATGGTGAGTGCCAAATAGTGATCGAATACATTTTTTTTAAATTTTGTTTGTTTTATCTTTACCGATTTTGGTAGATGCCGAACTTTGTTGGTATTTTTTCAAATTATATATATCTATGAAGTTTTTGCAATGTTGGTTTATCAATGACACAATTGATAATCGCAATTCAATGTATTATTGATCGATTTAAATGATCGATTGCATTTTTTTTTTTTTTTTTTATTATTGGCAGCATTCGTTTGGTATATCAACTTCAATATCGAAAATGATTATCAAATTGCGAATATATCTCAATATTTCAATAGTTACAGATGTTAAATAATCAAAGTATTGATATCAGAGAACAATGATTACTCTATCTATCGAGTAATTTCATTGAAAGTTTTTAAACGCCTTGTTTTCATTACAGATGTGCCTATTGAAACCTTCAGTCTATCAATATTAATAACTATCGAAAGGCAATCTGAATGAATTATATGTATATATAATTTATATTGAAGCAATCAATCATATACTCCTAGATTTCAAAACAGGTTTTTTTTTATAGAGTATCTGCTTGTTGTTCAATCAACTCTAGTGCATTTTTTAAGTTCTTTTCTCAAGTGGCAAAACTTCTTGTAGCAACTGCGCATTTTGCATAATATAGAGAACGAAAGCCCCTGAGACATGGGCCATACTGCAACGTCCACAGATGCGGAATGATCAAAGCTGAAATTGTTGCTTTTGAAAGCTGCTTAGCAATTAGACACAACTCAAGCATTTGCTGACATTCAATTCGATTCGTAGTTGGCGCGAGTAGGAATGGGGGAAAATATTATATGACCGCAGGAGCAGAGCGCTTGGTCTGTGGCCTATGAATTATGAGCGACAGAGAGAGTGCGAGAGTGTGAGAGAGGGAGGGAGAGAGGAAGCGAGAGCGAGTGCTTTTGGCCTTGCCAGGAAGTTGGCCAGAAGTCTTGTAGCTGCAACTGGGCGCCGTATTTCATGGCGGCCTGTCATGGTGGCTGTGCAACGCTCCTCGGCCACAATCCAACGAGCACTTTGCTGCCAACTTTCTTTCTGCACATTTTTTTTCGTTGGAGTCAAAAGTTTTTTGGGGCTCGCACTTTTCAATTGTTTTTAGGCCCTTATCTAGGTATGAATTTGTTTAGCTAGCTTACGGCTTAAAGCGTTGCAACACATTAATCTTTAAGCCCCATTTTGCGCACCTCTCATTATTCAAATCTAAGACCGTGCTTAAAGCGAAAGTAAAAATAAGATGAAATTGTGAAATCAAAATTCATGAGGCACTGCGCAAGAATTATAGCGACTTTCTAGACTGTCTTACCGTCCCCTCACTCCTACTCAAGTTCCGCTCGCTCTCGCTCTCACACCCTCTCTCCCTCTCTCTCTCTCTCTCTCTCACTGCCGACTGCCCAGAATGCGTTTGTTGTTGCAAACTTTTTCCATCAAAAGTTTCGGTTTTCGATACGCGCTCGCAGTCTCTCCGCTCCTGCTTACTGCTGGCGTGGCTTTCCTGCCAAGTGCCACTTCCGTTTTGCGTCAGCGCACATGGCTGTGGCTCACAAAAGTGTGACTGAAGTGGTTCAGTCTGCAGCAGGTAACGCACAGGTGTTAATTAACTGAAGCCGCAACAATCTGCAGCGGGATGCCAGGCACTAAATTTTAAATTGCAATCTGGCCCAAAATTAATGAGACTTGCATTTGTACGCATCATGTATTGGCCAAAAGCCGTGCGCTGGGATTATTTTATTTTATGATGACATTTTTTTTGTTCCAACTTTTTTTTTGGGTATTTTTTCCGTGCGTTTTTGTGGCTTCTTCAAAGTTGGCGCAAACTTTGTGGCTCACAACGTGTTTTTTTTTTTTTGTTAACTATGCTGTTATTTTAGCCACGTTATTATCAGCGCTTATAAAATGTGGCACGGTTAAGCTGCTGCTGCAAACCTGTCCAAATATGCATAACAAAATTGTGCGATACCGGGGCAAAGCCTGTGCAAAGTGTCAGCTGAATAAACTTGGCTCGGATTAAATATGGAAAATAAAGCTGAGACTAGACTTGAGCAACCTTGAATTAAAAATTGATAAAGTTTCTTAATTAAATTCAATCAATATATTTACTATTAGGATTAGGACAGATTAAGTATTATATTATAAAATAAAATTAATTAAGTAATTATTAAAATTAATAAATGAAAATAAAAATATATATATCTAGTATTTTTTTTAAATATTTAAATTTTTATTTATATATAGTATTAATATATATGTAAAATATTAATTTCAGCTACTTTAAATATTTTAACAGCTATAAATATAAGCAAATAAATATCTTGAATAAGTAAATTTTAAAATAATAAATATATAATTTAAAATACAAAATATGTAAATACTTTTTAAATATATTTTATATATATTGTTTTAATTTTTTTAAAATAATTTTTTTAGCATTTTTAACTTGATAGCAATATTTTCTTTCATATACATCCTTTGATTAATATTCACAATATATTTCCATAATAAATTTCATACTCGCTTATAATATGTTTCTTTGATTTCTATTTAGTCTTTTTTTTTTATGGAATTCTGTGAATTTAATTTTTTTATTCATAACTCATCCAAGCTTTAGCAAATTTTTCAAAAACCAAATAACAATCAAGCATTACATATTTATTAAGCTATTTATAAACAGCAACAACAAGAGCCCAAGTTATGTAGAAAAAATTGCCTGTGGGTATCTAAAAATGTGAAATATTTGCATGCAAATGCCAGGCTCGTACCGCATGCAATTATTTATGAAATGTTAATTAAAATAAGATATGTGGGCCCAACACAAAAAAAATATTTGAATGTTATTTATGGCCAGGCGATTTGTTGTTGTTGCATTCTAAAATTAATTGAAACATGCAACTGGAACACACACACACACACACATTTACACTCACTCTCACGCACACACACACATGCAATTTGCAACAACATTGAATCCAATTAATAAATAATGAGCAGCTCTTGTACTCTGACTGGCTCGCCTGGCTCTGGTGCGCTTGACAAGCCGTTGTCCTTGCCAGCAACTTAATGTCCTTCACAGCAGCTGCATGCATGAGAAGGGCATAGAGAGCATCGATGCTTGTTTTCGAGTGAAATTAGTTACGGTGTCGCACAATGATGCTTGGACCTGACGACATCCAGCTCAACCTTCTGTACCATATGCGTGTGACCAAGTGTAAGTACACTTGATCTATCATCATTTGTTGGCCATGTCACAGCAGACACTTGGCCCAATTGATTTAGGAGCCTCAAATGAGCTAAGCCGGTTTGCTGGCAGTTTAGCTAAAGGGCGTGTCAAATTAAGGCACAATATGTAGTTGTGGAGAAATAACACAAGATTTTGTTTGACAAGCGAAATCAATAGAGAGTTTTGTAAGCTGCATTAAGACATTTCCTTTAACATAAGAGTTTTGAGGTTCAGTTTGGCTTTACTAAGTGATCAGCAAATCAAGTGGTTAGTTAGCCTATAAGTTTCTGATTTTTTCTGTATGCTATTAATCATCAGCACACGAGGTAAATATCTTAAGGGTAATTTCTTGTCTGAATTTTAATTGCGAAATGTTCTATGATGAAATAAATATTAAATGAAATTTGTCTTTTCAGGGAGATGGAAAACTTTTCAACGAAGGAGGAGAGAAAGCTTTACGCAAGTTTTGATTAGCTTTTTTTTATTAGTAGTTACCTTATAACTCTATAAATGTAAACAAATCATTTATTTTCCCATTATAGTAGCACAAGTTTCTATGATGAAATCGATCCTAGGTATATTGAAAATACTGCGACTTTGCCAATATTCATTTTAATAAATAAAATTTTCATGAAAATTTCTATCTTTATCTACCCAACTCTTTTAACTGAAGTGTTTATAAGTTACTCTAAAAAATATTTTATACACATAATCTGCATTTCTGCAAAAATTTCAAGGATTCGTTTGGCAATAAAAAACTGAGCCCTTGTAGCATTCACAGCAACTTTGCTCTAATTAAAATTAAGCATTGGTCAAAAATAGTTATATTGAAAGTTTATTGTAAAATCATGCATAATTATACTCTATATACTAAATAATAAATTAAATAATTATGCATAATAATATAAGATATATAAAATAAATTTTTAATTAATTTATATTTATATATTTATTTATTTTATTTTATATTATTTTTATATTTTTATTTTATTTTTATTTTTGTATTACAAAGAATTTTATAACATTTTTTTTATCACTTTGCAAAGTATCACAAAAAATGTTGTACAACATTTTTTCCCCCCTTCTTTACTTATTGATAATTTACTTTGTTAAATATATTTTCAGCAAAATGTAATTTATATATTCTTTCCCACAATATAAATTTGCCCACTTGTTTTGTATTTGCATTTATCAAACTAACACCACGACAAACTAATTAAAAACTTGTTTAAATAGAAACGCTTTCGAGCTTATTTGTAATTGCATTGGACAGTAAATACATAAATCAAGCTTAAATAGTAAATATGTGCATAGCTGGCAAATACTGTAAAATATTTGCATTAAATAGAAACATTTTGATTTCATACATTTTACATATCAATATACATATTTTAGCAATATAATTATATTAAATGAAAACATTTGCTGTAATGCCATTTAAGTTGATTTCAAGTGCTCTACAAAATTATATAATTATTTATTAACACCAAATGAAATGTTACGAATACGCAATCTGCTTACCATCTCTAATGCCCATTAAGCGTAATTAACTTTCAACGATTTATTAAACGGATATATGGTATATATGTATTTTTGTGCAACATTTGAAATTGAGGCCAATTGTCAATTACAGTCGACATATTTCTAATTTATAAATTAAATGTTTTGACTAATTGCTCGTCCACTTTAGAATTAATTTCCAACCTATTTTGACAGTTAATTTTTTGCGGTTGCCGTTTCGCTTGATTAAATTAAAAAGTCCAGAAAAAAAGCGAAAACAAAATCCCTTATTCCGGGCCATTTGGGTCAGTGTTTTCTGCTTTTGGACTGGGGCTTTGGCTCCAAATTGATGCGAAAATAAGCGCAAGTGCTGGAATTTAATTAAATGCGTGCATAAATTATGCATTATTATGCCAACTGCATCCACACACACACACACGCAAACATATGTATATATGTGCATATATATTATTGTGCCAGCAGCCCCAGAGCCATGGGCATAATTATTGCCAAATATGAAATTCTCTACGCCCCAAAAAAGTAGGCACTGGGCGTGTCTAGCAGCAACAGCAGCAGCTCGTCCTGATGCTGCTGTCGTCGCTGTCGTAGTGTCCTTGTTCTGCAGCATTATTAATGCAATTGCATTGGTGATAGGCTGTGCTCTACTTGGTCGACATAATTATATCCCATACACATGACCATCATTATGTTGAATTGGTTAAGGCAGTTGCAAAACGCTTTCACTTTCAAATCGCCAATTAAGAAAATGTTTGAATTAAAAAAAAAAAATAATAAATGTATGTTTTTTTTTAATTCCATAAAATATTTTACATTATATATGAAAATGTGTGTGTTTTTTTTTTAATTCTATAATAAAACATTTTACACTCCATATGCATTACAGATAAATATTGACAGTGATTGAGAAATTTTGCTGTCTTTTAAATATGCTAAGCTTCTTCGCTTTTCCATAATTCTAAGGCTCTCCATATTTTAATATTCTTTCATTTTAATTTCTATATACTCAGATATACTCAAGCAATGAAGTTAAGCAGCTGAAAATGGCTTTTTCAAGTCATATTAAATTGCCTTCATAAAAATTCCCCACTCTTCATAAAGTCTTTGTCTCTTTGTGCATGCTTAAAGTCTATAAAAAAAAATTGAATATAATATATTAAAGATTTGGAAAATGACAAAAACAACTTACCTTCTTTAAGCTTTTTCAGCTATATACAATTTCCAATTCTGATTGAAAAGTAGAAAAATCAATTTTGGGAACACAATCCATTTGACTATCATTGTAGCAATGTGCATTGGCTATGCATGTTGCACTGTTTCAATTCACATGCTTGTAATTCACACGCATGCCCATAATTTGCCAAGCGCCCACAGAAACACACACACACAGATATACGCTTACACACTTACTCCCACAGCCACACACACACACACACACTCATTGAGTTGACAATGTTGCCCGTTGCTTCATACCGATTCTCTCTTTAGCTTCCGCTCATCGTTTGTTTAAAGCAATTTCCACATTGTTGTCATTGTTGGCGCTGTTGTTATTGTTGTTGTTGTGGTGGTAGCTGCTAGCCCAGTCTGGCCCGACAGCCGTTACCATAATAAGGCCATTGTTTATGTTGTTCCTGATGGCATTAATACCATTGTAATTTCAATATTTAGTCAACCACTTAATAATGTGCGGCTTACTAATGATTATTAATTATTGTTGAATACTTGTTGTCATTTTGTTGTTGCTGCTGCTGCTGCTGCTGCTGCTGATGCTATTGTTATTGTTGCCATATTGGCATCCAGTATATCGTACTTCAATGTTATGCAATAGTCTGGCAAAATGGTTAACCGCATATTAGATGCGAATTATAACAATGCATCGCAGGTGATTCATATTGGACAATGCTTTATGCAAATGCTTAACGGATATCAGTTGACATGCAGCCGAGATTTATATATGTGAAATTGAGCTTAAGGAAATATTTTCATAATATACAATGTGCTGCATGTAATTAACCTAGGTAAATATGAATCAAAGTGGCAAAGAAGTTTTTGGGTGAAATATGCCATAAGTAATTAAACAAAAATATATAATTAGTTAATTAGTAAACAAAAATATTTAATTACAATTTTAGTTAGTCAATCTTATACAAAAAGAAAGTCACATTGTTTTATTAAAAATTATTATAAAATAGCGCAAAAAAAATCTTATTTTTTCGCTATTTTATAAAAATATACGAATTCATAAAAATCATTCAACAAAAAAAAAAAAAAAAAAAAATAATAATAATAATAATAATAATAAAAAAAAAAAAACACATTTACTGCCAAATGGTACATTAAAAATAAATATTTTTAATACAAAAATTTATTTTATTCAATCTCTTAAAACTTTTATATTTTCCCACATAAAAAAAAAACTCAGAATCATTTAATTCTTTGAAAAATATTGCATACCCTGGCTTTAAGTACATTTAGTTTAAATTAAATATTTATATCTATTTACAAACTACCTCAACCACAACCCAGCCTCGGTTAAAGTTAGCATGGCTTTTGGCCATATTATGCACTCCATTAGGAGATCATCGATAAGCATGCCGCTTACATTTATAATGGAGCTCATGCAAAGCATGGCTTATGGCCAACTAACTAATTACGAGTATGGCCAACAATTAAATGCCATTTATTATCTTTGGTTTCGACGCCGCCAACAAAAACAATGAATTATTGCTACTAATTAAATCACCAAATTACAAGCACGCACATTACATAAATTGTAAATTCGATGCAAGTGAACCGCAAATCTCTCAGGTATTGTTCAACGTGGCAAATCTCTAATTAATGCCAAGCCATTCGCACGTTTGCATTCAAATTAAAATGGCGAACATTGAAGCCAAGTAGCTGTAAATTGGCTTAAATGGAAATTTCTACGAATATTGCGAAAGATATTTAATTCTTAAGCAAAGTCATGAGATAGCTATGGGAAAGGAAGTGCGTGTTATTGATTTGCTTTTCTTTTTGCACTTGAATATTTCTTTGAATTGAATTTGAAAAAAAGTTAAACTTTTTTTTAAAAATATTTATAAAAAATATATTTACTATTTATTCATATATGTAAGTAAGTAAACTTGTATTTATGTATTCTTATGAATGCATACAAATTAAGTTTTTATAAAATATAAAAATATATATTATAAAAACATGATAATTATTTTCATTTATCCAACAGCTATGTAAACCATCATCCAACATATTGCCAACAATGACAGCTTCGAAAGTGGCAAGAAAAAAAAATGAAAAAATATGGAAAATAAGAAAGCACAAGCCTCAGTCTAGCGACCATATCTAATGCTGTCAAGTCCGTTGTCTGCAGGGTGGCAGCTGCTGTCAACAGTTGGCTTCATGTTGTCCATCATGTGAGCTGGGCGCAGAGCAAGAGCAGTTGTATAAGCCAAGTGCTAAATTCAATGTCCTCTAAGTGAGGTTAGATGAAAAATATCTAACAATCTTGGCACTTGGCAGCGAATGCAACTCGACTTAAGCTCAGCTTACATTTCACTCACTTTGGCTTTGACTTTAAAAACAATTTATGCAGCATTTTTGCAGTGCGTCTATGTGGCATGCCACAAAATTTGCTATACTACATACATGTACACAAATGTATATTCACGCACACACACACACACACACACACACACGTGACGCTGTCAGCAGTCAGTGCAAAATACGCGTTAAATGCGCAAAGCGTGTGGCACGCGCTGAGATTGCCGAGCGGCGAACCGGGGCCCGTGTGAATATGTTGTCAAATTCTCAAGAGGATTTTAGCTTTTGGGTTCTTTTGTTTCCGGCTGCCGTTGCCGTTGCTGTTGCTTGCTAAAAGCAGTCAGCTGCCAAGCATATTTCAAACTCCGCTCGTAAGTGTGCTAAGTGGCTGCTTACAAATACATTTGCGTAACATCTTTGCTCGCTCGCCGCATATCACTTTTATTTGAGTTTGCGTTTTGCATTAGGCATATTACATATAAGCCCGCGTGCCACGCACAGCCACATCATATCATACACACACAGAGAGGGAGAGAGAGAGAGAGACAGAAATGATGTTGCTGCTGCTGCTGCTCTTCTTATGCCATTTTGTGTAGTGAAATTAAAAGCTTATGATTTTTGCCGTGCTTTAAGCCTTGCTAATGGCTGCAGCTCAAGCTCTTTATCATTTTTTTTTTTTTATTTCGCTTTGTCGAACTTGTCTGAAAGCTTGAGCAAATTTGCCTTTATAGTCTGTCTGTGTTGTGCGGCATTAAAGTGAATTTTGGGTTTAAGTTAATGCTATAAGTAAATGACGTATAAGAAGTATATTTAGTATATTAAGAATATGAACAGCTATGATAACATATTTTGACTCCAATAGATTAATAGTATAAATGAATAACTCATGATTAAATATTTGATGCTCAAATGACAGTCCACGACGCCTAAAAAGATTCCATGTCCTGGATCTCCCAAATAGACTATAGACAAATAGACTGTAAATATGTATATATGTAAATATATGGATTAAGCTCACTGGAGCTTAAACCATCCGGTTAGTTAGTATAGTATGTTAAACAATTTGCTTATTGTTATAAAAACAGATTGCAAATAAATAAATAATAAAATAAAAAAAATATATATTTGATGTGTACATATTTATTGAAATAAATGTATATTTTTGTATGTGCTAATTTAAAATTATTTAAAAAATAGTTAAAATAAAAATCTGATGTCTAATCAATTTAATTAATTATCTATGTAAATGTCAAATTGCAATTTATAAATTAAAATTAAAAAAAAGGTATATAATTTATGTTGCTCAGTTACACAGTTAATTTAAAATTTTATATATTAATTTACAAATTTTAAAAATGCGATGCAAACAAAATTAAAAATAATATTATAAAAATCATTAAGTTTTTTTATTGAATTTTCAATTTTAATTAATTATTTTTGAATTATTAAATATAAATTATAAATTATAAATTCAATTTATAATTTAAAAAATATATATAAATAAATATAAAAAAAAAAAAACGCAAGATATAATCATTTTTAATCAATTAAATTATTCATTTTTAATTTAATTAGCTTAGAATTATTAAATATCAATTTATAAATTAAGAATACAAATAAATAAAAATTAATATAAAGTAAGATTTTGATTAATTAAAAAAAAATATTAATAGATAAAAATTTTAAAGCCCGCCGAGCCTAGATAACTTATTTCGCTTTAACTCCAAGCAATTGTAATAAATAAATAATCAATATATTTAAATTACATGCTTGACTCTGTCTTTAAAGCGAAGATAACACAAAAATGCTCGCAACAGATGATGCAACCTCTTTGATGGCCTGGGAATTGAAGCAGCTGCATCATTTTTCAGCCATAAGAAATTGCATAAAAGCAAACGAGCCACAGCCGCTGAAACAGACGTCGAGTAAATGCATTTTTACGTACAAGTTTTTTTATGAAAAGTTTTTGTGTGTGTTGATTTTTTTGTACGTCATGTGTGCTGCTGCTTAGCTGGCCAGAATAGTTCGGTTTATATGTATGCATTAGCTTTAATGTTGTTTATGCACTGACGCAAACTTTGCATTGTTGCCGCCTGACAGCATGCATCATTTATGGCGGCGAGCAGCATCAAGTGCCATTGCTATTGTGTGTTGCCTTCAAAACTTTATTTATGACACAGCCACGCAACCACACACACTCAGTCTTTGCAGTCTTTGCGCCAATGTCAATGTTTATTGATGCAAAACCAGATTTTGCTCGCAACGCGCAAAAGTAAAATGCATTTCAAGTTCATTTCTGCAGAGCTGCGCGAAATGTTTTTGTAAAAGTATATTATTCCCTTTTTTTCCCTTTTTATTACTTATATTGTGTTCTCCATTGACAAATGGCAGCGAATATGTGTTTGAGTGTGTGCTCTGCTTGTGGTTGATGCGATTTTGTTCTTGAAATATATTTTCTTTTTGTTATGTTAGGTCGCTTGGCTTATTGACTTTGAGAATACATCAAAAGCAAATAATATAGAGGATTACTTGAAAGAACAAAGCAGTTAAGTGGATTACATGGTACCAGCAGAGATAAGATTTTTTTTAGTCCTGCTGAAGCTTTCAGTAATTAAGTTGGAAAATTAATATGTTTCTTTTTAATCATATACGATTCGTTGTATGTTATGTTATGCAAAACATAAACAGAACACGATGTCGATTTTCATATTTAAATATATATATTTATTCTTTTTGAATTTGGCTCATTCCAAATGCGTGGCACGTCACGCAACCATCAGTGCGAAGCACGCGGCATGCCAAAATTTTTAGCCACGCACAGCGGGCAGCCAAACCAAATACCATAATGCTAAATGCGCATTAATGTGCTCACGCTCCACCCTCCACACTCCACACTCTTACCTGGTGTGTGTGGAAAAAATCAAACAAATAATAAATGACGCTTGTGTAGGAAATCGTTTCTATTTATTTTGTTGATATTTAGATATTTTCTTTTCGCTTTGCTTTTAGTTTTGAATATAAAATCGAATTTTGCTCGTGTGTGATTGAGTATGTGTAAGTCATGAATTGTGAAATTGGAAATCGTTTAAGAGTTGGCTTTAATGTTGCTGTTATATAGAGTTTATCTGTCAACTATTGGCTTATATGGCTGTAGGTGCTCTGTTGAACAAGCCGCGTAAAGTGTTTAATGTAATATAGAGTATTCATTTCAAGTAATAAGAACTACATTTGTAGTTGAATTCTTAAGAACGGAAATTTAGCTATACACATGTTCCCTCTCCGTGAGCCCGTGCTCCTTAATTACGTTCTACTTAAGTTATTTCTGTCTGTTCGCAATTTACCTGAGCTCATGCACCCTAGCTCGCTCTCCTTATGCTCGCTTTAACTATGATTATTCCCTCTGTGCTCGCTCTCCTTGTGTTATCTATGCGCATACTGCAGCAAATGAAGAATAAAGAATAAAGAAGTTGCATTGAAATTTACGTTGCTATTTTTATTTTTTTTTAATTTATTTTGTATATTTTAATATAAAGTTTACTGCTACCTTTAGTTAAGTTTCACATACAAAAATACAAAAAACATATAAATATAATATAATAAATAAAAATAAATAATTTTTTAAGCATAAATCACTTTGATCTTTTGTTATAAATTTTTTGTATTTTTGTTTGCAATACTTAATATTTTTTATTATATTTGTATTTTTTTTTTTATATTTGTGATATTTATAAATATTTTATTGAATTACCCTTTTGGGGAAATGGAATGGGTGGCACTTGGCTTGGCCGACTGACTTGATTGTCAAGTGCCTGATTGATGATTCTGCAAACGAATGAGCCACAAGTTGAAAATTTAATACATAAATTGTGATGAAAGCACAAACTTGATTATTATAATCATTAATGCAGTCTTCAATTAAAGTTTCACATATGGCATTGACAAATATTTATGCATATATAATATAATTTCTTCACTCAGAAGACCTTAGTTGCTTGTGGCTTAGTTTTAATTTTAATTACTCTAAACTACTATAAATAAATAAATAAATAAATAATTGATTAGCTTAATTTTGATTGCAATTCAGTTTCAAATTGTTTCGAGTCAAAGCAATTGCTTGCCTTGACTGGCATAGTTCATGTCTCTTAGATTTATGCTTTAAATCATAAAATTTGAATGACAATGCAGACACAGCTGGGATAGATATTAATTCTCTATTTTTCAGAGATGACTAAACTGTCTTTGCCATCCATCTGGTTAGATTGCGTCTGACAGGCTTCTTTATAATTGTCAATCAATGTTTCCTTTTGCAGTCTAAAACTATCAGACTGTCGTATACAACTGCACAAAATTGCGTAAAATGCTTATTAGATACCCAACAATAAACTTTTAGGTAATTGTTGCAACCGACCTGACCACAAAATGCATGCATAACAGCACCAACTTACGTACGTTTATAAGCACTTTTTGTTTTTGCTTTTGGGTTTTTTTTTTTTTTTTACATTTCATTTTTGTTTTTGTTGTGGCGGGCACTTACAGTAATTACACGCAAAACATTTAGCTTGGCTCGAGTCAACAGGTCGTATACGCAATACGCCCGCATGCCAAACGATTGCACTGTTTGTATGTATGTGAGTGAGTGTGTGTGTGTGTGTGAGTGTAAGTGTTTGTGTGTGTGGTAGACAAGCTGATTGCGCAATCAGCATTAGAGCATGATAGAAACAATGTCGTCTAGCTAACGCACAGTCTCTGTGACACGCTGGCATCAAGTGGCATCTACGGATGTTGTCACTTGTCTCTGTCATGTTTTTCGCTTGGCTTTAATGTCCGCAGTTTCACTGCGTGCTTTAGAAGGTTTTTTTTTCTCCTTTTTTTTGGGTTGTTGTTTATTTTGCTTTTTCGGTTAAGCGCAACAAGATTTGTGCCAACAGCTTTGCTGTGACTATTTGAACGCCGAACATCATTGCACTTCAGTTGTAATCAAAAGTTTTGCCATGGCGTATCTGTCTGTGTCTGTGTGTGTGTGTGTGTGTGTGTGTGTATGTCGACTTGTGTTAATGGTGTGCGTTAGTCTGCAGTAATTTCCACTGCACATTGTGGTACATTCGCCGGATTACTTTCTGTGTGTGCGTGTCTGTTTATATATATGTATATATATTTGTGCGTCTGTGTGTTTCTGTTCTGTTAATTGTGCTTATTTGCCAGTTGCAGTTACGGGCTGCGTTAGCTGTGCAAAAAGCGTTGGGGGAAATTGAAATAAAATGAAGATAAATTTGCTTGTTACCTGTTTAGAATCCATTTACGCATGTAAACTTTGCCGTATTTACACAGAGTGCACGAAACTGATTTAAGCATATATATATATAACATTTGAATTTCATCAAATTAAACAATACCTGTAGATTAAATTGTATAACATTTGTACATATTTATACATTTAAATGTGGTTAGTAAAGTTCAATAAAAGTTAATTTTGCTTTGGATTACACATTTTTGGGTAAGCATGAATTAAAATATGAATAAATATTTTTACTTACAATTTTTGGTTTAGCTGAAAGACATGATAAAAGTATTTTTATATTTTATAGTATGCCAGAAATAACAGCCCAGACAGCCAAGTTATTATTTTGTGGTCGTCTCGTAACTTAGTAAAAATTAAAAATACTTAAATACATTTACTCATAAAAATATTACTTATAAAAAATATATGAAACACATTTCCGATAAGTATGAATATTATATCAATTTTTAAACTAGGTTTTTATTTATTTTATTTTATTATTTTGTTTTATTTATTTATTATTATTATTTTATTATTATTCAAATAGGCAGGAGCTAGGTTTTTTTTATTTTTTTATTTATTTAATTTAATTTTATTTTTTCTTAGTATTTAAATAGGCTAACGTTGAGCTTTAACTTTAGCTTTATTTATTTATTTATTTATTTATTTATTTAATTTTTTTTTTGCAAAAAATATTATTTATAGAAAATATGTAAAATATTTTTAGCTCAGATTAGCTTTTCTTGAGTATTCAAATAGCCAAGTCTGGACTCTAAAAGAGCAAAATCTTAATAGAGCAAATAATATTTATAGCAAATATGTAATATATTTATAAATCGCTTCTAACTCACTCCGCTCATTAGGCCCCACTTGAACTTTGCATATGGAGGCAGGATCTTTATGGCTCAAGCACATGCGCCGCAATCAAAGTTATTATTAGGCATGAAAATGTAACCAAATAGCACTTGATTATTATTCAGTATTTGTATGTATGTGTGTGTAGTAGACCGTCTCATTGGTTGAAAGTATTCGCTAAACGGGCATGGGGCGTCAATTATGCTAACAACCTATCCAAACGCTCATAATCACTCCACAGACAATCGTTTAGATAAGCGCGAAGGCGCGTTAGGCGAAACGCTGCAGGATATGCGTGAGCTGTGCGCCTGGACAGATCCAAATGCTTGAGTTGCTTAGACTGGAGTGGAGAGATGGGCTTTCTGAAACAAAGGGCATAACAAGCTGAATAAATAGCACGATAAATGCCATAAACAAGAGACGAAAAGTTTTAGCAATGAGCGCAAAATAGCACAAAAAGAAACAAACAAAAAAAGAAAACCAAAAACGAGAGAGAGAGAGGAAAATAACACGAATAACAGGCAAAGTCCAATAAAAGTCACGTTGCCACAATGTGAAGTCAGCAGAAAGTCGCAAGACAAATCCGTGTCCGAGTTTGGCGAGTGCATAAAAAGGAAACTGCGTGTTGTAATTGCTTTAAGGAAAACCCTTGCGTACAATTTGCAGCTAGGTGGCAATGCTGTCGCGCTTTTGTGAACCGGTAACAACTCTCAAAGGACGAGATTTATGCGATTGCCGATACGAATCGCCGCCAAGCTACAACTAGCAATGGCTGCCTCAAGTCTCTTTGTGCTCTAATGGCATTTGTGGGCGTTCGTTTTGTAGAGTGGGTTCAGCGGGGGCTTCCCATTGTTCTTGGCTATTTGTATTGTGTTGTTCAGTCGTCTAATAATGTGCTTGAATTCTATATAGTATATAATATGTATGTGCATGTGTATATGTATATTTATTTGGTTGTAGTTGTTTGCTTCTGTTGACTGGGTCCTTAAGTCGATGCGACTTAATTTATTGTCTTTTAAATACCTTATTTCAATTAAGAAAACTTGTTTGGCATTTCATTAATTAAACAAGTCTTTTCTTTATTTTATATATATATTTATATATACTATATATTTCATGTATAATTTTGTCTAAATGAGCTGCACTTTAATTGTTCTTTATTAGCAAGTTTTGTTTTTATTTTTGGCATATTTATGATAATTGTTGGCGCAATTTTGTGTGAGAGCACATTGAAGATGTTGGAGTGTTTCTGGCTGTGGGCAAGTGCTTCAGTTCGATAGCCATACATATTTATGACATACACTCTATGGCTGCTCATGAATATGAAGTTGGCCAAAAGATGCCAAGAGCGATGTCTAGACAGACTGAAAACTAAAGTGGAGCGAGTGCTTTAAATTTGAATTCAATTGACTGAGGACTTTAAATTGAACTTTTTTGTGAAATAAATTTAAAGACTTTTAATTGCAAGAAAATACAAATAAATTTTAAATATACAAAGATATTAATCAAAAATAAATAGTGTGCACTTAAAATATATAAAATAAATTAGGAATAAAATTAAAAAAATTAAATAAAATATTAAAATTCAATAAAAATAACCAAAATTATAATTAAATAAAAATGAGCAAAATATATAAATATATAAAAATAATAAAAATACAACTAAAACTAAAAGTCACATTATAATACATATTTGATATATTATATATCTATCAATTCAATTAATTTTAAATTAGAAATTATTAAACATAAAGCAGCATATAAATAAAAAGATTTATAAATAATAAAATATATATTCTTATGAATCATTATATAAATATATATTAAGTATAGTCTTCACCTGTAAAATATTTAATTTAATTATGATAAACAATTATTATTAAAAATTTTTTTTTTAAATTAAAGTTCCTTATATTCATATATCATAATGATTGCAATACTCTTAATAACTTTCTGCAAATAAGTTTTCACTTTTCAGAGAGAGACAGGGAGGCAAAGAAACAGAGTGAAACTTTATCGAATAATTTACGGTTATGCAATGTCATTAGGGTATCTATATTTAGCAAGAAGTATAACAAGTTTCACGTGCCAAACTTAATGCGGCTACAAATTTTCGCTATCAACTCGTGGAATGCGACGCTATCGGCAACATTCATCATCAGCTGCCAAGCAATTGACAACATAAAACGCAGAGTCCTGCTGGCACTAAAATTCCTTTCGCGCACCTTCACTCACACACTTCAGATATTTTACCTGTAATGAAACTTTTGAATTTTGATTGTGCTGCGCGCGAATTCGTGGCAGACTTCATTGTTTTTTGCTGCTGCTGCTGCTGCTGTTGTCGTTGTCGAGTGCTTCGTTTTTATCGTAAGGCAAGTCGACATCGGGACTATGGAGCGTCAGCGTCGAGTACTTCATATGCAAAGTATGATCCACTTAATGCGATTTATAATGCCACTAGCACGCCCCCAACACTGCTCCGCCCTTCCCAGCAGCACACAGCATGCAAATATATTAAGCAGAGTGACTACGACTAGTCGCCAGAGTGAAACTAAAGTAGATTCAGCACAGGCCTCGCCTCGACAACGGGCTACAAGTTCAGGCAGTGTAGCAGCTGTAGCTGTAGCTCTTTGGGTTCATATACGCCAAGCTCGTTTGTTCCGCCTGTCAGGGCCATGTTGCTGTCACCCATCAGCCACATCAGCCACATCAGCCCCATCAGAGCCGTCGACCGTCAACGTCGTTCTAGTCGATGATGCTGCGCTTTCATTCATGGCGATTATGCCGGTGCCCCATTGTTGCCTTAGCTTAGAAAATCCATTTCGAATCCCAGTTTAGTGCAAATTTATTCGATGAATACGATTTTCTTTCATTTTCATTTTCATTTTTTTCATTCCTATTCGCTCTTACTCTACTTGCTGCTATTCGCTTCTGATGTTTAAATTTAACGTTAAGATATCATATATTTTAAACAGTTACATAATTGCGCTCAGCTTCACTTTAAAGCTGAAACTAAATGTTGGCATACACGGCGTATGCGTAACATGGTTAGCTATTGTGCTTAGCTCTGGAGCTGTCTACAAATATATAGTTTAAAAAAAGAGGAAAAAATAGCTCTCTGACTGCCCGCTGGGCGAATGTGGTTGTCTTGTTAAAACGACTAAATAAACGGGGTTGAAAATATATTTTTAATAAATGTAAATGCAGCTAAGTGTGGCTGTGTGTGTGTCATGGAGATATGGAGACCCCAATTCGTGTAACTCAATTTGTGTTGCATACTTTTTGGGGTGCATAAGAAAAACGAAATTATTTATCTATTACATATATTGATATGCATCAATGATATAATAAAGAGTATTAACTAAATATATTTATTTTTATTTTTATTTTTATTTAAAAAAATATATTTTAATATAAAAAATATATTATTTTATTATATATATGCTTTATATATTAAATACATTTATTTTGTTTTATTTAATTTCTTTGTGAAATTATGTTGAATATGTTTGCAGGAATGTGCTTAGCTCTGATTGCTGTACAGACCATTCTTGCCATGCTGTGCCAGACAAGCTACAGACTCATTAGCAAGTACTTAAAAACTATTCGAGCAACAGCTGTCATGTGACGCTCAGGCAGGTAGCTGCAGGCTCCATATTTATAATGTCGCATGTAAGTAACAAATGTCAACACATGCGACACATTCAGCACAACTGACAGGCCGCGAGCCAGCGCATGGGGCGTGAACCTCTGGTGGTTAATTAAAAAATGCCACCATTGCCAGCGGCACCACTGGGAGTTCGCTGCAATGCGAGTTGGGTCGTGGTCCTGTGGCCAGGACACTGTGCATTACGTGGTATGATTAATATTTAATACTCGCTTAGCACGTAAGTCTTCCATCTTGTCGGCCAAGTTACAGACCATTTAGCAGCGTCTAACTCATTTTTGCGTTAGCATTCGTTGCTTTTCTTTTTTGGTGTTTGCTGCTACAGCTGCTGTTGGCGCTGTCAATGAGCTCATTAAATTGCAATTGCTTGGCACATTATTTCAATGTAATGGAGTAGCTGCTACTCAGCGACGATTATTTACCTCTTCTTTTCTGTTGTTTCTCGTTTTGAGTTCTTCTCTAATTAAAGGTGTCGGCTACTCAACTTTACGGCTTGTTTATTGTGAAGTATTCACGGGGAATACTTGAAATGAAATGTGAAAAAAAGAAAAACAAAAAATAATCCTATAAAGTTTATTTGCCTGGAAGAATTGTGCTTGGCGGAAAAAGTTTTGCATGAAACTCTTTGAGTTAGTTTTAATTATTTTTATTTCATAACAACAGTTGGCTTTTAAGGCGCATAATAAAATGCAAATCTTATTGTGAAATGCATAAATATTTGCAAATGAATTAATGTTTTCTTATGGGGAAATGACCAAATAAAAGATATACTATTTTGCTTAGCTATAGGTCGATGGGTTTTATAAAGTTATTAATAAAATGAAGCTATTGTAGTACTTAAGAGAGCATGTCATTTAATAAAATATTAGTCTTAGTTTACTGAGTGTGTCTATATTTAAAAAAAAAAAATGTATAACAGTGCTTAAGCACTTTATCGCACAGCTAAAAGGTTTAGGTATTAGCTGATTTTTTTTTGTATTCTTAGTGAAATACAGACAGAGCTAGGTAGAAAACAAAATTATATATATATATTTATATAATCAGTAAATGCCTCTTATAGTCAGTCTATCAGCTGAGTCGATTATAGGGAACAAGTTGTAAGTCGACTTTGTTATTTCCAATCGGCTCAAGCATCCATCCACATAAATATATTTTATTTACATATTATATGACACAAGAATTAAAGCTAAGCCTTCAACATGACTTGCAAATTGCTGAATGAAAATCTGGATTTCATATGAAACTTCATCATACCGAATGATTGACATTTTTTGCCAACGATTGTGTCAACGAGCAAAGCTGTTGAATGTGGAAGCATATATATTGTTCATAAAAACCGAATAAGAATCTTTGCAAGATTTATTCAAGAAGCTAATGAAATGGCATTATCATCAAGCATTATTTCAGTAATAGTAAAAAAAATTTGATTAAAGATACAGACTTTTAAATTTATGTCAAATACAATAAATTTTTAGTAAGTGTAATAGTTTTAAAATTGATTTATTTTGCTTTCTTATTTTCTGTAGTTTTTCAGAATTTGGCACATAAATTATTTGCGAGTTTCAAGTGGACATAAAATATTAAATAACTCTAAAGGCTGCTGGCTGGCAATGCTTTTTTATTGAAATTGTTTTCTGACAGACCAATAAAAATATCTCCGGGGTGAACATTAACCAAATTGTCACACAATTCGCAACATGCATGTGACAGTTGCTTGTGGCATTTGCCAACAACTTGCTTTTATATATGTGTGGGTCAGCTTGTAGCTGCCTGCTTGCTGTTGTTTTTGAATGCACCACCTACCAGAAAAATCATCATTGAAATATGTTTTTTTTTTTATGTTTTCTTTTCTGTTGGTCTGCAACAGAACAAGCCGAAAGCTGCTTGCAACAGGAGCAGCCACAGCAACAGCAACAGCAGCCACAATGGCAAGCAGCATGCTGCCCCGTTGCCACAGTAGGCGGCCGCATCATGGGGTAAACCGCACAAAAAACCATAAACAAAACCTTCATTAATCTTATTCAATGTCCGGCACATATTTACATCAAGGCAGAAGGATTTCGGCTTGCATATATTTCGCACTGTTTTCTTTGCCGCTTCAAATATAAACAATTTGCACATTTTAAGTTCATTTCTTTTGCAAAGCTCCGAAGAGGCAGGCATACACTCAGCCATTGAAATACAAATACAAATAAACACAAATACAAACACACGCAGCACACACTCACTTACACACATGGTCAGCTGCTGAGTTCGACTTATATGAGTTGCAGCAGTCACGCATTGCATACGTGTGTATTAAGTATACGTCGCGTGTTGTCCAGCGAATTGCCTTTATGGCCGGGCCCCCCCAATATAAATCCACTTGACTTGGCAGTCGGCAACTTTATTTGCACTACGTGTAGACAGACAGATAAACTTTCAGTGAGCTGCCAGCACAATTTGAAAATGTCTGTACAAATTTTAAATTTTACATTTTTTTGGAATTTAATATACATTACGTTTATCAATGGGTTAATACCAATTAGCATACCTAAAAATAATTATCAAGATATTTCATGCATTTTATGCCATACAGAAAGTCAACAAAATGCTGATTAGATAAATCCACAAATATTCTGCATGCAACTTACATAAGTTTCACATTTTGTTTGTGCAATATGCAAATATTACACATACGCCACGTTGTCGCTGTTCGCTTATTTCTATGCATTTATTTCTTTGAATTGAGTTCTGTTTGTGCAATTTTCTTTATTGCATGTTGATGCAATTTCTGCTTCCATCAAAATATGAATTTATCAAAGAATTTATGGATTGGTTGACATTTGTAGTTTTTGGAAGATAACACAAATAAAATGGCCAATAAAACTAATTTTGTTATTTCTTGAATAAGTCTGCATAAATCAATGAAGGCTTTATATTTGTAATGTGAATGTATGTGAATGTATGATGATATGTGAGGTACAATTTTTTTTTAAATTTATAAGTAAATTAAATAAAGATATTGAAAAGTGAAAAATAAATAAGAAATTACAAAAATGGATAATAAAATTTGTATAAATAAATAAATATATATAAATTTTTTTTTTTTTTAATATTTATACATATAAATTTAAACATAGGCTATTGAATAATAAACAAATTATAAATAAGTAAATGAAGAATAAATATGTGGAAAAAAAATATAAATAAATATAAATATTATATAAAATATAAAAAATAAATGTATGCTAAAATAAAAGGAAAATAAATAAATGACTAATTAATAAAAACAAAATAATAATTATAATTAGTATATAAAATAAACAACAATTAATAAATGAATACTTACTAGAAAGCACATCAAAAATGAGTAATAGAAAAAATTCAATAAAAAAAATATTAGCAAAATACACAAAAAATAATACAAAAAGAATAATTAAATAGTCAATATGAAAAATAAAGGCTGCTACTATTTCCAATAGCTTAATATTAATATAAGCAGTTTTCAAGCTATTAATAATGACAATATTTAACAAATATTAAATAAGAAATAAAATTTAAGCAAAAGCTATCTTAAGTCTGTCAAACGTAGCCATAAATGCTTTAAATTACTTAGCCAAGTATGAGCTCAGTTGTTAATACGCGACTTTTGACAAGCATGATCTCACTGCACAGGTGACTTGTGGCACGATTGAAAAGTTAAAGCATGATTATACTCTGTTGATTCTTAAGCCAACATATACACAAAGATTGGTATGAAGTGAAGAATATATGACTGCCATAGAAACCAGCATAAAAGGAAATCCACAAGAAATAATTTGGCGCACATTGGATATTTGGTTTCAAGCAATAATTTCATTTAAATTTTAAGATTTTGCATAAGCAAGGTCATGAATGTAACCTTAAAATTAAATCAACTAAAAATGTCAAAGCTTTTAGTTCAACATTCTGTTGACCTTGACTATATATATATACGAATTTATTATATTTAAATGAAATAATAATAAACCAACGAGTGTGTTAGACTTTTGAAAATATGAATCGATCTATGTAATTTTCTTGTTTTATTACCGACATTCACATAGTAAAGAGCTTATGCCTCATTGAGTGGCAATTCAACGGCCATTTCATAAAGCAGCTTCCTCTCAGCAGACACAAATGCGAATGTACTTTGTTGAAGAGTGCTTCAAAGCATTTTCTTGCAGCTGTAGCAATGCATTAAGTCACCCACTCGGTGGTGAAAGGGCTAAGGAGGATAGACGTTTACTTGCGGTTGGCTTTAAGTACAAAACGGAAATCAAAGACATATTGTGCCGCCGCCTGTGCCAAGTGCATCATGTGTGGTAAACTAAAGACAACGACAGCAACGCCTGCTGCCGTTGACATCAGATACAGATTCGCATGCAGATTAGGGCTGAGAGGGTTCTGTGTGTGGCTGTGTGGGTGGCAGACTAAAATTGCTGGCATGTCGCCCAACTAAAATGTCACAAAGTCAATTCATGGCTGCAGTCGACGCACATAAATAAGTCTCAGCGCCAGACAAATGCCACTCTGTGCTGAATGAGGATCTGAAGTTGGCTTTGTAGTCGACCAAAATGCGTTGACTGATGTTGGGCTTGAAGAGACAAGGCTAATACTTCAATTTATTCAACTGCATGCCATTTACTAAGTAAATAGTATTTACTATAATCGCATTTAAGTTAAATTACCAAATAATACGCATACGCAGCGTACGACGAACAAAAACTTTTTAAAAGTAATAACAATTGCCAAAGCTGACACAGAGAAAAACTTTATCATGCTGTTGCTGCCGGTACCTCTGCTGCTGATGCTGATGATGGCCAGAATGCATTAAATTAAATATATATATATATAAGTAAATAGAAAACAGTTTCGCAATTTGTGCCTCATGGCTAAAAAAGCAACAGACTCACAGCTTTTCACAGCTCGCTTTGTGTCTGACTGTTTTTTTTGTATTTACATGAAGTTTTCGATTTGTTTTCATGGCGCTTGTCAACATTTCCGCCAACAATAAAACATTAACATTTATTGCAGCAAGTTCTGCAATTGGTTTTCTCCTTAAGCTCTGTATTTGTTATATGTAGCAAACAAGCATTTATGTGTATATATATTTTTTTGTTTATATTTATTTGTATAAATATTTTGAAAGTTGTTATGTAGATATTTCTTTTTGTATTTTCATTTATTTTTATTTATATTTTTGTTATATGTAAAAGTTTAGAGTTGAAGTTAGTTATATATAAAAGTTTTTTTTTTTTTCAATTTATATTTGAAAATTTTAAGACTTTCTTTAAAATAAATAGAATAACTTTTAAAATTATTTATTTTGATTTATTATTATTATTTATTTTTTTTTTTTTTTTTTTTTTTTTTTAGATTGTTTTAAACAACAGTAAAGAGCAACAACAAATTTTTATTGAAGCTAGTCACGTGCTGAGATTAGCTGCGGGCATATGGCATTTTTGGCTGTTGATATATCATTTGCCTTTGAGCAGTTTGCGCTTGAAATATTTGACTAACCATTTGAGTGCAATTGTGTAACAGGTATCGTGTATTGTCAAGTGAGTATTGTTGCGCTACAATGTATAGTGTGGCATTCATTCATTCATGGAAACAGAAACAGCTTGCGAAATTTGTACCAATGGGGAGTCTAGTTCAAATACCATTTGTATTCATGTTAAAGCTCGGCAGTTTAGCTTTTTTTTATTTAAAAATATACTGTTATAAATTGCTATATGTAAATTTATAAAAAATATTAAAAATATATTATGAAATAATATTAAATAATAATTAATGAAAATCCTTGATTGACAACTATCATAGCGGTATTATTTGATATAAATTATTTTAAATTTTCTTTTTAAAGTAACTGGAAAAGAATGTAGAACAGATTCACGCCTTTTCTCTTCAATCAATGAGGAACATTGGATTTACTCTGAGATGCGAAGACCCCAACAGTGAGGCATAGGTAGGTACCGAGTACATTATTTGTATATAGAAATACAAGATTATTAAAGTCATTTTAAATTCAAATTTAATATAACATTACCTTATTTAATAATAAGCTAATAAAAACAAATAAAAAAGCTGAGAATATATAGTCATACACATAGCTATGTAATACATATTAAAATAGCGTAAAATCCATTATTTATTTATAAAATAATATAAAATGAATTAAATTAATTAAATATGGAAAACACCTAAATATAATAAACATACTCAAATTCTATTCATTTTTCTCATTTAAGAAAAACAAACTTCACGAATTTCCTCACTAACTAAATTCTTTTTGAGACTATGTTTGCATTGCGCTTCACTAAAATTTATTTCCTAGCAACCGAATGCCTTTGAAATTTCTTGCTAGCTGAAATTCTTTTCGAGAACACGCCGCTGTTGGTAATATTTCTTTTTTTTTTGTGTATCTATTTGTTGCGCTTTACTTTTCTTGCTATTCCATTGAAATTTATTGCAAATTCAACAAAAGTGTTGCCTACCTCTTCATACTTCCGACTCTTTGTTATTGCTATTGTTGTTGGCTCGCAATCAGTTTGGCGTAGTGTTTGAGTCCCGGAAACAGCTAGTTTTTTCCCTCAGCTGCAACATGTCGCACATTGTTGTTGCATGCATTTTACTTGATAAGCAAATATGGGTAAAATATGCAAAAGAAAAACCGAATGAGAGGAACGTAAAGGAAAGGGGCGTGGCTGGGAAATCAACACAAGCCAGTAAAAAGAGGAATACGTATATATAGTATATGCTTGTTACTGTTACGCGGCAAAGATTGCCAATTTAGATGTCGTCGGTGCGCACATTGTTAATGTCGTTTTTTATATGATTAGGAGGCGGGGCTGGTGCGAAGGAAAGCGAAAGCTGGCTTTGCCTGGCAGCCAATCGAATGTCAGCTAATTGGCATACTATGCCACACGTTTTAACCCAGTTTTTGCCTTCTCCTTTGTCGCTTTGCGTAAAAGTTTTCCACTAAATTTCGATCAAGCTGCGCACGAGAAAAGCTCACAGCAACAACAGCAACAACAACGACAACAAATTGCAAAAATTGCACTGGCAAGGACATTGTGGTATTACTTTTATGAGGTGGTTATTCAAAAACTAACAAGAAAACTGCACAAAAACTTTTTTGCTCCTCAAAATAAGTAAAAAAAAAAAAAAAAGAAATGAAACAAAAGAAAACAACAAACGCTTGACTGTGTGTATTTGTTTTTGACATGCCTGCACTTATTTTTCTCGCCGAAGCAATTTTCGCATAGTACCCAACAACTTGAGTAAGAACAAAACACGTTGTTGATCACATAAAACAGGGCCAGAGACCAGAGTCACAGCCAGAGACTGAGCCAGAGACCAGAACCCAGAACGAAAACCAACAACCGACGAAGTGCGCGTCAGTTTTTTTGTTTTTTTTTGTTCTGATTGCAAGTTCAAAAGGTAGTACAAGTGGGTACGACATGCAAGAAGTCGACCAGCCGAACTGCCTCCTACAATCATAGCAACAACAACAACAATAATAGTAATAATAAAAGAACTAAAACAAAACATTGACATAAATAAGAGAGAGAGAGGGAGAGAGCTGCTGTGACTATGACTGCTAAAACTTTGGCTGTAAAGTCCTTGGCGAAAAAGGTGATATCATTCGCTGGCATAGTTTGACTGTTTATAGAAATTTATGAAAGTGTTTGGGAATAAAATTTAATTAGACAAGTACTTTATGCCATATTTATATTTATCAAACAACAAGTTTATTGCTTGAGCTACTGATGACTAGAAATAATAATGAAATTGATTTTTTAGTGAAGAGCATTATGCAACAATTGATAAATATATTTATTATAAAATAACTGCTGCGAATTAACTTAATAAAATTAGCAATATAATTCAACTTTAATGAACAAAATATATTAAAGTGTAATAAAAATACGAAACTGAAACAAATTCATAATTTGTATCTTAAAACTAGAAAAATAAACAAAATTAAATAAAATGTCTGCAAAACTATAAATTAATTTTAAATAGAGCAAATTTTGTTTTTAAATTAAAAGTACTTGACATATGTGATATGAATTATAATTAAAATTTTTAGCTAGAAAATCTAGAAAATAAAACAGCTTGCGAAAAAACAATATATTAAAAGAAAGTGAATTCTAGCAATAAAACAGCAAAGATTTGTTATAAAATGAAAAATAAAAAAATTCATAAAAAAAATTCATAAAAAGAAAAAATCGATCACAAAGAAAAAATCGATCCAGAGTAAATAAATGTGTAAAAAAAACTTTATCCGAAAGTCGTTAAAGATATTTTAACTTATAATATTTCTTTAAATATTTTTTTTTTTTTTAATTTCAGTTTTTATATTTTTATGTGTAATTAAAGTTATATTTAAAAATGTTAATCAAAAGCCCTTTTTTTATTTTTTGTATGTATGTTCCTGATATTATTATACCACCAGAAAAAGTCATTGATGACGATATGGAAAGCCAAAGTAAAGTATATTATTCTTAACTCTGCGGTATTATAGGTGGAAACTAATTAGAATTTCAGTTAGAGCTGTTTAAAAGAAATGTTAGTATAATTAGTATATTTGCAATTAGTGATAATACGATATAAATATTTATTTTATTATTTATTTACTTATGCACATTTATTTGCATTTTTGACACTTCTATTAATTCGAAAAGTTGACAGTGCTTGAATGCTATTGCTAAATATTTTTTTTGTTTCATTGATTAAGAAGTGATAGTAAAACGCTAGTAAATGCTATTTGAAGTAATTATTGCATTATTGACTTCAGATAAGCCAACTCTTGAGAGCAATAAATGGCACACTTTCACAACAGTAGCTACAGTCTATATGCAAGATATACATCTTTAATGCATACCCTATGCAAGATATTTATATTTAAGGCTAAGTCTAGCGCATCTACTCGTCGTGCATACCCCAACGCAGCCTGCTCGCGTACATTGCATTTATTTGCCGTTTTACTAACTACGTCAGTTGCGCTACATTTTTTTTTTTTTCAGTTTCTTTTTGTTTATACTTATTAGGAAGGATTTTTTTCATGCACCAGCTGCACGCGTCTTTGTTGTGGTTTATTGTTGTTGTTGTTGTTGTTGTTGCGCTTGTACTTGGGTCATAAATTGTTTTTTTGAAACTTGAATGCAAATGCAAATGTGCAAAGCTGCAAAGTTGCTGTAAAACATTATTTTTTTGATATGTTAATCGCGTTTTGCGTGCAATTTACCTATTATAAGCTCGTTTACATAAATACCAAAAATATACACCCGACTTGGGCGACAACAATTTATTTTGTATTTTATTTTTACTTTTTTTTTTGTGACTTTAGAGTTGGAAATTACTGAGCCTAGAACTATGCCGCCGAGAGTACATATAACTTGAATGAATTAAGAGCAGACACTGAGAGAGTGAGAGAGAGGGAGTGAGAGGGAGGGAGAGACACGCACTTAACACACAATCAGAAATATGCGCACATAAATGCCTGGCATTTTATTGTTTGCCCTGCTGAGGTGAGATGTGCGTGTGCATGTTGGCGTCATAAAAGGTGTAAGACTGCCATAAATGCCTGGCAGCAGCCGCAGCTATTGGATTATATGTAACTCTGTGTGTGTGTGTGTGTGTAGGTGTGTGTGTGGGCGTCTGCGAGTGTCATAAAATGTGCGTAAAACTTGCTTATGGCATTTATTGATAAAACGTTTGGCCAATGAATTTTTATTTAAAGCATGTCTAAATAAAATGGTATTTATGGCAAATAACAGCTTGCCTGCTAGCCCACAAAATGAAATAACTATTATTTATACTTGCATTGAAATTGTTATTCACAAGTCTCTAGAGAAGAAAGTTCATTTTCAGCAAATGAATTATTCGTGGATGTGAGATGAAAAGAGTAGAGTTTCTAAATAAATTTCATGCAAATTGATTTATGTGAGTTGAGTATTTATTAATTAAAAAGCTAAAAAAAAAAAATATCAAAATTTCTTTTCTTCGAAAATTTTATTATAAAAATTGAATTTGTAAAGAAATTTTTGTTTTATAAGGAAGAAACATGATTTTGAATGGCAGCAATTGAAAATGTGAGAATATATATAAATATTCATATTTAACTATTTATATTTATTCATTAACTGTCAGCTTGAGATATATTTATCCAAAAATATACTCAATTTTATTCTTGATTCATTAACAGCTTCTTAACTTTTTTCTGTCTTACTCAGCCAACAGCTTCATCTCTGAAAATCATGTTCTTCCAAGTAAGTTCAGACTCTTTAAATATTTCAATCTAAGACAGATATTTTCAAACTATAAACTCGCTGACTCATGAAGTATATTTCACATATTTCACAACTTGACAACTTGTTGACATCTATTGGCCCAGATGCTGAGCGGGCTAGCTATTATCGGGTATGGAGACATCTGTTATCTGGCAATGGCGAATGTCAATATCAATTGCTGATAGTGTGATATCTCTGCCACAGTGCGATAACAAATCAAAAGCAGTTCATATATAAAAGCCAAAAGAATGCCAAATTTTCAAATTAAATCATTGCTGCCATACGTTTAGAAATCAATAAGAGAAAGAGTATGAAGTTTGTGTGTTTCTTGTTGCTCAGTTTGTCGAGTGTGGCTCGTTCTCAACTGCATTGCAATTCAGGTTCTAGTGTGCGGCAAAAGCGCATTGTCATACGAAATCCTGGAGCTGGTGAGCTCAGCAAGCTGGATAGTTGCCACTATGAGGTAGCGCCATGGAGCGCACAGGTCTGTCAAGTGCGCATCGATTTCGAGCGCTTGGAACTGGCACAGCCAAAGCTCAATGCCAGCACGCAGCTGCTGGAGTGCGTCGATTTTGTGCAGGTGCAACGTTTTCAGCTCTGCGGCCGCAACAACGGACAGCATCTGTACGTGCACCTGCAACGCGGCCAAACTCTCAAGCTGCACTTCAATTTGGCCAGCCACTCAGCGCAGTCCACGTGGCAGCTGACGCTAACACAAATCGAGTGTCTGCAGCATACGCAGCAGCCAGCCCCAGCTGCAGCCAGTGCTCCCCAGTTGCCGACAGTGCGACCTCTGTTGCCCTTCCTCAGCAATTTGCTGCCACGCACCATTTTCGGTGGGGCCAACTCTGCTGGGGGTCCGGCAGCTCAGCTTTTGCAGACACTGACAGCACCTACGCCAGCAGATCTGGAACTGCTGGCACCACTTGGCTGTGATCAATACTGGCGCAGCTCGTCGGGCGGCATTGTCAGCTTCAATTTCGCTGGCGGCTTTTATATGGCCAACATGAAGTATTCCATATGTGTGGCAGGCGGTGCCGATCGAGAAATCAGGTGAGTGTGGATGGGGGAGAATAGTTAGTAAGAGAGAGAGAGAGACATTGAAGAATTTTGCAAGATTTTCAGATTTCAGTGGATTTAGAAGCTTTAGCTTGCTAAAACATCAACTCTAAAATGACCAGAAAATGTTTTGATTCAAGAGTTTTCTGAGCGCAAATGAATTTTCATAATGCAGACTTAGTTAAAATCTCATTTATCATTTCATATTAAACTCCTCATTTATATATAAAAGAATAAAGATTCAAGCAGTGAGCGCAAAAATTAGAAATGCTTGTTGGATTCTAATTCAATTGGTTTAAGTTCATTGAGAAAGTTTGTCAATTTGAGAGTCTAAAGTAAATTGTGTATGATTTCATATAAAAGTTGAAGTTCATATACTCTTTCTTGTTTATAACTTGTGTGTAATTTATATTTTATTTATCTTTATGTATAATTTTATGTGTCTTCCTTCCTTTCCAGCTATAAGATTGAACACTTTGCTTTATCGAAATTCAATGATGCACCTGGGCCTGGCTACGATACGGACTGCCACAGCACTGTGCGAACTTTGGGACGTGCTTCGGACTATCTGTTGATACCCAACTCATATGTGGTCAATAATGAGGCACTGCAGCCTACTTATTATTGTGGCAATGGACTGGCAGGCAGCAAACTAATCGCACATCCGCCCTTCGTCATTCACTTCTCCAGCGATGCGCAGACAAGTGCACGTGAAACGGGCTTTCAGTTGACATATGTCGTGACACAAGCCGTCTAAATTACAGTTTAAATATATATATTGATATACTATATTTGCATATGGGCATTATTAAATGTGTCACATTTACAGTGGGGCAAACAATGTGAGAGCATGCATATTCATTTCATTAAATAAACAGCCTGGCATATAAGGGCATCGTTGTTTGCATTATTGAAAAGCCAATCACACAAATGACATTTGAGTGCACGAATTTGGGAATGGGTAGCTGAGACAATATTGCAACAATAGCCACAATTAAATGTGCCAGCACAGTGGGATAAAAGTGGATATCATTTAATATAAATTGTGAGATTAATTACGGAAAATATAGAGTGCGATTTGATATGAAATAATAAGAGAAAACAAAGATATTACTTTGAAATGTGCATATAAATCTTAAATGAAAATAATTCAAATAAATTTAAGTGGCTCTTATATTTATAATAGTAATTATAGCCTTTATAGCGGATGATATTGTCCCTAGAAAAAAAAAAAATCAAAGTGCTACAAAGTTTTACTAAAGCTGACAAGTTTGACTTGAATTTAGTTATTCCCATTGTGGCTGAACTAATTGGGCAGGATAGCACACGCTGATTGAGGGCATACCCAAACGAAAGCGCAACAAACAGTCAAAGAGAAGAAAACAATCTGAAATGGACTACACCGAATAACAATTGAAGTTGGGTATATAGGCTGATAGGCTCTAACTTGCAAAGCCCTAATGCAACAACATACTGTACGAAATCAAAAGGCATGAAAATGAATAAAATAAATAACTTATCTTTAAAAATATTAATATTAAAACGTAGCAGTAAAAAATATGAAACATTTAAATATAAATATATATATAAATATATAAAATATAGCTCTAAACAGAACGCAAAAGTATAATATACACTGCGGGTCTTAGTTAAGATGCACTTTTATTTTCGTTCATATTTGCTTTATACATTTATTTATTTATTTATTTATTTTGTTTTTTAACAACTAAAAATAGTGGATATAACAAAACTTTCTTTATTCAATGACTCTTCAAGTATATAAATTGTTTTTTTTTTTTTCTCACTAGAATAGATAACAATAACAATATATTTATTTCAAGTGAAGAAACAGTACATTCAGATTTAATACTTTAACAACACATTTATGTACATAAAATAATTTAAAAAAAACTAGAATAGAGGCACGTGAACTATTTTCGTTTGATCAAAGTAATTTTTTGTTTGCATTTTTAAAACAAATTAATTATTTTTTGTTTTTTTTTTTTATTTTTTTATTTTTTAAATAAATTTCCCTTGCAGCTGGCTTAAGTGAAGCATAAACAACTAAGCACTAAACCTTTACATATATTTTTGCATACATATATCCAAAAAGCCAATCAGCTGTAGCTAAAACGTATTTGTTCTAAGCTGTTAAGCCTTTAGCTTTAATAGCAGCAGCGAGTTACTAGTTTTGTAGTCGCATTTACTATTCGCCCCAGTCAGTGGCATGGATATAATTGCAATGTCGTGTTGCGTAACTGAATACGCGTTTATCATGTGAATATCAGCGACCGCCCACAGTCGAAGCGTAGCGCAACTGCATAAGCGGATACGTAAGCATTCATGGATTTTCGCAATGACATTTTGACAGGGTGGTGCTGAGTGGGTGGGCGGGCAATTGGGTGGTTGGGCGTATGGGTGATTGCAGTTGTAGCTGCCAGTCTGGCGGCTGGCCATGTATATTTAATGTGAATTTAACAAAATGCTGCGGTATAAGTGTGAAAATGTTGTTAAATGTATTTCATGCATTTTGCCAGAAGGTGACACATGGCGGATGCGGAAGTGCAACTTTGCGATTGAATTGATTGAAATGTTTGGCGGCGAAATGAACGATTGAACGATTTAATATGTTGTTGTGCTGTTGCAGCTGCCAACAGCTGTGCGCATTGAGAGTGCAGCAGGTCAACTGTTTGCGTAAAATAATGTCTAAGGTACAGTTGAGTTTTGTGGAAATTGATGTGAAATGCAATTATGCATATACATATATATATTCTGGTGCGCTGATGCACTGTAAAGTGCCTGTAAACATGAATGAAATTACATTTGCATGCGCCAGGCCATGGAGCTGGTGCGTCAAGAAATTGCCTTTCAAATATGCATAGTCATATGCTGCAACAAGACGCAATCTGCTGCATACTTTCAGGCGCTAAGCCTCAGCTCGTTTGCGTAACGACAACTTGCCAGCAATTTATGCAGTCAACTTGGTCAGCAGAGGGCTGCCCGTAGAAGTGTCTCAATTTCTCTGTCTCTCTTGCTCTCGACTCGATAACGCACACATCTGAGTATCTTCCACTCGATGGCCTTTGGCCCGTCCTTTAATGTTTCTATCCTTTGGCAAATTGTTTTTCCAACAGCAGCAGCAGCAGCAGCAGCAGGACTAGCAGCTGCATTAACTGAAGCCGTTTTCAGTTAATGCTGCCATTTTTGGACTTTCCATTTCGATATAGCCTTTGGCTTCTAGCCAACATAAGCTCCGCCGCCAGCTGCTCTTTAAAGTTGACCCACTGCCTGAGCACAACAAAAATTTCGTCCAATTTTAGCAATTTACGACTTCTATGCAAAAATGTGCAGCTGCATTTCATTTGCTTGGCGCGGTCAGACAAAGGGTGAGCTTATGGCTGACATTTTATGCGCACTTCATAAAAGCACGCGGTGGCAATTAAAACGCACTTTGTGTCGCACATGGCGTATGCGTTATATTTGCCTCACCAAATGACAAACAACAACAAAAAAAAACAATAACAACAACATTTTTGTCAGCTGCTGAAATATGTTTTGTTAGCCGAGCGCAGTTTTAATTACAACGCTTTCTCCACATCCAACTGCTGCGAATATAGCAGTGACAGTGTCCAAAAACATTTAGCAACAAAACGAACATTAACTAAAATCATGTACACAAAAGTTTAAAATTTGATATTATTTGCTGCATGGGCATTGGAGAATATAATTAAAAGTCGCTGCGCTCTGATGTTGGTTTATGTTAATTTCTTTTTTAATCTGCAACATTGGCGAATGTTTAGCTGGTTAAACATATGCTAATTGCGATTGTAGTCGTTTGAGTGTGAAGTGCATATGTACGTGATTAATTAAATTATATTTTAATATTTTATGTTTAACGTAATTCTGAATTGGCAAATTTTTGTTATAAATTATTTTTGTATATTATAATATAATTATTAATGAAAAGTATTTTTTAGAAGTGAAATTTAAACCAAATTAAATAAAAATACATTTATTTCACTACAACAATTTTTTTTAATTTTAATTTTTTTATATTTTATTTTATTGAATATAAATGTTTTTTTATCAGTATAAAAATAATTAAAATTTAATAAAAGTAAATGTATTTTAATTATAAATTTTTTCGTTTATTTATTTTTTATACATTTATTTTACAAATTTAAGATATGCATTTTTTTAGAGTGAACATAAATCAAATTCAATAAAAATAAAAAAATCTTAATTAATTTTTTAAAATTTTATTTATTTAACTTTATTTATTTATTTTTTAATTTTAATTGCTTTCGACATTTTTGGTAAGGATTTCTTTAAAAAAAAATTGATCAATAATATAATTCAATAATTCATAAACACTTTCTTTTTGAGATATAATATAATATGATAAATATTAATATTATTACTTATTTATTTATAATTTATTTTTATTTTTATTACTTATTTATCTCATTGCTTATTTATTATTATTTATTTCAGGTTTTTAGATTTCTATTTTTGCCTACTTTAGGTATTTTTATATACAGCATTTGTCAATATTTAATTTAATTTTGCAATTTTGCAAGTTTTAATATAAAAATATTGTATATGTTTTTTGTTCTTCGTATATTTTTTAAATCATTTTCTAGCTAGCTAGCTTACATTTCTTTTTTTTTTTTTATATATATTTATTTTTAATTGTCGAGCTAGTTGTTATTTTCATTTGACTCTTTTTTTTGCAGTTGCATTTATTTTCGGCACTAAATTCCACCAAAAAACTGTTAGACAATAAAAACTACATAATTTACTAGTGCATGCGTCCCATGTGGCAAATGCACCGAAATAGGCAATTCTTACAGCAACACAAAATGTATATACGTATATATATTTTTGTCTTTTATATATATTTTTATATGGAATCTACACGTGCACTGCGCACTTTGACTTTTTCAAATTGAATTTTTAAATTCTGCCACCATTGTCAAGCGAACATTTGCTGTTGCTTTGGTGGCTTAAATTCTTTGTTTTCTTTTTTTTTTTTACGTAATGTATGTGTGTGGGTGTGGGTGGATATATGTGTGTGTATGTGTGTGTTTGTGTGTTACTGTCAACTTTGTGGCGCCTGTCGGACGCCAAAGGCCAGCACAATTTGTGCGCATATGAAACTCGTAGGCAGCAGCATAACACATAGAAAATTGCAACATCAATTCTGTAAAAAAAAAGTAAAAAACTCGCAAAGATTTATTGTAAAATATGGAAGGCCATATTGTGGTTAACGTTGCATTTAAAAATGTCAACGAAAATTAACTGCAATTCGTTTTGTTTTAATTGAATATCGCGAGTGTGCAAAATGTGTTGCATACTTTTTGGCGTATGCAAGAAAATCATTTTGCTGTGTATGCTCAGTGTGCTTAAACAACAAATTTGGCTTAAAGTGGGAATAAACCACATCCTGAACTGACCTCGACATATTTGGGGCGAATCGTAACTCGCTTTACCAACCCAATCTGAAGGCCATTCGCAGCAGCTGAAACACAAACATTTTCATAAACTTAAATGCCAATTAAATAACATTAAATTGTGCGAAAAATGAACCCCAGCAACACTTCACAAACAAACACGAAAAAAAGAAAAACCAAAAAAAAGGCAGAAGACCCTGTCGAAGGGCTGTCAACATGACAAAGGAAAAAATTAAGCAGCTAAACAAGGCTTTATAGAGTGCGGAGTGGGCAGCATAACCAAACAAACGAAACCAGCCAATGGACAAGAGAGAACAGAGCCGCAAGCCAAACTGAATGCATAAGCCCTACGAACATGACACTGAGAGAATACACACACACACACACACACACACACTCACACAGAGAGAGAAATACATGTACATATATGTATATACTAATATATATATACATAGACATTCAGAACATGCTTTAGCCTGGAACAACACACAAAAGCCAAAACCAACAGCATAATCTATGGGTTGTCAACAAAACGAAAGAGAGAGAGAGAGAGAGAGAGAGAGAGAGAGACAAAAAGAGACAGAGAGAGGAAAACCATAAAGGCGGCAAAGAAAGCATCCAAAAAGAGTAAGACTCGCCGGCCCTATAAAGCGAAACAGACCAAGAGCAAACAAATTAGTATGCAAGACAGGCAGCAGATTAGGACACCAAAGTTTTCGCGACATAAACGAACAACAGTCGAGCTGACGAGCTGGCCAACAGCAGGCAACAACAATGCCATTTAGCTTATGCATAAAAATGCCCAACACACACTCACACACATACAGAATATATTTCTGGACTATATTTTTTTGCGGGCGGCTTAGGCAGAATAATGAAGTTGCTCTGTAGCTAGAGATCTGTTGCTTGCTTTGTGTTAAATCTCAAAGCAACTGCTAAAAAGGTATTGCCTAAAGTAATACAAAGTAGACCAATGGATTTTTTAATAACAATTTCAGGTATTTAATAGAGAGAGAGAGAGAGAGAGAGATCTTAAAAAGTAGATGCATTTTAGAACGACAAAAAAAAAACGGAAACAAAGATTATAAAAAAGTAAATAAATAAAAAAATAAAACTGTGACAATGTAGAAAATCTATCGCAAGTTTGTTTAATGCATAAATTATATATTAAATATATTTAATTATTATAAATTGTAAATAATTAATAAATAAATTATTATTATAAGCAACATTAAGTTGAAAAAAAAAAACATTTTTTTGACATGAGTTAATTTTAAATAAATTTAAAAAAAAAATTGGTTGAGTATATGTTTTTATTTGTATAAAAAATTTCGCATATTTTTTTGTATATGTTATCGTGATAATTTTTGTGCATTAATGTGTCTTACAAAGTCTACGCTTTTTCCAATCGAAATTCTTTTCTTCTTGTGTTCCTGCTTTTCACATCCCTTGCAGCTGAAGCAAAAGAAACAAAAAACATTAGATGACAACGTGTTGGGTCAAGCTGTCGGTTTGAACTTCTACCTAAATTTCACTACATATCTGCACGTTTCAGTTAAATGTAAAAGTAAAAGAAGCTAATTTACATACAGTATAGCATATGCTAAAATTTAGCCAATTTCACAATTTCTGGCGTTATCTAATCATACTTATGGGCTTGGAAAATGGATGTTAAATCACGCTGTCTTGAATTGATCATGAAAATCAAATAAATTGCAATCGAAATGCGAATGCAAATGCACAAATCAAACCAATCCAATGTGAACCGAGTTGATAAATAACTTTTGGCCTAAAATGCCAGCCAGTGTTTAAATAAATAAATATAAATCATATTTATGCATGCATTTGGCATTATGCATTATGTTAGCTGCTTGCATTGCCACACAGAAAATGCAAATAGATTTGTGACCAAATTATTTGAGCATGAAACATATGAGTTGAGCTCAAAATTGCTATAAACAATTTTAGACAAATTTATCAATAATGAATAAAACGACTGTACATGAGCTTATCTTAAATACAGAATTTCATTTATAAGCAAAAGCAAACATTTTCTTTTAATCAAGTATTTTTTTTAAATACATATGTCAGCATAAAGCTTAGATTCTTTGGCATGATTTGTATATACGCATTTTGAAAGAAAGATCAAAATTTTGTTAAAGCCTTTTCAGCAGCTGCTTTTCTCATAACCATTTTCATTATATTTTCCGTTGCGGCGCTTAATCATAACTTATGTGTATTTATTAAAGTTATGGCCAACACATATTTGTTGCCATATAATTTTCATATTTTCATACATTGTTTAAGCTGCTACGCCACCCACTTCCTGCGCTTTCTAAGCCCGCCCCGGCCTCAGTTTTTCTCTCCGTTGCGCTCTCTTTTGCTCTCTCTCCCTCTCTCCCTCTCTCTGTATGAGTTCTTCGACAACAATGTGTGTGCAAAACGTAAGTTTGCGTGCCAGGCGCATATAAATTAGCCGCTTATAATATTCTGTTGGCATTTTTCAAATTTCCAGTTAGCAATTTGGGTGGCCGTGTGTGTGTGTGTGTGTGGGTGTGTGTGTATGTTTGTGTATGACTAGGTGAAAGAGTTCGTACGCCGTAAAGTATGCAGCTTACGTGCTCAAGGCTTTTTTTTTTTTTGCCCATGCACCACCAGGCACCCAGAAATATGAAACAAAAACAAAAATAAAACACAATTATTAACATATTAATAAATTTTAGCATATCTGAGAGGCCATAATTTCGTGTAATTCTAGACGAGCGCAGCTGGGCAACACCTCAAGGCAATTGCCCAAATAAACAAACAGCAGCACGCCAATTTGTGTTCAGCAGAAACTCATTTTAATGGTGCACATTTTTTATTTATAATAGCCCTAATATAATCACTTCTGCACCCAATAAAAAAATAATAAAAGCAGTCTTTATCATATAGCGAAACATCTTATCGATATCAGTTGTCATTGACTTTGTCGCTCTCAAGTGTCGCTGGCACTGGTTCATTGGCTTCAATTTTGCACTCATTGTGCCATTTATGCTGCTTACTCACAACGATGCCAACGATTAGCATGACGATGGCAATGAGCAGCAGAGCCAGACCCGTGAATTGACCTATAGCAGGCACACTTAAGCCCAGCTGCAAATAAATTTGGCATTAAGTGAATAGAATGAAAATTGTACAGTAGAATTGCTTAGAACTGACCTTAAGTAAGCTGATCAGATCGTCAGTCAAGTCGGCGTGAAGTTGAATTGTAAAAAGCGGCGCATAGTGATCATAAGCAATATCCTTGAGTAAGCTAAGAGTTGTGGAAGAGTTGTAGTTAAAAATAAAGAAAATATATGACAAATTTATTTCCTTTTTTATACAAAAAAATTCAAATTTTTCAAATATAGTATATAGTGTATATAGTATAAAATTGTTGACAAGCCAATGTCTACATTAAAAAAAAATAAAATAAAATACAAAATTATAAGAAAAACTAGAAATAAAAAAATATAATATATATATATATATATATATATATATATATATATATACATATATATAAATAATAAAAAAAATAACATCAATACTTATGACATTCTATTTATTTTAAGGAACCTCAAATGAAATTAAATAGTTTGAAAAATATATTATAAATTATGAATATTAATATTAACCATATTAATTTTAGTAAATGAAAAGGGTTGGAAGGCATTGAAGTGGGTAAAAGTTAATTTTAAACCGTTACAGAGCTACTGCGCATAGATGTAGTAAGAGGAAGTGAATGCCTGATATCAAAAGAGACGATAAGCCTGAGAAAGCGCATATTAGAATATCACTTATTAGCTGAAGCGTTAAAGAGAAGAGTTGTGAAAAGAGTTATCGATCATGCTATCTATCTAAGAGAGGCAGAAATATTAAGTTACTCGAAGAGCAAGGAAGGGGAAGAAAGAGATGGAGTTAATACATCAGACAACCAGTATATGTAGTAGCGCAATGTTATTTAAAAAAAATTTTTTTTTTATTTTCTACAATTAATTAATCAACAATAAGATAAAGAAGCCTGCTTGAGAAAGAGTGACAATGAAATGGAAAGCATAGAAAAATAAATTGGAATTGGAATACGTACTATGACATATGAAATATTTGGAAATATGCCAAATATACAATAGAGACATGTATGTATGTATATATGATACAGTATGCAAATAGACATAGATTGTATGTATGCCATGTATACCACATAGTTAGCATAGAAAACAAATATGTAAATGTACTCACTCGATAGCCTCGTCACGCTGCACTAAAGCACTGATCATAACTTGTCCCTTCAGGCTTAGTGGTATGCCCAGTGTCGGCTCCATTACCACATACATGCCATGTTCTGTGGGATTTGGCTGTAGGCCCGTCGTATTTCTTCTATAGAACTCATCGGTCATGTAGAAGTGCGGATGCGATACGTAAATGGGTCCACGTTTGGCGACTGGTGAGAAATCTAGCACACCATTCAGCGGACATTCGTGTTTGGCAACACAAAAACATTTCGTATCCGGCGCCAGTTGGCCGTTGTCGAAGCTCAGCTGGCTTGTTTCATAGCGCCAGGCAGCGATGCCCTGCACTGTGACATTCGCCATGCTGTACAGATTTATGTAGCGCGCTGCATCTGGCAAAAATATGGAAATTGTCTCGTGCCACTGGCGACCCGGCGCCCACAGCTCACCCGTACTGCCATTGACCTTGCCGCATTCACCCTCATAGAAGCCCGTATGCCCACTGCCATTCCACATCTGCAGCTCGCCCATCCAACTGAGATCGCCTCGGCCCGTGTGTATGGTGAAATTTCCCTCGGCCATCTTCGAATTGTTGCGCTGATAGAACCAGCCAAAATGGTCGCTAAATATGGGCAACAGCGGCGAATGCAGACGCTCAACAAAGTCAATAAGCGAGTCGTAAAAACCATCAAATAGCCATTCTCCGGCCGTATGACTCATGTAGGTGCCGCCGCCCTCACGATTCAATGCAAAGTTCATAATCTTGCGCAGCGTGCGACGCATTTTGCGCACATAGCGGGCGGCCGTCTGCAGTTATTTGGGATAAATATTTTGTGTAAAAATAGCAGACAAGAAAAAACTATGGCTAAAGTTTTCATATTAAAGGGGGATGACTCTATGTGACTATTGTTAAAAAGAAAAAAATATTTAAATTTAAATGAAAAGAACATTTTTGGTAAAGACAAACTAATTGATGCTATATTAAAAGTGTGATATCCATTTATTAAGTAGTTGAAGCCTTATTAATTTTTTTTTTATTTTTTTTTTTTTTATTTTGAATATTTTTAATAATTTCAGAAATAGTTCTCTTTATTTAAAAATAATTTTTGAATTTTTAAATAATTTTTAAACAATGTTTCGATAAGTTTTATTTAAAATAAATTATTTCCTAAATTCTGGGAATATAAGGAAAACTATTTTTGAAATACTGTTTAAAAATTAACTTAAAAAATGTAAAAAATTATTTAAAAAAAAAAAATAAATAGAGCAATTGCAAAAATAAAAATAGAACAATTGCAAAAATAAAAAAATGAAAATAAGGAAAAATCAGTAGTAAATTATTTTTTCATAATGAACAAATATCAGATACAAAATAAAATAAAAATTATTTTGTAATATCGATTCAATTTCTAAACTTTAAAAAATTTTAATGGGGAAAAAATTATTTATATTTTATTTTTTTATAATGAACAAATCAAATCAGACACAAAACAGACTAAAAATTATTTTTTAAATCAGATAAAAAATATACAACAATAATTTGTGTTGCAATCAGAGTGTCTTAAAAATCTTAAGCCATTTATGAAAGACTACTAGCAATAAATTCACAAAAAATCTCAACAAAAATCACTTTTTTTCAATTTATTTTTATATATGTAGTCTCTACTCACCAGTGTTGGAAAATTCGGCGTCACAATGACATCGTCTAGACTGCCATTTGATTTTTCTGGCAAAAAATGCCAAACACGACGTCCGTAATAGGTTACCTCCGGTTGTTGCCACAATAGATCCACTTTTTCCTTGTAGTCGCTGAACGTGTAGGGGCCCAACTGTTCGAAATTCGGTTTCACTGCAGCATTATTCAAATCCTCCGGATTGGTCCAATTGAAGAGATAGAATGTTGTGTATGCTGGTGTTGGCGTCGTCACCCAGGACTTGTAGATGAAGGAATTTGGTGCCAGTGGCAACAGGCTATGCACCAACTGACGACACAAACTAGGCCAGGCCGATAGCAAAACAATTCCCACTACCAGCAAAAAGCCGCCGAGACCAAAAACCCAGAACTTTTGCTGCCGCACACTGCAGCAATCGCAACACATTTTGCAACTGATTGAAAGAGGTGCGTTTGCTTATAGTACAAATAATTGAAAATATGATAAAAATCTTCTGCTTCTCGATTAGATTAACACATATAATATACTTTCTCGATTGCCTTAATCGGTTAAGCAATAGTATTGTTGTTTTATGTTAATTCTAAATTTGTTTATAGTATTTATTGCTTTGAAGTTGATAGCCTTTGTTTTGATTAGTAGGTTAGTTAGCTTGTTTATATATGTCTATATTTAGACGTACCACCTGTGAATATATTAATGCTCAAATGTTGCATAACTTTTGGCATTTTTAGTAAAAAGCGCAATATTTTTTTAAATATTGTATGTTTTTTTTTATTTTAATAAGCAACCAATAAGCGCCAATCAATTTATTTTATATCTCGCAAGCCAATTTAGAGAGTGATTTTTTTTTTTTTTTGTTTTATTTAATTAGCAAGCAGTCGTTCTACTCTGTTAAGGCATTAAGGCTTTGAAATAATTTGAAGAACTTAATGTTGTGAAATAACTTCTATTCATTTCTGAAGGGAAACGTTGAACTGCTCACCCTCTCTCCCTCTTGCTCTTACGTGCTCGTTCATTCTGTATTCTGCATTAGCTATTTCATAAGTGTGTACAAAAATATTCTCTCTATATTCAAAATATACTTTGAAAATGAAAAAAAAAAAAAAAAAAAATAAATAAATAAAAAAAAAATAAATTAATTAATTAATAAACAATGTTTCACAAGCTTAATAAATTTTCAAAAAAAAATTATTTTAAATAAAAAATAACACTATAAATTTAGAAAATTTAATATACAAATCACAATCGAAAATCACGCTTCTTGAAAATTTGGTTTATAAATATTACTTGAAAAGTCACCAAGACTCTCTGGTCTCTTTATAATTGCCCTTCTCTTACTGCTCAGCATTAATTGAGTCATTTGTGGGTTGCGTATCTGAATTGATAAGCGCCAACTTATCAATGGCCTTCTGTCCGTACCACTTGCGCTTGAGTGTGAGGAAAATTGCGACAGCCAAAAGGATGCAGCCCAAGCATAGAAATCCAATGCCCGTATAGAATCCAATTGAAGGTAGATTTAGTGCCAGCTATAAAGAAATGTCATGAATGAGCTGTAATGGAAAAAGAAATCTATGTATACTTACTTTCAGCTCAGCAGCGAGTTCTTTGTTAATAATGGCTGAGCTGGAGGATGTGAATAGTGGCGCATAGAAGGTCGGAATGCCCTTTAAAATGCTGTGTATATTAGAGAGAACATGGTTTAGATACCACTGAAATACTGTATGTATAAATTGTAAACTCACTCAATATCCTCATCCGCTTCCAATAGGAGTGAGACCATGACAGCTGCATTCACCTCCAGAGGTACACCTAATTTGCGCTCCATTATGATGAAGAAATTGTGACGATCGTAGTCTGGCTCAAAGCCAGTTATTGTGCTCGAATAACTCTCGTCCGCATACATGAAATGATCTGCTGATAGATACATTGGCGCCCCATCGCCACATGGACCCAAATCGGTGGCACCCGAGGCTGGGCAATTGTTGGGCTGTCTATCGATGGGACAATAGCATTTCATATTTTCATTACGTTGTCCATTGTCAAAGGTGTTCGGCGTCACCTCGTATTTCCAGCCCTGAATGCCCTCAATCTCGTAGCTCTGACCCGAATACTCCAAGTTGATAATGCGACAGGTATCCGTTATGTATATGGTCAGCGCTTTTTCTTTTGGCTCATCGGGCACAAAGAGATCTGAGGTGCTGCCATTCAGACGTCCACATTCGCCCCCATACCAGCCCGTATGATTCAAGCCGTTCCAGAATTTGATTTCGCCCATCTCTTTGATAGCGCCAACGCCCGTGTGCACTGTGAAGGTGCCCTCAAAGTTTTCGGAATTGTTACGATTCAGAAACCATGCGAATTGATCCGTCTCAATTGGCGGCGCCAAGGGATTATTCAAGGACATGGCATAATGTAAAAACTCATCGTAGAAACCATCAAAGAGCCATTCGCTGGCCGTGTGTGTCACATACAGAGCACCGCCGTTGGCATTGAGTGCACTGTTGAAAATCCCTTTAATTGGTTTGAGACTATCGCGCATGGAAACCGCCGCAGCCTAAAAAGCAATGAAAACATATCTAGAAATATATATACATATATTTTCTTTTCACTTTCGCTAAGAGTACTCACAATCGATGGCAGATGAGGTACGGTGACCAGATCTGTTTGCTTGCCACCGGACATTTCCTCCTCCCAGAACCAGGTGCGACGTGGCTTAAAGGTAACTGTTTTGTTCTCATGCCACTGCAAATCCATTTTCAGGCGTTCCTCACGGTACACATAGGGTCCGACCTGCTTGAAAATTGGTTTAACGCCATGCAACTTGACTTCCTCTGCATTTGTCCAGTTCCACAGATACATTTTCATATAGACAGGTATGGGCAGCACTTCCCATTTGTCAAAGGTACGCGATGTGGGCGTCAGTGGGAGAGACTATATGTAATAGAAGATTCGATATTATAATGCCTATGTAGAGTAGTCTTGGCTCAACCTGCCTTCATAACTATGTCATCGATAATACCGGGCCACCATATTATCAAAAATAGACCCGCTACAGCGAATAGTGTACCAAAGCCAAATACCCAAACCTTTTGTTGGGTCACACCACAGCAGCGACAGCACATCGCGACGTCTACATTCGAAATGGCCTCAGCGAAAGCCAATGTTCAATAGTTAACTTTTCCATTATTGTTTAATCGTAGCTATGCTATAATCGCAGTTTAACCATAATCTCTTTCTTCCATATGGTATACATATGTATATATTTATTAATTTTTTTTTATTACTCACTTTTAATGGCTCCCTCAAAGTTTATAAGTCTTTGAATAGTCGTCGCTGCCAGATGTGCCCTGCACTTAATGAAACTCAACAAGTCTGATACGATTTCAGGGTTACCATGCTTATCAGTTGCACGATTACAGTCTAGTGTGAACCTTACAGTCTAGTGCTTAAAAGTCTGGCAGACGACGACAATAAAATTAGTTTAATTCACTAATTTGAGTGGCAAAAGAAAAATCTAAATAAAAGAAAGTGGATTATTCATCAGCTTTGGGTCAAATTTGTTAACTCAGCAAGCATATGAGGTATTCCCTACAAAAATTGTATAAGTCCTTAGATATTTATAGTGTTGACATGAAAACTGTTATACTTCAGATATGCATTTTATTATAAATATTATGTTTTTGTATTAAATACTAAATATTTTATTATTAGATATATCATACTTTAGCTATCTGTTGTACTCAGCAACTATAATATTTAACAGCTGTCATACAAGTTTAAGAATGCTAAAAATAAAAAATTTTATACAATAAATCTGTTATATCTACTCTATGTATTTATAATAAAAAATTTCCATACCTAACAACATACTTCCCATAACTCACGACTGTTATACTAGCTATACCTAACAACTATTATACTTTTAAATTATAGTACTTAACAACTGATATATACAAAAATCTTAGCAAATGAAATACTTGAAAAGTGTTATAAGATATATTTATTAACTGTTCTATATCTATTTATATTTGTATTTGTATTTATACTTTTAATTCAATTCTATACTTGAACTTAATTATTATTGACAGCTGTTATACTTAACAACTAGAATACTTAGCAACTGTTATAAGTTTTATACCAAAAAATTGTGTACTAATTTAAGTGACAAATTTTATGCTGCACAAGTGTTATACTAAGCAATTGCTATGCCTGTTATACCGAAAATATGCTAGCTGTATATTTATTGAATTACTACTTATAAAATTTCCCATTGTCACAGCTCCACCTAACACTTGATGATTGTACTGACAAATTTTATGCTGCACAAGTGTTATACTAAGCAATTGCTATGCCTGTTATACCGAAAATATGCTAGCTGTATATTTATTGAATTACTACTTATAAAATTTCCCATTGTCACAGCTCCACTTAACACTTGATGATTGTTCTACTTAGCTATTGAACTGTTATACTATAAATCTTCTACTCCAAATAAGTTAACTGCATAATAATTTGACTCAATGAATATGTCTTCCATCTTCACTTAACACTTGATGTTTATCTATAATACATAACCATCGAACTGTTATATATAAATGAAAGTAAATTCTAATTTCAATTCTCAACTATGCATCTTTACATTTTCCTTACTGCAATTATTATTATTATTATTATTTGATTGCCAAGCCGAACTACAAAATGCATTATTGCAGTAAACACTTAACCGCACACATGCAGAGAGGCAAATACATATAGCGCCAGGATGGATTATGCATTATTCCACCACAGATGCCGCATGGGTCGGTTGCTCGACATGAGAGCTGCTGGTAAGATTATGCATTTATTCAAGTGCATTTCGGAAAGCAGCTGCAGCTGCTGCATATGGAATTAATATGCTCTTTGTTTATAATGCAGCATATTGGCCATGTTGCCAAAATCAATATGCCATATGCTAATCGTAGCGTTTACTTTTGCGGCTACGTGTATTTCAATTAATCTCTGCCTCACAACATCAGCCAAATTAAAGTAAACCAATGCAACGATGCGGCTGGCATTTAACGCAAATTCAAATTCAATATCAATTTGAATTTCTATATATGCCAATAGAAATTTTCATTACAACACCAGGTAAACGCTGGGTAGAGCTTGCAGGCATTTAGCACTCGACTCTGCTAAATATGATGTGTGCAATTAGATTAGCTTATCTTCACTTGATTAAGCGATAAGCTGTCGAGGCGTAACATAAAAATAGTTAGACCCGAGAAATTTAATTGCATTAGCAACGGTGCTTATCAGCTGGTAGTAGTAGCAAACGAAATCAACTAAAGGTGCAAAGAAAAATACAAATATTATAAATGGATTAAAATTTAGTAAACATAGTTGAGATGTGGGCGTGTGCTTAGCTAAATGACTGAATAAGTAATGTAAATAAATAGTTGATATTTATAGATAGATAATGCAAAAGGCTGAATGGTGCTAATATTAAACTACTAATTAAAATACTATTAACATACTGTTAAAATACTACTAAAATACTATTTAATATACTATTAATTAATTTACTTTTTAAATAAAATTTAAAATACTAATAAAATACTATTTAAAATACTAATTAAAATGCTAAATAAGGCACTATTAAAATACTATTGAAAACCCTGCCTCGAATACTATTTAAAATACTATATAAAATACTTTTTAAAATACTATTTAAAATACTATTTCTACTGTGCTTAAGTGAGAGTTAGGCCAATGGGAAAATTCTATAAATTGTTGTTATGAAATAAAATGTTTTTGGTTTAAGAAAAACGTCTTGGGTGTCGTACTCAAATATCTAGATATTCCCATAGTTAATAAATCGAATTAAAATTCTACAATATATTTGTTTCCCTTTTGTTTTACATCAAAAATATCCATCGACTCGTATCGCTTTGTATCAGGCAATTCTTTTTTATTCATTTTAAATAATTGTTAATTGATTCATAACATAAAATATAAGTTGTATTTATAGCGTTTATAATACACATACACACATATATTGCAAATAGATTTGTTAGTTGTTAAGAAAAGTTACGACGACTGCAGACTTCAGAACATTTCAGCAACATCAGCTTTGTTTAGTTTTGTTTGTTAATAATACCATATAACAGTTTGATTAAAGTTCTCTAAATAAATATATGCACTTTGTATTCGTATTGGGTTGAGGTAGCTGCATTTTCGATTTTTATTTTAGGCCTCAACGGAGCCCTCAGTTTCCAACTGGGCCTTGCGGCTGGGCTGTGCATGGGAGAGAGAAAGAGAAAGGGAGAGGGAGTAAGATATCGATTCGTTTGGTTTTTTTTTTTTTTAACTATAACTACCTTGGGATGCATGAGTATGAAGGGCAACTCGGCGCATAGTTCACCGCCCAGAGCGCCCAGGAAGAGCTTCACCTTGACCGCATAGGAAACAATGATGCCGAAAGCATCGCGAGCATCCTGACTGGCAATGCTGTGAAGAGCAGAGTGTGTGAGAGAGAGAGAGAGAGAGTGAGTTGAGCTGGCTGCAAAAGAGTTTCAAGCCTTCCAACTTACAGTGTGGTGGAGGCCAGTGCCGTCTCCTTGCGTTTGATATCGCCCTCGACGGCAATGCCAGCACGATCGCAATTGGCCACCAGCGTGGGCACCAGATACATGACCTTTTGCAAACTGGAGCCCGGATTCAGTGGGCAACCCTCGCTGGTCTCCATGAACGCAATCGTGTTGCGGAATTGTCCATTCTGGAAGAGCACCACATCGACGCCCTGCTGCACCATGGCCTTGACCTTCTTCACAACCTTGTTGGAGTTATTGCGCACACAAATGTTCACCGATATCTTCTCGCCATGATGATAAAGCTGCTTGTCCAGTGTCACCTCCAGTTCCAGCTCCCCGGGCGACAACAGGAAGTCCTTGCGCACCACTGTGCATGGCTGCAGACCCTGCTTGGTGGGTGCATATTGCACCTTGCGTATGCCCAGATTGATGGTGCTGCGACGATGCGAACGATCGCAATCATTGTCGCCCGTAAAGACCTTCACGAAGTACTGCACACCACAGGGCTGGCTCTCATCGCTGGCCTTCTGCTGCAGCACCACCGAGGCGGGTGAGCTGGTGGGCATTTGCATGATGAAGGGATAGGCATTGGAGCCGAGCTTCTTGAGCAGGCGCTCTTGCATCTTGGTCAGCTGAATGTCCTGCTTCTGGGGCGGGCACACCTGTTGCGAGACGAGCGTCAGCTCCTTTTGGAAGCGCAATCCAATCATTTCATCATCCTCGCGTCCATAGCGAAAGTTGCACACAAGCTGCACAAAGATCTTGCGATTCTGACGCACGTACTCATCGTCCAGCACAATGATGCCATCTGCAAGTAGTCCAATGATATTAATTGGACTAGACCAGACTAAATGCGCCCAAAATCACGGCCACGCCCCAACACGTGTTTCGGCTAAATATTCCACGGTCGAACAATTAACACGTAACTAATAAGCTGCTTTGTGGCTACCACAACTGCCGCTGCCCCATTGCATAAATTAGAGCGTAATTTAATTAAAGCCCAAGCAAATCAACTGATTAAGTCTGGCATGTATGCTTGGGCTAAATAGTTTATGTTATCTGAAATGCTAGACTTGGCTAGACTAGACTAGATGGCTTTTTATTAGAGATGAATTTGTATACAGTCTGTATAGAAGTCTGCAGTTCGCTTAAGTGCAAACCTGTTACTTAGTTATATTTTAGATAAATAAAAATTAAGTTAGTAAATATACAAATCACATAATTAAAATATGTGGAAAATCTAGTTTTGTACAGTTTTCTTGTTTTATTAGAAGCCTGTTAAATTATATTTAAATTTAATAAAAGTAAATAAGTAACATAAATGATGATAATAATAGAATATTAAATTATTGTTTAATATATTTCAAAATTAAAATATTAAAATACGTGAAAAATCTAGTTTTAAACAAATTTTCTAGTTTTATACCAAATTATTGGAGTAATTCAAACCAAATTTCTTAAAACATCAATTGAGTGACTTCATACTTAAATAAAGTTTATTAGTTTATTAAAAAACTTTTTTTAAACAGTTGAAAATGAAGTAAAGTAATAAATAAAAGAGAACTTTTTTAATGAGTTTTTTTTTTTTTTTAATATAAAAATAGAAGAACGCATTTTGAATATATTTTGTATTTATTTATTTATTTATATATTTTTTTGTACTTATATTTTTTTTTAAATTTATGTATTTATAAACATTTTTAAGTTTTGTAATTTTTTTTTTACGTATTTAGTTTGTTATTTAAATAATTTTTGTTTATTTAATTACTTATTTACCATTAATTGATAAATAATTAAAAAAATTTATTTTTATTGATTTATTTACTTATTTATCATTATTTATTTTATTATTTTTAAAATTAATTTTTATTTATTTACCATTATTCAATTATTTTATTTTATTATTGATGTTAGTTTTTGCCTATATATTTACTTGTTTATCATTACAAATACTTATATATATTTTTTAAATTTTTATTAATTTTTTCTCCAAAATTCTTTTTGAGTTTTCAAATATTTTCTCTGCTCTTGTTTTCTTATTTTGTATTTCCCACATTTTATTTATTGAATCATCCACATTGCCACCTACCGATTGGTTCCACCTGAGTCACCGAATCCACAAATTCACGCCTATTCATATAGAGCGTGATCATGTTGTTCGGTGCACATTTTTTAAACACCTTGAAGTTAACAACCATTTTGCCGAAATTTGTTGCTTTGTTTCGATGCTACGTTATTCTATTCACAAAAAAATATTAGTATGCTCTCGCGCTCGCCTCGCCTCGCCTATGTGTGTTGTCAAATTTTGAACTACGCCGCGTTGCGTTGTTCGCGTCGTTTTCAATTAGCAGCCAGTGACAATCCGTCATTTATACCTGGCATTCGCTGAGCCACGCTGCAAATTCAATTAGCTCGCATTGCTGCATATTTCTGGCAATCTAAACAATGCGTTCATACGGCTTCCTTCGCCAGCACTTGGTTTTGCCTTTGATATTGACATTGCCCCGGACCGAAGCAAAGCAAAATCGATGCGTGGCCATTAAATAATACGCCTACTACATGCCGTATTAGCAATGCAAAAATAGCTAACTTAACAAAATCAATAAGATGTGCGTGCAACACAGTTCAGTGTTCAGCTTCAATTGTGTTTCATTTCGTTTATTTTTCTACCATTTTGTGGCATGGCGCTTGACGCATGCGAAATTTAGTACGTATACGCTCAGACTTGTGCCGTAATTCGAACTAATTAAATTGTTAGAGCAGAGTAGAAAATATTTGTGGAAATATATAGGAAATGTTTTAAATGTAGCCTAAAGATTTTTTCCGAAAATAGCAAATTGATTTAAAAGTCATATTTTCTTAATTATTAAAGATTAAACAAATATTTTTAAATTATTTAATAGTGCATGACAGCCCTTAATTATTTAATTAATTTTATATTTTCTTGTATTGAAAAAAATTGAGAAAAATACGAATTGTTGTTAAATGTGTTAACAAAAAAAGCTAAAATATATTATCTACAAAATATGTATGTTATTAAATATATATTTTTATATGAAAATGAAAAAAATTCTATAAAAAATACCACATTGTATAAGCACTGTATGGCAGAAGGTTATTGTACTAAGTATTATAGAACTTTTTAAGTTTGCCCACTAGAGCATAACGTCTATAAAGTTTTAAGACTTTGCAGCAATATATCATAAGCAATGAATATGTTTTAAAGTATTTTAATTAAGCAGCCCGCAGCTGGCCACATAAAGGGAATTGAAAGTGTCCTCTCTTACATATTCTAAATAATTCAAGCGTGTTTCACCAATGTGCAGACACACTTGAGCTGATGCCTTTCAGTGCATTCAATAATGTATGTAAAAATATGCCAGACTCTGGGCACAGAGATTCGCTCTCCGTCCCTCTCTCTCTCTCTCGATCTCTATCAGCTAAATCACATTAGCATAAAGTTGGCTACTTAGCAAAGTCAATGAACGTAATTATTATGCTCTCCACTGACATTAAAAAGAAAAATATGAACAAAGTTCTGCCTAATATGTATATATAAAAATATATATATATATACTGTGTCTTGTTGTATACCACGTAACATTAGCATGTGTGGTTGGGCAGGGGACACGGAGCAGTGCTTGGTCGCCGGGGTCCAACAAAACCGACAATGAGGCTCTTAATAATAGCAAAACTTTTGCACTTACATTTTGTACGCTGTATACTCGCACTGTGGGCGTGTCCGAACGCCCATTTAAATGGTTTAGTTGGCACATAATTGAACTAAAGTGAGGCGTAGATATTATCGTGCCACACCATGGCTGATGCAATGCTTGAATAATGTGGCGAGTGCCTGTTCTGATTTATAAGTGTTATAAGTATCAATAAGTAGTTTAAGCCATAGACTCTATGCTAAGGCGTTTACAATGGGGCATTAGGATGCACTTCAGATCTATCATGCTTAGAGATCGCAGACCGCACCCCAAGTGCTTTTGGCCAGCACACAAGCGCATGTACATAAACATATGTATATGTGCACATATTTCCACTTACCAGGCACGACTTTGCAACGCCGCAATGACAACCACAAAGCTAAAGCAACTTCAATTATTCGCACGGCTCTCAGCGTCTTCGAAGCACTTATTTGCTATTCCTTTTAGCCTTAACGCAGCAGACCTTTGGCCAACATTTCATTTGAGACTTGAATTGTTATTGAAAACTGCTGAACTGCTGATAGATTAAAGCTTAGCTAGATTGCAGCTAAGTCCTTTAGTAGTTGCATTTAATTCTGGCAGCTAGCAGGAAAGTCTTTTGATGAAATTAAATTAAATTTATTCAGTCTTTAAATCCTGCGCAACTCGGTTAATATCCTCAAACGAAAAATGTAACAATTATATAGATTTTACTATATATATATTTACTGTATATATCTATTGCTTAAGTTGTTCTTGGCTAGGAGTTAGTTTGATTTGATTAGATTATGGAAATAAGTGTCTTTTACTTGCACATAGAATCCAATATTCATGTCTATGGAAACAATTAAAATTGAATTGAATTATTGAATTCTTGTTGTGATGAAATAGGAGAAATGAGAGTGCTGACGTACTCATGTTAAGGATCTTGAATGAGTTCATTCATGGGACTGCTTCCTTCTGGGCATTGTCAGTAATATTAATAGAATATGAAAGCCTGACGGTCAGCAATGCTGAGCAGCTGCTACGTCTTCTCTACGGCTTCCCAATTTTTTATTTAAAAAATAAAAATAAATACATTATGAAATCGTCATATCTATATGAATATACAACTACAGAATTTTGTACAATAAAATTTCTCTACAAAGTTTTTCTAAGCTTTCATCATCGACTTTAATCAACATTCATTTCCTCCAGCATTTGGAAAACCCATTATGAGTTAAGCACAAATCATTGTCTATACTGCTTATGTCTATATGCAAGTGGAACTAGTATGAACCGTAGCCTCTCTATTTTCAATAGAAATTCTAAACCTGAAAGCTGCTGCATAATTAAATTGAAACACACACACACACACACACGCACACATTCGTTCTTTTGGACCAGTTGCAGCTAATTTGGCGCAATTCAATTGCCTGTTGCAAGACAAAAGCGAAAGCCTAATTGTGCTGAGCAATCAATGAGATTGCCACATCCTCAAACTCCCCGCCAAGTGCAATTGTCGTTGGCCAAAATTGGTGCTGCACCAACTGCAGGCGCCAGAGTTAGAGCCAGAGCCAACGCCAGCCAATCCATTCAAGTACAATAAGCATAGGCGGTTTTTGGCTCGAAATGAAGGCAGCTTAAAGAGCCGACGAAGCGCTTATATTGATGAATAGCCACGTATGCGCTAGTAGCTCTAAATTTATGGGCCAGTTGGGCAAATTGAGCATCAGCTTCGTCTATAGCATTACGATTATACGGGACCAACAGCACGTAAAATTGCAGTGAAACCAGAAAACAACATCAAATTCGTGTCTCATTGAAGGTGAAAGGCAAACAACAGCGAACAGCAAAGAGAGAGAGAGAGAGAGAGAGAGGGAGAGAGAGAGAGAGAGAGAGAGAGAGAGAGAAACAAAAATTGGCAACATTGGCGCCAACGCAAATGTCAACAGCGACAGCGGCAACAACAACGAGCAGAACAAGGAAACGAGGTGTGCTTAACTAAGAGATACCCGCTAAGGAAAGTTTGACTAAGATGTGTAAATTGAATGTGAATATGAGTAGAAACAGATGAGGTAAGCTCGTTTAGATATTGCTTTTATGATCTAAAGGGTGGCCAAAGTAACTTGAGAGACTTGATTTTCAGCTATAAAGCGTGGCATTGCAGTCCAAAAACCTCTATCACACGGAATAGAACAAGAAGATGGCTTAGAAAACTCAACCAGACTTTTCATAGACTTTAATTGAAGATTCGATCCAATAGCTCTTGAGCCAGCATTCACAATTCACAATAAAGTAAATAAATAAAAAAAAAAAAAAAAGTGAAAAGGTTAGTCGATTAATTTATTTTTAGAAATATATATAAAACACATGCACTATTTATTATTATTATTATTTTCCATATAAATTTTAATGAAAACTTAAGCTCATATAAATTTATAAAAAAAATCTTTAAAAATAATAAATACTCTCAAATATGAGCCACTTCTTTAATTCGTCATGCATTTCGCCAATTGTCATACAGTCCATGCTTGTGCACACTTTTTAATGGGTATCGTTTGTTAGGGCAACATTTGTGGAGGGTTCAAGCAACACCAGCAAACGGCAATCAACGTTGTCGCAGTCGCTTCCATTTCCAGTTGCCATTAGTTGAAGGAAACAGCCAGACCTCCTGGCAAGGCGAAAAAAGAAAAGCAGCAGCAAAGAATCCTCAAGTGCTGCATGAGCGAACAACTTTGGCAGCCAGGCAGCTAGGCAGGCAGGCCAGTAATATGGGGCAAGGAACAGGACGAAGCAGACGACGTCAGCGTCGTGGCTGACGATGTGCAAACTGGCGAAGTGACAGCAAATGGCGCGGAAACTGTGTGCGCCAACGTCAACTAATCGTGGGTGAACAAATCTCACTATATATCTAACACACACACACACACACACACAGATATACATATAAACAAATACTTGGATAGAAATATGGACAAGTGTATTAGTGCGAGTGTGTGTGTGCCTCCGCTCGTCAGGTGTTTACTGTTATGGCCTGCTGCCACGCCCCATACGCCCATACCACAAGCGTCATGGTCATGCAATGATTGCTTTGACATTTGCATTGATGCATACAGCGCCAATTGCTGATGCTGCCAATGCTGCGAATGCGGCAGCGGCAGCGGCAGCGGCAGCGGCAGCGGCAGCGGCAGCATCTGTGGCCACTATTGATGAGTTGACTTTGAGCTGCAAATACTGAAATCGAATTCAATTGCCATGCCACAACCGCACCGGACAGTGGGCGGGCACTTCAACCAGAAATCAGCTCATCGAACCCACAATTTAAGTCAATTATAAAATAGTTTTAAGTGAAAAGTGTTACCAATTAGTTTAGTATATTTATGAGATACAACTTTAGAGATATATTTTATGAGATATTTTTAACAAATTTATATTTACGTGAGCTTGAATACCTGGGTATCAAAGAGTGTGTTTATATATATGAAATATTTATTGTTTATATTCTTGTGTAGCCATTTCTAAAGGTTCTTGAGCTCTAGTATGAAATATGAACTAATTTGTAGGAACGGCATTTATGGCACGCATTTTTATATATGGGAATCTTAATGTGATTGCGAGACCCATTAGAAGTTTAAGAAGACGTTGCAAACCTTCTCTCTCCTACTAAATAATGTACAGCACAAATATGTTTAAATTTTTTTAAATAGTAAACCTGTGATTTTAATGTGACTCAAGGGAGATATTAGAGTAAAGTAGATGCTCAGGTGCTTCCAAATACCATCAGACGAACAGATTTAGTTGTTGCAATGATTCGCTCCCATAGTACAAGTTAAGTTTACAACTTTTAATAAAGAGTTAAGTTCCATTTGCATATCTTAATAGAGATATATATCTTAAACTAGCTCAAAAATGTCGTTGGCGTCGTTGACCTTGACGAACTCTCGATGAACTGATGATCGAAGTGGCTTGAGCTCACTCTATGCTCTTCCTCCCCTAGCTACGATGTGTCTTAATATTATTCGTTGTTTATGCTTTTATAGCACTTACTCACTTGCTCTATATGTTCTCAGCGCATTGCCCTGCTCAGCTGGCGTTCGTCGTTCGAGCATGATGAGAAATAGAATAATCATTGATATATATTTGTTAGGAACTGAGTGAGCGTCTGCAGCTCTGTAATTCGTCTTCTGATTGCGGACAGTACGGTAATTATACAAATATGACCTGCCATAAACTATATACATAAATATAATATTATTAATTCAGATATTCATAGAAATTAAAAAGCAAAAGTAAATATTGTTTATTTAAAATTAAAAGAAATATTTTGAATTCATTATTCAAAACCAAGTCTTTTGTTTCTCTTTTCTTTTTCAAGAATATTTGAATATTTAAATATTTGAATATGTTTTTTCTTTTTACTACTCCCGTCAACAGCTTTCTTTTGTTGACTATTATGTCAAGCATTTGTCTCTGCGTCTCCGTTGACTCTTTATCAAATTTATAGCTGACCCGGTTGGCACATATTGTCAGCAGCTCGTATTTCATGCACTTGATACATTTTTTGGCTTGCACTCTGCATAAATTTTGTCCAAAAGAAGCTGCATATTTGCTGCTTACAAAGGCAAAGGACCGCTGCGTGATACTTTGTGCAACAATTTTTGTGGACAGCAGGCCACAAAGCTGTTGTTATTGCAGTGCCTCTCACACTCTCGCACTCTCCCTCTCTCTCTCTCTCTCACACACTCACTCTCTGTGTGTGGCATATGTTGTAAGCACAGTTTTGTCGCTGCATCCCAAAAATACCGTTATTGCTAGCTAATTTCCCATGTGCATGCTTGCTTGTTAAATTGATGTATAGCCATAGGATGCGATGGGTAGTGAAGGGGGGGAGGGGCTACGGCAGCAAGGACTGCCAAAAGTGGCAAGCAATGCGGCCCGAACAGAAAATATTGTCAAAATGGCTGATGCACATAACAATAGCTGCAAGGTATGTCGTCGCCTAACTCCATTGACCAATAACCAATAAGGGTACAGATGCCACGCATACCATCCCTCTCTCTCTCTCTCTCTCTCTATCCCTCTCTCTCTATCTAGCCACCTGGCACAGCTGCTCCCGTGTATTTGCGGTAGAGTTTTGACACAATTTGCCCAATGACATGTTCAATACACAAAGCTGCGTGCTTAAACTCTGCCATACCCATTGTAATGTATATATGCATACATATATACATATGTATATATAGATATATTTATATATATGTATATTGGAGCATTAAGTGTATGGAGCATGAAGTTCTTACTTTGTTTGGCTGTCAGCACGTGTTTCAGGTTACCCTCTGGCTGTGCCTGTGGCTCTGCCTCTCGTTTTGTGCTCGTCTCAATGCTAGTGCTTAGCTGTGCGTATGACTGCATCAGTTTTTATATGTATATCGGCAACGGTGTCTGCACTCATTTATCATAGCCAGCCAAAAAGCAGAGCCTGAACTTGAAGCTGAATGCACTGCAATGGGAGACAACTTTTTCTCTGGTAAAAAAAAAAAAATTAAAAAAAAATAAAAATAAATAAATAAAAATAATAATATTGGCGTGTGTTTATATTTCTATAAAAAAATAAATATAAATACAGGTTTTACACTTTTTTTAATGTAAAAAAATCAGAACTTTTTCAAACTTTGTTTTTAGGCATATAAAAATAACTCAAATTGCGCAAGGCTATAAAATTTTATTTGAGAAGAAAGTTTGGCAAAGGGCTGAGAGGGTTAAGTACTCATTGCCATTTAAGCCATTTGTAGTTAATTTTTTTCATATGAATTAAAACATAATACTCTTAATAAGAAATGATACTATATGTTTACTAAAAAGTGGTTTGGAATATTTATTATTTATATCATTTGGATATTTTTATAACTGTATGATTTCTATTTTATTCATTTATTTAGTTAATTTATTATTTCATTTATTTAGTTAATTATTTATTTTTTAAATTTATTTATTTAATTTGTTATTTTTCTAGCTATTACACAACTATATTATTTCAAAAAAAAAAAAAAAAAAAAAGTCTCAAATCAATTCAAATATTTTTTTCAATGTACGTCAAGCTTTGAGTAGCTGCGCTTTAAGTCACTTAGTTGGATTCTCTTTTTTTTTTTGGCTTTTCAAAATTTACATTTTAGCTGCGGGGAGCGCACCAGCACGGCATAATATATATACATAAACATTCTTGTTGTATATACTATATAAAATAAACGAAAGGCATATTTTTTATATGTTTTTCATTTTTTTACGTATTTTCCTCGACGACATTATCCTATTAACACATTTAATGGAGTCACACACGCGCGCGACTTTGTCTCATCATAAATCTGAAGTCGGCCGCAGCGGGAAATGCGGAAAATGATGCTCCAGGCTGATGCTGTTTGTGCCGGGGCGTTAAGCAGCCACAGGAAAAGTGGGCATGTCTATGGTGTATGACGCGCCTGATATATATGGCCTCATATTGTATATTTATGCCTGTGACCGTGTGCCCGGTGGCCCGTGTGCTCGCGGCTCTGCCAGCCAGCCTAATTCGCATAGATTTATGCTTTGTCTTTTACTGTCGTGATTATGGCAGCCCAATCGTTGAAAGTTGGCCAAAAACTTTTCATAGCCACCATTAAAATTAGTCCGGCGCTTAGGTAATAATTATGTTGTACGTGTCGGTCAAATATGATTTAAACTTTGCCGTTGCCGTTGCCGTTGCCGTTGCCAGGCAATTGGTTTGCCAAAAAATCCCAAATTCCCCCAAAACCCCAAAAACCGAAAACCAAAAACCGCTGCTAAAACTTGCCCCACTCACTGAAAAAAAACAAGAATTTATGCATTTAGAAAAGTTTTCCACTACACCCAGGGGTCCATTTTAGGTGCGAAAGATTTTCTGGCTTATATATATAGATTGCTGTCAATTTACCAACAAAATAGGCGGCTCATTTAGCCAAAAACAGCATTTGCCTGTGTGCGTGTGTGTGTGTATTCATTTATAACTATTAGCAAAGAGCCAGGCTTTAAAGCTGGCAATTTGAGTTTATCTCTCAGGACAATTTACAATCCTTTTTAAACTTAAGCCTGTTAACTGTTAGCCTGATGATTGGCTCTGGCATGCAGGCCTAGAAGGAAAATGCTGTGATGCAGCTGGGTTTTGCATGTGTCAGTAAATGAAAATTGTGAGGGAAATGATAGACTTAAATGTTGCAAATACTATTTAAACCAAAAAATAAAAAATAAATAAATATTAAAAAAAATAAAATAAATAAAATAATAATGAAGGAAATTTAACTTTTTACTCAATTTTTAGCCAGCTAATAAAATAAATATTCAATTAATATCCACAAAGCCCGCTATTAAATCACTTGCATGTATTATGTATTAACAGATAATTATGAATGATAAGAGCGGAATATGGATTTGTAAGAGCTGAATTTTGAGTTGGCTTGCAAAGAGCAGGAATCCCACTCTGTCTCTGCTCAATCGCAGATATATATATCAAGCAATCAATCTTGGCTTTCGTACGAATCAACCTAATATCTAATTAATATAGTAAAATAAAAAAACACAGATATCTAGTTTGAGTTTTTCAAGTATGCATACCCGTACAAGCTCGACACTTACAGGTCAACTGCAAGTCAAGCAATCACCTAGGCTGTCTATCCATATTTTTTTCCCACTTTCATTTTTTCACACCTAACGCCTGCTGTCGTGCGCCTTGGGGCAACTGTCAACGTGCAGTGGCGTAATATTTGTGGCATAGTTTTGCATTACACTTTGCTGAATCCGAGCTCAGGCCACAAAAAGGATTTCTGATTTCATATTTTTGCGTGTACAGGAAACTTAAGCTGCCTGCTGCAGCTACTGACTGGCCCACTAAAAATCATGCTACGGCATGGCTCAGTGTTCGAAACGCAAATGGATCTTTGCCTAACTGTTTGCTTGCTTCTTTTTTTCTGTTTTTTTCTTTTATTTTTCTTACTTTTGCTTGTGCTCTGCAGATTTTTGCTTTATGTTATCTCATGCATTTCCCTGGGCTTGTGCTGCTAACAAGCTTTGTTCGCTTTTTGTTTTTGCCATGGGCAAGTTTTACAAATGCTTTGGAAAACAATTAGTGCTGACAAATGCGTGTCCTGGCATTAAGGAGCGCTAACTGTAACAGTAACTGTGCCTGAAGCTCTGAAACTGTCGACAAGGTCTGTATGTCTTTGGGGCATGTCAAAAGCGATTTGTCATGCCGCAATATGTAAGGGTTAATAGTTGCCTGACAGCCTGATTGATGGCACCAGCTGAGTGTTATAGTTGTTGAAGCCTTCACTTTGTGTATTCTGGCTAAGCAGTAGCGGCAACTGTCAATTAAGTATGTAAACTTTGTCTCAAAACTTTGATTAATCAGTCGTATCGATTAGTCAACTAATCTATATGTATATTACCTAGAGTAGAGATAGCGAACGTTATGAAAATAAGTTGAGTGGACAGTTGCGTTTTATATATTTTTTTTTAAATAAATATTGAAGCTAATTAAGATTTAATGTGGTTTATACAATAAAATAAAGAAATAAATAAGCAATACAAAAAAAAAAAAAAAATAAATAAATAAAATAAAAAAAGAAAATAAATATAACAAAATAAATAAAATAAAATAAATAACTAATAATTTAATTAACTTTTACAAACTTAGTCAAAATAAGTAGAAAAAATATAATAAAAAAATAATTAAAAAATTAAATAAATATATAAAATAAATTAATCATAGTTTAAATATACATAAATACTTATTTAAAAAAAATAATAAACAAAGAATATTTAATAATATAATACAATAAATAAATACATAAATAAATCTAATATAAATAATTACTAAATCTAATTATAAATAATTACTTTAAATTCAGAAAATTTTGAAAATGCATTCAAGGCAACTTATGTAAAATAAGATCTAAAATAAGACAAATTTAGTCAGACTAGAAACCTCCATTCGTTCACATTTAAAGTGAATATTTCAGCTCGAACAAAATGCCACAGCTCCTGTCAATGAAAAGTTTCCCCCAGCATATACCTAATATTTGTTAGCAGCTCTATACTCAATACAGCTGCTATACAATCAATCAAATATTACCCCTCTAAAGTTAAACTAGCTTTACCTTCCCAGTAAACACATATATTTAATGAAATTTAAAAGATTCAAGCCAAAGCATACTTGAGTGTGTTGCCTGATTAAATTTACACATCCCACCACAGTTGTTGCACCGAAAACTAATAAAAAAGAAGAATGTGGAGATAAAAATAAGAGGAGAATGTAAGCAGAGTAGCTGCCAGCTCGAGTACATTTTATAGTCTTGACAGACATGCACACAAAGCCAAGGTGCAGCAACTGGCAGCTGCTCACAGCTGGCTTCGTCTCTTTCTTGCCAGCCAATTGGATGGCAGCAGCTGTGAAACAAGCTGGCAGCGTCTTCATCAATTGCCTATAAGTGCATGTTGTAAGCTATTTTTACACTTTTATATACTATTTCTTTTTTGTAAGTTTTGAAATCGGTTTGGCATGCGCTGCGTATGCGCAATATTTGCTATAAATCGATGCTGCCTGAAAGTGTCTGTTGAGTTGAAGCCATGTACTTTGGTTTTTAATTCAGTTGGCCAGCAATTTGATCAAGTAGTGCATGTTAATCAATGCCGGACCTCGGACCTCGTCAAGTGTCAAGTGTACCAATATTGATGCGCACTCTCAAGCGATCTGCAGCCACATGCTCCATTTGCATGTCCACTTGAGTAGCTGCTGCCATGGCTGCTGCAGCAACTCTCGTTGCTCCACACCAATTTCGAATGCATTTGCAATGCAGCAACAAAACACGAAACGAAGCACCATTGACTTCCGGCTTCTACAATATTCATGCATAAATTCAAATGTTTGTCAGCCACTCAAGTGCAATGGAAAAGAGCTCAGAGTGGCTCACAGAGAGACTGGCTGCATGGCGTTCGTTGTCTGTTAGATTCATGGCTGCAACCGATTTAAACTTTACTGCGTTTCAGTATTATAAGAAAAAAAAAAGACAAGCTGAGAGAATCAATGAATCTTTGTGGAGTAAATCAATGCCCAAGCCGTTTGCAATCAGCAACAATAGCAACAAAATCCAATGTCGACGGAAGTGTGTCGCAAAACGGAAACGGAAGCAATTTTCATTTGCGTTGAGCTGAAATGGCGGCTCTTGTGGTCTCACACACTTGGGGGCTATGCGGCACTCGTCGCAGCAGCACATCTGCACATGTTGCTGCACGACATGTTGCAAGCATAATTCTAGTTGCCACAATGGGCGGCTTGGCAACCACAAAACCGTTGCAAGTGCCGCATTTTTATTTAATAAATTTTAGCGCTGATTCACATTGTTCCCATCGTTTAGCTGTTTCTGCTGCTCTTTGCTGCTTTCTGGTTTTCGTATTATTTTCATTTGATTTTTTGTTGTTGTTCGTAAAACGATTTGTGTTGGGGTTTTGGTTTGTGGTAACTGCGACACGTAGCTAAAACAAATTGTTTTTCAATAAAAATGAAAGATTTTCCAATGTTAGTATACTTTTTTGTTATTTAGTATTTTCCATAAACTGTCACACTTTATTGCGGATTTCGTGCTTGAACTTGTTTAACATAAGTGGTAATTTTAGCTGTCGTTAAAGTTAAATGAAATGCACTTAATTTACAATCGTTCTCTTCAAATAAACTTAAATCGTTTGGGTTTACTGGTTTGGGTTTCGATTGTGAACATTGAAATGATTGTTATTATATTTTATTTTTATTTATTTTTCTCTGTCTGCTTAGCAATAAATATTTTTAATTTTTTAATTCCATATCTTAGCTTTAAGTGATTTAAATGTATATGTCTTTAAAATCTATGCAACTAGCTACGTGCTAATTTTATATACTTACGTTAATAATAATTTTTCCCTCTTTTTCTTGATGTTAGCCTAAAATGGCAGCTTCTGAATTTTGTCGTATTTTTTCTTTTAGCCAAATATACAATTTATTTTCAGTTTTTTTTTTTTTTTTTCTATTTTTAGAAATTCCATGTAGCTTTAATTTTTAATAATTTTATTTTATATACAAAATGTATTTTTTATCACATGTGTAATGTGTTTCCGCTGCCTTTATCTAATTTTTTTTTTCTATTAATTATTAATTATTATTAATATTAATTTTTCTTATATACACACAGATGCTGAGTTACACATTTATATATATATTTTTATTTTAGAAAAAAAAAAGAAGAGTTCAAACCAAACTAGAAAAATATCTTAATGAAACGCTGTTAACGGAAATGGCAGTAAATATTTATGGAATAAAATTTTTGTTTTCTTTATTTTTTATTTTTTTTTTTTTTTTAATTTTCACACAATCCGTCAAACTGAAATGCATTTTACATAGCTGTTATTTTGCTTATCTTAATTTACTTATACTTATTTCCTTAATAAATTTTCGCTTGGCTCTGTCGAAACTCAGCATGCGCTACTTTAGTTTTCGCCAGGGCGCCCATGATTAATGAACTTAATTGCAAACTCAAATCCTAATTACTTCAATTCGACCCCAAACACAATGCTCAGTGCGCAGTATCATTAATTATACGACCCGTTCGCCAACAGTCAACGATAAGTTGCTGCTATTGGCTTAAGCTGCGCGACTGCGATTGCGACTCTGAGTGGGGCCAACTCTCCTGTGGCTTATGTTGCTGTCGTGCTCAGCGTTTGCTGCTTGCTACTGGCTAACTTACCCGCTGATGCTGCGGTTGAGGCCGTGGCGGCCGTTGTTGCCAAGCCCCTGGGTCAGTTAACGCTGACCAGCGGCTCGAGCGTGCTGCTCAAATGCACCAGCTGCTGCTGCACCTCGCGCAGGCTGGCCAGACTGCCCATCTGCTGTTGCGGCAGCGGCGGCGGTGGTGGCAGCACCACAACCACAGAGTCAGCGGGTCCAGCCAACGGCAATGGCAACGGCAACGGCATCTGCATTGGCATCGGTGATGGTGCGCCCGGTGGAATGACCGTTGCGGCAGCCGCTGCTGCAGCACGCGCCGTAGCCGTGCCACAGCTGCTGCTGCTGCTCGGCGACTGCGAAACGCTGTACATTAGACTGCCCATGTTCGGCTGCTGATGCACCTGGGCGACGGCAGGTGGCGGTGGCGCCGGTGGCAGCACCAGCTCGTCAATGGTGCACACGCGATCATCAATGGGAAACGTAAAGTTGATTTCCTTGCCGGCAGCATCGATGGCCACATGAGATGGCGTGCTGCCATTAGTTGGACTCTGAATTTGAGCATTTGTATTGCCATTCGCATTGACATTTGTTGCGCCATTCGTGGCTGGTCCCGCTGCCGGCGATGTGGCCAATGTCAGTGTGGTTGTTGTTGTCGGCGAGCTGCCATTGCCCAGCGTTGTGATTGTCGCCGACTCCAAGTTCTTTTCCAAACATTTGCTGTCGCCTAAGAGCAGAGCAGAATAGATAGAGATGAGTGAGATAGAGTATGAGATGTGATTGAGTGGAATATATATGTCGTTGCTGAATGATTATTTATTGGAAATTCATGTTGTCTGGGTAGACGTATTGAATTATTAATCAACAGATGGAAGCACAAATGGCCAGGGCTTGACTCAGTTTCTCATTCAGATCAAAACATTTTACTCTCACTATTCTCTTCTCAATTCGCGCTTTCAATGTCTTTAAAATATCAATAAATAAATATATTGATTTAATAAATATAAATTAATATTTAAATTGGCAAAAATTGCAATACAATATATGAATATATTTATTTAATAAATATAAATTAATATTTAATTGGGCAAATAAATTACCTGCCTGCCTTTAATTTTATATATTATATTTTCTATAACATTTTTATATTTAATTCATTCATTCCTCAATTTATTTTGTATTATTTATAAATTTATATTTATATTTATTGTGCTACACCCCTTTCTGCCTTTAATTTTATATATTAACACAATATTTGTTTTTTTGAACTCATTCATTTCTCAAGTTATTTATTGCCTTCAAAATATAAGTAAAAAAATCTTTTTTTTTTTAGTTCCCACTTCTTCCTATTCAGAACAACCAAACTAATAAAATTACATGTTTCTTAGAATTGGTTCAATTAAAAACTAAATAGCCCAAGTCTTTACACTTTACACTTTAAATCAAAAGTTTTTCGCCAAACGAATGTTTTGCATTTTATTTTTATTTTATTTATTTATTTATTTTTATTTATTTTTTTTATAATTACTTTCTACTATACACGTTTACTCTGTGTTTCACTGTTTCCTTGATTAAATTTAAACTTTGTTTTAACTTCTATTAGTTGAGAGCTGCGAGCATTTGCATACATGTGTTTGTTCGCTCTCTAAACTTATTGAGCCAAAGGCCACACAGATTCACAACATTTTTAAAATTAATTGAAAAACTTTGCCGCCTACAGCCAAGACATTTGTGAGCAAGTGATTTGTTTGGCTAAAGTTGGTTTAATATGAAGTTTGAATTTAATTTACAAGATAAAATAAATGTGAATTCTAATAGCAATGTTTAAATGGATTTATAATTTATTAATTTCTCAATAAAAGTTTCATTTTCATTTTCTGAAACCAATTTTATAATAATTAGCTGAAATTCTGTATATTGCTGTATAGTTTATTTTTTATTTATTTATTTATTTTTTTTTTCTAGGGGATAATAAAAATTTAAAATAAAACATATGATTTGATTTTTATGAAAATATGTATATCTAATAATTATTTTTTATTCTTGTCATATAAAACAATTTTAAAAATTAATAAAAATAAAATCATTTAATAAATATTATAATATTATAATATTATATTATAATATTATAATATGAGTTTATTCTCTATTTTAATTCGCCTTAAAAAAAACATTCTATCTTTTTTCCACACTCTCCGTGATGTGTTTTATGCGTCAATTAAAATTTTTAAATTCATAATTATTATTTGCTGTCCCTCTTTTTTTTTCCGAGTCTAATCGACATCGCTGCGGTTTCTTGCCAAGAAACTTGCTTTACATATAACGAAGCTAAAAAATTGTTCTCCAGCTATGCGTAGAGCTCTAAAGCTATTTTGCTTTTCAAGCGAGCAACGCTGCAAAATATTTTTGTGTTATTCGCGTGTCAAAGATAAAAAATCGTTCAAATTCTAGGCATATCTCTACAGCTCCTTTTTTCTGATACTGGCGAGCATCGCTGCAGCTGTTGCAATTGTCAATAGTCGTAGTCAGTGACACGTTTTCTTTTTCGACCGCATTCCGTGTATTTGCAGTGTGCTCGACTCCGGCGGCCGCATTGGGCGCTTGAATTTCTGAGTTTTTGTCGTGCTTAAATAAAAATTGAGTGTTTTATTTTTTCTTTTTTTTTTTTTCAGCTGTTTTCGAGCTTATCGAGGGAATCGAATGCGGTGTTGCAAAAAGTTTTTGTTGCCACAGCCTTGGCGACCATTTTTTATTGTTTGGAAAAAAATGCGAGGAAAAAAAAAACACACGAAAGCCCAGCTACAAGTGCACCACATGCCGAAGTTTACTTTGTTTTCTATGGAAGCTGCGTTTCCCTCGAGTGCGTTCTGCTGAATGGCCACGACCACGCTTGGCCCCAGGGCCAATTTGTGCTAAGGTAACCAAGTTAGCCAGGTGTGTGTGTGTGTGGTTGTGTGTGTGCGCAAACATTAATGCCGGCCTCCAAGGTACGTAGGTCAGCTTGAAATTTATTTATTCCTCAATTAGGCAAGGGGCGAATGCGGCAAGGGCTACTCTCGAACATAATGAAGCACGTACTTGTAATTAATTAAGTGCGGCTCGCTTCTTTCTTTTTAATTTCGACAAAAATTTTACGTGCTAGCTGCAAGAAAAATTATTTTCCAGAAGCTCTGAGAAAAAAAAAACACTGTCCGCTTTAAAGCAGCGCAGCGCATAAATAGTCAGCTGTCGTTAATGCAAACAGACAGTTTTTCATTTCGACGCCTTGTGTTTGGGTCGGCATTTGCTAAGACTTGGCGTCTTGCCCAACTAGACTTAAGTATTACATCAGCTGCAAAGCAGCCAGCACCAGCCACGCGGGCTCTACGGCTTCATTTGATGTCAGTTCGCGTCTAATTTGTGTTCTCTCTCTCTCTCTCGCTCTCTGTACTTACTGCCATTGAGATGATCCTCTCTGGTATAGTAGCGTGCGCGATTCTTTGAGAAACAGGCCACAAGCGATAATATTATAACGGCAATCAGCACAAAAATTATGCCACCCAATATAGCCAAGGTATTAAGACCACCTGAAAAGGGAAAAGTTAAAGAAGTGAATTCATTTTATTATAAATATTTTTATTTCGAATAGAAGTTTACTTAAAATTGTTTAAAATATAGGATTACATAAAGGAAACCAGCAGTTGTTTTTATAAAATGTATTGGAGTTGTTCAAAAAATACAGTGGACCCTCGGTTAACGAACACAATTCGTTCCAGCATCTGGTTCATTAAGCAACCAAATAATGTTGCACTTAAATTGCATGCAAAATAGTGCTAAAATGGTCAATGGACAGCAATATAATGCGTATTACAAGTTTCCTTTATTTCAATGTCAAACAGACAAATATTTTGCATAAAATAAATGTTTTCAAATTTATTTTTGGTCGTTATGTCAAGCATTGTACGTTAAGCGAATCTTATATTCGTTTTGCGAAATGTTCGTTTGCCGAGGTGTTCGTTAATTGAGCGTCCACTGTATATATAAAATATTCAGTTGAGTTCTTAACCTGTTCTAGCAACTGCAGATCCGAGAAAAAAAAATTTAATTATATAACATATGTCTTCTATTGTAAATAGATAATATTTCGCTTAGATTCTACTCTTGAATACAATAAATCAATAAATTGAGAAAAATAAAAGCTTATTTCCGATACGTCATTTACAATTTTTCAAAAATGATCAATGTTCATGTATATATTAAAGAATTTCTCAAATTTAAAAGCCCAACTCTTGCCAAAGTCTCTGACACTAGGCGGGCAAATTATTTTCCCTCAGCCTGCATATGCAAAATTGCTGAATGAGCAAAAAAAAATTCCTACAGAGTTCATGGAAATGTATATAAATAAAAACCCAATTGATTGCCTGCCGAATTACCTACATTGAATATATAATTTCATTAAAAAAATCCAAACTCACTCACCATGCTCAAGAAAGTTATACGAAGTGCTCGCGGCGTTCTGTTCCTCGTCGCTGATGTAATCGAGGCACGTGTGAAGCCCGCCAATGTCCAAATTAATTATTTCAGCGCCACGCAAACTCTTTGGCAAAAAACAAATGGGATATGTGTCCCATTTCCATTGCAGCTGTAGAGGAGGCAAATAAAAAGAATGCATATAAAATACAAGTCAGGCTCTGGCTTAAATCAATATATAAGATATCATCAATCAGTTCGTTTTTGGCAAACTAATTGAAAGTTTCAGTGTGCACGGACAATGAGGCGTATACGTTCACATTGATATTACTTACTTGTCGCACGACATTTATTAATTTTCCCATGTGGCATTCATCGCAGATGAGCGGATTATTATCCAGGCGAACATTGCGAATGCCCTGAATTCGCATTGCCGTATCCGCATTGATGCCATATAATTGATTTCGTGATAAGTCCAAAAACTGCGGAAAGCAAAAAATAAAAGAAAAAAAAAATTAACAATAATATTTTCAAATGTGCACAAAAAAAAAAAAAAAGAACGAATTTCCTCTATGGGATTTGCTTATCAAATTGCAATTAGCTACAACTGCTGCCCTCGAAAAAAAACTTTTGAGTTTGGTTTGGCATTGTGCAACAATAACAATGACAGCAAAAACAATGCCAAAGGCTTGACTCAACTGTCCGACTATTCACAATTAAATTCAATTAAAATGAAAAGCTTAATGGCTATCAACTGATTGTTGTTGTTGTGCCATAAATTTACCATAGTCAACAAGCTTGAGGCTTGAATTGGCCAAACGCTCGACTGATGGATACTTGATGGCATCAGAATCAAAATGTCGAGTACATAAATAATATCTACAAACATTTTTAAATAAATTAAAACTATATTAAATTAAAAATACTTGAAATTTGATATATTTATTTATTGTTTATTGAAATTCAAAAATAAAAATAAAAATATATATAACATAGATATTTTTGTAAAAAATTTAAATGAAAATAAATTTAGTATACTTCAAAATTGAAAAATTTATTTCGCTTAATTGAAATTAAGCAATATAAAAAAAATAAATAAATAAACAAAATTTAACTGCTTTTTAATGAAATTCAAAAGTATAAAAATATAAATATATATATTTTTTTAAATATGAACTCAAAATATAAATTAAAGTAAATTGAGTAAACTTCAAAATTGAAAAATTTATTTCGCTAAATTGTTCTTTATTGAAATTAAATTATAAAAAAAATATGTATATATTTTTAAATATAAATAAACTCAAATACTATTATAGAATTTTTAAAATTGATTTCTCTTAATTGATATGCCCTGCTTTGGACATTTGCAGGGTAGGAGCATGACATTGCTACTGCAAAAACAATACGCAAACAGTTGAAAGAGACAAAGAGAGAGATAGACAGAGATACACACAGAGAGAGAGAGAGAGAGAGAGAGAGAGGCAGAGTTGTAGATGCAGATAGAAAGTGACACGAAGGAAGCACGTACAAGGACATCGAACGGACGGACTGCGACCGCGTAGGCAAGCAAGAACGTTTTTGCTTAACTTGTTGTCAGAGTTGTGCAACAAGAAGAGAAATTGTTAAATGGTAAATGGTAAATGGCAAATGCTAACGAAAACTGCCAACCGGCAGCAATATCATTTTGTCATGCAGCCGCTCGTTGCCTGTTGAAATATTTTGCAATTGGCCAAAAAGTTATCAACAGACAAATAAATACACAAATGCCAACAGCAGCAGCATACACAAGTAAGGATAGTCATGCTACGGTTGCATTGGCAAGACTAAAATAACAATTGCATTGCCTTGGCAATAATTTGCTTTTTGGTACATTCAATCACTGGACAACTTACCTCTAGCTCACGGCAGGGATCGATAACCTGCAATGCCATGTTATCCAATGAATTACCCGAGATATTCAAATAACGCAGTTGTCGGAAAGGCGATAGCAGACCCACTGGCAGTTGACCCATATCCGCAATGGCCAAGTGCGTTAGCTCCGGTATCAGCTACAAGATAAAATACAATTTCAACATTAATTGATGGATTGCCACTCACTCAATCAAGAGAGCTTAAGTTGTGTACAGAGAAAGAGAGAGGGAGGCAGAGCAAGATGGAGATGGAGGATAAATTTAAACTGATAACGCATAATTAGTTTTTGGTTAGATTGAGGTAAAGTTTTGCTGATGGAACGAAGGGCCAAAGCAAGACGGATTTACAATGAATGCAATAAGGAAAATTGGTTATTCATATTTAAATGATTATTAAATATTTAACAGACATTTGATATTTTAGAGCTGGAGAGGCAGAAGTGTATTAAAATGTAATACAATGGCAAATTATATAAATGTAAATCACATTGGTTGAATGGCCTTGATTAATTTACTTAATTACTGGCTGAGTACATGGAGAGCAGACAAAGCCTGAAGCCAAACATAAATTACATTTAATTCTATTCAATTAAACTTAGATATACAATTATTGCTGAGTATTCAATATTAAAGAGCTGAAATATATTTTAGCAATATTTAAAGTCTAATTTCAGTTAAAAATTATATAATTTTAAAGATATTTTAATGAATGATAATTGAATAATTTATTTAATAAATTTAGCCGAAATATATAAAATCAGCTCTAAATTATATATTTGAAATTTTTATTTAATAAAATTAATAATTTTTTTCATAAAAAAATTTATTTATAAGAGTAAGAACTCAATTTAAAATGTTAAATTGTAAGATAAAAAATAAATATCCAGAAATTTGATATAATATACATATTTGAGCAGAATTATAGTAAAAAGGAAACTTATATAATTAAAAAATAATTAAAACACTCGCCTCAAAGCTGTCAGAAAATACTCAAATGTAAGCTAAAATTTACTAATTAAAAAACTCACCTCAAAAGTTTCGTGCATATCTCTCAAATCCATTAGAACATTTCCGCTAATATTCAGAACTTTCAGGCTGGACAAACTACGCACAGACTGTGGCTCAAGGCGCACCAGCTTATTATAGGAGAGATCCAGAAATGTTAGATTGGTCAGCTGTAGAAACGAATCATTTGGTACTTTGGCCAGCCGATTGTACGATAAATCTAAAAAGGGAGCAAAAAAAAAAAAAAAAAAAAAAAAAAAAAGGGGCAGTTAAGCAAATGGAAGCATTGAGTGTGTTTTGCTGGGAAGCTAAATGACTATAATTTCGTTGGCGCACCCAAGTGATTAAGACTTTTCTGCATGCGGAAGAGTTGGTCCACGACCACAGACAATTGATTGCCGTCGAGTAAAACTTTTGTGAGACGCTTCACGTCGCGAAATTCATCCTTGTCAAGGAATTTGAACTGGAGAAAAAAGAAAGCCAGGAAAATAATTGGAAAATGGTTGAGAAGTTTCGAAAAGACGCGCTGACGACAAACCTCGTTGCGACCCAAATCCAATTCGCTTAAAAGTGGCAATAAATTGTACAATTGCGGATTGATTTTTTTCAGCTGACAATTGCGGCATTTGAGTACTTTTAGTTCCTGCAATGAGAAAGAGATAGATAGTGCATGAGAGAAAGAGAGATAGAGAGAGAAAGTGCGTAAGAGCAACTGTTGTTGTGTTTACTTACGGGCACATCGCGAAATACATCCGGCTGTAAATCCTGCAGCGGATTTCCGCTCAAGTCCAGGTACTTCAGTTTTGTCAGCATGAAGAAGTTGCGCTGCACGAGCTCCACAATTGAGTTGTCGGCCAAATTAAGACGTCGCAAATCCTGCCCCGCAAAAGAGTTATGCAATTGCCAAAGTTTATTACGTCACGCACCAAATTAATAATATTTCACAAGAGCTCCGGCAAAAGCGCTCTTCGCCTTCCCCGCTTCCACCTCCTGCTGCTACCAAAGCAAAATTCATGGCTAATAATTCATAAATCAGAACGGGCAAGCGATTCGCTGCGGACCGGAAACTGCCGAAAAAGATAACTTTCAAACGGCGTAGCTGCTGCTGCAGAGGAACCCAGAGTTACTCTTTCGGCTAGCTAAAAGGAAGTCAACAGCAGCGGGGAAAACAAAAATCGAAAGCAAATTGAAGACAACGCAGCAACTTTTCGTGCACTGGCACTTCCGCCCCTAGTACTGACTCTGGCACTGCTGCAGCTAACTTAAATTCGAGCACGTAAAACTTTTCGCTTGCCCCGAAATGTAGGCAACACTTTTTGTTGCTAGCTATTAAAAATTCCATGATATTTATTACAAACTAGCGTAGAAGCAAAGACAAAACTATGCAGTCTTTGCAGAAATTGCACTAATATTTGATTTAGTATTTGTACTTGTTCAGCACGTGGCATATTAAACGAAGAGCAAATCTCTAAGAAGATCTTAATGATACTCAAAGTAACTTGAATGTTTAGCTATGACGGGGGGCAAACTTGAGAGTTGGACTTTGAGAGTTTTGTGCCGAAGGAAGAGCACGGAAGAGATTCTGTAAGTTATGTTAGACCTTTGATCGGTTTACAATAACTGAAATTTATATTTTTTATTTATCGTCCTCTTCTTTTCAATATGCATATAACCCACGAAACATAAATCTATCAACTTGTATAAAAAGGAAAAAATAATTGCATGAGCTATATATATTTTTTGTAGACTACAGCTGCGCCTCTCTCTGCCTCTCATAGCTCTGAGCTTGCACATTAATAATTCATTGGGGTATGCATATATACAGCGAAACATGTGTTTTTCAGCAACAAAAAAAAGATCACCTGAAATGTATATATATATTTATATATATATGTTACTCACCATCAGATGGCGAAACGTTGAGCTGGCCATGCGCAATATTTTATTTTTTGATAAATCCAATTCATGCAGATTATCCTGGCCACGAAAGTTATTTTCCGTGATGTTTGTTATATTATTCTTCGATAGATCTGCACATGTCAACAGCAGAGGCGCAAGCAAGCATATAGCATATATATTTTTGGTATATTTTGTGTGTGCATTTCATCGAACGCATAAAAGTATGCAACAGTTTTTATTGAACGGCACAAGAAAAAAAAAAAAGAAAATGGATGGTAAAAATAATATTATTATTAATATTACATTGCAATTGTTGTGGGCAGTTGTCAACGGCTTGTTTTTATTGTTATTAACCACAAAGGGCGGGAATTGCTTATCATTGGGTAAATATTAACATTGTACGAAATTGGCAAGCGTCAACAAAGAACCAATTCAATGGGCAACGAAACTAAATGCATGGCAAAAAGTGTAGAGCAAAAGAAAAATAATGAAAAAAAAAAACGCACAAAAATGACAAATCGAAAACAAAAGATAAACTTTAAAACAAACAGCCGGATGTGGGCCGCACAGCACAGACAAAAGTATTTCCACTTGGCCCATTTAAAGCCAAAAAGTTGCAAGCAGATAAAGCACGGAGCATAGAGCACAAAACACATTACACATACGCCCCTTTGTCTGGAGGCAACTTGAGTAGCATTTGTAGCTAAAAGCCAGGGAAAAGCTCTAGTTTGCTGTCATTGTTAGGGACGACGAGAGCAACTGGAGCTGCAGCATGCCACGCCTACTTAAACATTTTAAGCATTTGCCAAAATTAATTTAAATAGAAACGAGAACAAAAAGAAAAATAAATAAAAAAATAAGCGAAACAAACGAAATTTGTTGGCCGACTAGAGGCAACATTTGAACTGCAGCAACGAGATTTTTTCTGTTTTTTTTTTTTTTTCCTGTGCGTTTGTATTTTATGTCGACTTTTGACTTTTGGCAAGGGGCTCGTGGTAAAAAAAAAAAAAAAAAAACAAAATAAAGATACGTGCATGTAAATAAATGGAGAGGGCAATGCGCCCCGTTCCACAAGCAGACATAAAACTCAAATAAACAAGTTGGAAAAGCGCTGAGCGATATCGACGCATTGCCTGGCTGAGTTTTACTTTTGATTTCTGGCCGAGTCTTATTTTATTTGTCGGTTTTTCGGTTCGCTTTTCGCTGTTTGGCGCATCAATTTCAATTTTATTGACAAGCACAAGCAGCAAGAAATATTTTGGCCAGACCGAAGGGCCAAGTACTCTTTAGACAAGAAATTGAAAGTCGATTTGGTTTTTTTTGTAATTAATTAACAGTGTTTGGTTAAGTTAAGCTATTTTGCTTTATTCTTTATTTTTATGTAAAAATTAGGAGTATTAGATCTCTTGTCTTTCGCAAACTGTTTAGATATTTGATATAAAATAAAAGCATTGGCAGGATGAATCTATGAATTATAGAAAGCTGTGTTTAATAACTAAACTAAACTAAATTTTATAATTGATTTTGCAACAGAAAAAAATTCGTATAATCCCTCTCAGTGTCATGTAAATCTGAGCAAACCTAACTTTAACATTTTCCTATAAAATGAAAGTGAAACTTTCTTAATACAAAATCTTACATGACTCCAAGCAAATTTTGCAACTCATGCCTTCTAGCTACACTCTACTGAACTTGATTAAGGCAGACATTTGTGCGTCGCAGGATATGCGTGTAAGTATGAATACTCTCTTGCGCTCTGAAGGGGTTAGTCGATGTACCCCGTCGAGCGCATCGACTGCGCTCATTTAACATTTTGCGACGCGCACTTTTATTTGCGTTGGCTTTTACGAGGCTGCAGGACAACCGCAACGCTTGCCTGATTTCAGCGTGCTCTACAGCTTTCCAGCTTTCAAGCTTTTCAGTTTGATTGTATTATTTGCATATCGCGCTGCTTGCGCTTTTAACTATGCGCAGCTGCTTAAATTGAAATCGCTGCCCTGTTTGCTTGCTTGCTTGCTTTACGCACGCACGTAAAACAAATGGCGATTTTTAGTAGCTGGCCGTAAAGAATTGATTACTCACCTAATATGCGCAGATATTTGAGACCCCAAAAGGACTCGAACCCAATCGCTGGCAGATTGGAGTCGGTGATGCGCAGCACTTGCAGCTGCATAAATTGCCGCAGTGCCGGTCCGATTGTAATCGAGTTACGTGGTCCGCGTATTATGATAACCTTCACATCAATGTCCAGTATATTTGCCGACAGTGAACTCAGGCCACCTGCAATGCGAAAGGAAATGTAATTAAATAAAGGTCAGCTAAGCGTTACATCAACTACGACAACGACAACTATAACAAGAACTTTATGCCAGCAATAAAAGTAAAATTTATTCAGCTAGCGAACAATAACTGCGCTTAACAATGCCAACTAGATCATTAACTACGCGAACTCTCCTCTCTTTGCATGCCAAACAATGTTCCACAACCCAAAAAAAAAAAAAAAAAAAAAAATCTCTGGCACTTTCTCTATGCGAAATTTGAGGCAACTATAACGCAGCATCCAGTTAGCAGTTATTCCTTATCCTGAACGGGGTCTCTCGAGCTCTATACACGTTTTTTTCTTTTTCTATATAGCATGGCATACAATTGTGTTACCGCAGTTGCTGTCGACTTTTATTATATTCTCACACTGCATTATACTTGCATGCAGCTGTGCATGTGTGTGTGTGTGTGTATTTGTTGTGTGCCCATTGTATTGTATGGGAAGGGGTCAGCATTTGTTATAAGGCAGCAGCTTGCTCTCACTCTCACTCTCACTCTTCCTCTAGCTCAAGCTCTCCCTCCTTCACTCTTTCTCTCTATGGGATTTTTCATAAAAAAAATGCAAAGCATTAACACTGATTGTAACATATTTTAACGCGCTTGCAATTTCGTTGGCATTTACGAGTATTATTGCATTACACACCACACATTGTTGGCAGCGAGAGGGAGCAGTGGGTGACGACCTGGAAATTCAGCTAAAAGTTGCTGCTCATTAGCCGTTGCAGCTTACATTTTTGCCTTTGTTCATTTTTTTTGGATGGTTTTTATTTTGAAAACGAAAAAGTATGAGTTCATTTTATATAGAAGCTGTAAAAATGCATTAAGTAAAATGTATGGATTCAAATGTAGCATTCCAAGCGCAAAATGCCAGAGTTTATAAAGAACTCATGGAAGGTTAGTAGCTAACTTGTAACTGATGAAAAATGTTATGTAAGGAATTTGGCAAGCTATATTTCACTATTTGTATTATTAGAAAAGTAAGAATCAGAGAACACTTAGGTTAAGCTTTTCATATAACAACCTCAGCTTCAAAGAGTTTGTTATTTTGCTAAAAATAATGTAAAGTCTTTCGTGCGCTTTTCTTCTGATATATGCTATCATTGCGTATCTCTTTATCTTATGGAAATCAAAGAAATATATTTATATAGTTATACTTATGCCAGAGTTTTTCAGAGAGCAACAGCTTTCGTCGGCTCTGCATTGAGTTCTTTCGCGATCGGCTCGCAATCGTGTTCATTTATTTATTTTGTTTAACTTTGATTACTCTCCGAGCAGAAAGTCGTTTGTGCATGTATTGGTATGGATTGTGCTCGCTTAATGCTCTAATATGCAGGCCGTTTGCATAGACTCTCTGAACTATCCGCTCACTTACTGAAGCTCATTGCACGAACACCAATCGTGTCGCTCAGTAAATGATGTTCGGGAAAAGTGCATGGCACGAATTGTTCAACTGAAGACGCTCAACCCGAAAAACCCGAAGGCTCGTGAGATCTAATAAATTTGCATGTTTTTCGGTTATCTCAGTTATCTGCTCAGTTATTATTTATTCCGATTAATTCATAGTATTTTAAAAAAATTTAAAAAAAATGTTATTTTTAATTTTACAATTTCTAAATATTTTAAAAATAAAAATAAGTAAGCCATATTTAAATTTTTATTTTAAAGTTCCTAAAATTGAATACCAAACAATTTCATCAATTTAATTTAAAGCTAGTTAGCTTAATTTAATTTAAGAACTTAATAAGATAAATATACAAGTATAAAAAACGTTTAATTTAAGAACTTAATTAGATAAATATATAATAATAATAAAAATAAAGCGTAAATAACTATAATAAATAAACGAAAGTACTGCAATTGGCATAAATACGCAGAGGGAGAATATGTTGAATTCCGGCTGAAATAATCTGTGGCAAATTGAAAGCCATTTGGTTGTCTTACTGCCAATGGCAGTCGTTGGTTAGCCGTGCCGCACTTATTGTGCCAAAGATTTGGAAAATGAAATTAAAACGACAATGCCATCACATTCAAAGCATCACATTCAAGGACTCGAGCGACGTACAATGTGTACGCTAGCCAAACAAGCGTTAAATTGAAATTATAGATTTCTCAGTTGCTCAAGACGGCAGATGACAGTTGAACAAATTGAAATTGAAATAGAAATTGTCTGCTGACTGCTGAAAAGAGAAAAGCATACAGAGAAACAGAAAATGCTCCAATGCTTTAATGTAGGAAATACTCGTTAATGCTCATATGTGCAACATTGCTGCCAGCTCAGCTCAACTCAGCCCAACTGAGCTCAGTTCGACTCTGCAATTATGATGTTATCCTAATGATGGGGCTATTGCGTGGTTTACCTCAGCTCCTTAGTTCGCGTGCATTGCATAATTTGCGTACATTTTGCTTTGCTCCTTTCACTGGTTTTTTTTTTTCCTTTCTTCTCTATACATTTAGCACTTATTGCGGTACTTACCTTTTGTGCAGATGGCCTGATAGCGATCCATATCATCAATGCTGCAGTTACATTCGACGGGGCACTTTCTGCTCGTATTGCTGAACATGGCCGGCATTATGCACAGGCTGAACAGCAGCCACTTCATAAGCATCTGCAATAGATACAAAAAATTGTATATATATATATATAGTCAAGTTGTTTACAGATTTTTAGCATTATATGCGAATGGGGTTTAGTTGCTGGCCGAGTGGCAATTAGTGGGACGCTTTAATTACAGTCAAACACTTGGCCGCAGTGAAAACCCATTCAGCTTTTAGAGCGTCAAGCATTGTTTGCTCGCTTTCATACACTATGATTGAGCATTTACAATACTCAATGCAGTTTCTTATTTTATTTGAAAAATAATATTAAATTTAAAAACTTGTTAAATAACTATATAAGTTAAATTAAATAAAATTTAAAATTGTAATTTCCCAAATATGTATAGAAATAGTAATAAAGTTAATAATAAAAAAAATATGTATTTTTTAATTAATTTAAAAAATATAGATGAAAGACTTAAATACCATTAAAACTTACATCTTTAATACATTTTTAGTTTGTTTATTTTGTAATATATGTATATTTAACCAATGTTTAATATTTAATTTGTAATTTTTTCGTTGGTTTTAATTTATGATAAATAAATGCTTATAATTCTTTATTTAAAAAAAAAATCAAAAAATTAAATATTATTACAGCATAACTAATTTTTTAGGTGTTTCATGTCTTCAAATATATTTTTTTTTTTATTTATTTTGTAATATATATTGTAAAATAATACAATAATATAATAAATAATATTCATATATATTTCAAAAATGTTTAATATATACAAATTTATTTTTTCTTTTGGTATAATATATGTTTAATAAATATATTTTATTTTAAAATTAATTTTTTAATACATTTTTTGAAAAGCGAGCTAAATGTCACAGGCAAAATATATCAAAATTATAAAAACATCGTTTCTTCTAAAAAAAATTATATATGTACATAGGAAATTTATTAAAATAGAATTTATAAATAAAAATTGTAAAATCTAGCATTAAATGCATTAAAAAATTAGTCATGTTTTTCAATTTGTATTAGTATATGTTTCAATTAGTATATGTTTTTCAATTGAATTAATCATCTCATATGCAAAGTATTATATGCAAAGTATTTTATTTGAATTTCCAATAAATTTATACATTTATTCAAATCAAATCAACTATTATATTATATTATACATATTCTATTCTATTTATTTATTTATATTTTTCGTTAGGCTAGTGTATAGAATGTTTCATTTGATCATAGCAAAAACCTATGTATGTACATAACTTTTATTTCTTTTTTTTATATTTCTCTACTGTTGCTAATCTATTTATAAAACCACAAACTCATGCACTCGCACACACACACACACACACACATCTATAAGCACACACGCAGAGTCACACCCACTAACACACTGATTTTCAATTTGAAATCAACGTGGTGTCATATGTTGACATAGTTGCGCAGAGTTGTTGTTGCAGTTGTTATCGTAGTTGTTGCTGTTGCTGTTCGCTGTTTGTTGTTTTACTTTACACATGTTAGTGTTTGGCTGGCTGTGCGTTGCGTATACGCCATGTTTGACCTCAGTGATTTGTGGTCGCCATCTCTGGACACTAGTGCACTTGGCGATAAACTGCGGTGGTACCGTGGCACTAGCCGCAGCACAGCGCGGCAGCGTGGCAACGCGGCAGCCCGGCTCTGCATAAATTAGCCACAGCACACAATGCGGTTAAAGAAGCGAATTCAAAAATGAGTCCGAAATTATAATGCGCTCAACTTATGCGCTCATCCGACCCTCGCCACACACTCGGTTGAATCATACTCCATTTGCCTAATAGATCTGAATGTGCGTGAGAGCCCGCAACAGCTACTGCAACATGAAACTTGCATATGTAATTTCCAAAGAAATTTTCCTTTTTGATTTTTCATAAGCATTTTCCTTCCTTTCGTGCTTTTTTCATCTCTCTTTTTTTGTTGGTTCTTTTTGGGTGCTATGGCTTTGTGCAGGCTGGCATTGCCGGAAAATGGGAAAGCCGCAGGATTTATGTGCAGCATATTTTTCATTTTACTGAAGCAGGAGCAGGCAGCAACTGTCAAGTTTCCGGCTCATCGTCGGCACCTTGTGTGCATTGTGCACATTGGATTTGTTGTCAGAATATGGCTGCTGGGCGCCAGGCTGAGTAATATTTTTCCAAAGTTGTTGCGGTAAAAGTGAAAAATTGCGACAGTCGTCGCCGTCGACTGCGACTTTAGTGCTCCAAAAATGATAGAGGAGTGCGGTCTCTTAAGTTACGTCTGTTGCGCCTCCACCCGAAAAAAAAAAACATTTTCTTTTTTCCATATTTCCAACTTATTCTGCTTCTTTTTACGGCATGCTCAATTTACTTCTGTAGCATGAGTTGTCATGAAATTCGAAAAGTGCATTTAAAAGTAAGGCATGTTCCCCGAAAATGCAATTGAAATTTCTGCTTATTGCAATAATTTTCTTTCGCCAGAGCTGTGAAAATTAAAACTTTTGCAAATGCTGTTAAGCACGATAAAGTTGTACGCTCTTCTCTGATTTGGAGTGCAGAGAGAGCGAGAGAGAATTGCCTGGGAATGTTGAGAGCAGCTTGAATTGAATAAGAATATTTGATTTTTCGGCAAAAGAAAATTTTAAAATAATGTTGTAAGCCTTTTATTGTGAAACAAATAAATAAAAATAATAATAACAACAATAATAAATATAAAAAAAAAAATAATAAATAAAAAATTCATGTTTAAATATATCTCAGCAGCTTCTATGACAATAAAATTGTTTAACCCAATGTTGAGAGAAATTTCGCATTGAGTTATTTTTACTGAAAAACTCAACTTAAAACTATCATTAATCTCAATTGCATTCGTATTTTGACAGTTATTGAAAAAAGCGAAAACTATACTTAAATAACGAATTTCAAACCAAATAAGTTCGTTTAGCAAAAATTAATCAGCTTAAAATGAAAACTTTATCAAGTGAAAGGAAGTGTGAGAGGGAGAGAGAGAGAGAGAGGAGCAGAACGTGGCTAACCAGAAGTCAGCATCTGTCAAACTCGTTAAAGAAACTGCAGATTTGTAGCCAGGCCGCACGCAAGCCACGCCTCTCCACAGCTGTGTACAGTCACACTCCCACACACACACACACATACATACACACACACACACACTCACTCACTTCCACAAATAGACAGAGAGACGGATACATTTAGTTAGATGGAAGTTAGCCGCGCTGCCAGCTGACGTTCTACACGCTCCATTTGGACTTTGGCAAACTTTGTTTGCGTTCTGGGCCGCCGCTTGGCATTCGCTTGCCGTTCGAGCACATGCGGCACGCGAAGTGGTTGGGGAGAGAGCAACAGAGGCAGGCATAGACTGAGAGAGAGAGAGAGGGGGGGAAGACTCTGTGTGGGGCACTTGGCCCTAAAGTAGTTGTTGATATCGGCTTTCAGCGTGCATATTTCTTTGGTTACTTTTGCCCAGTCGCTTTTCGTGCTATTTAAACACTGAGAAATCGTTGCGGCCATTTGCGTATGCGATTGCAAACAGAACAGCCGGAAGCAGTCAGCCAACCAAGTCACATAAGAAGTAGCTTAAGCTTTGCAGAACCAAATTACTCATACGCCGCATGGGACAGTGGCCGGGCGAAAGAGAGAAAGAGAGAGAGAGAGAGAGAGAGAGAGAGAGAGGGATCGGGATCAGCGGATGCGGCTATTTAATACGTGCGCTACTTTTGTAATTGAATATGATAAATCAAACCGAAAAGTTACTCCATGTCGAGTGCAGACGGAAGTGGTCGAGTGGCGACTGCGCTGCTATTGGTTGGCCTCCTTTTTTTTTTTGGAGCTTCCCCAGGGGCACGGTGTGGGGCTACTCTGCACTTTGTTGGCCTATTGAGTTACATGCTGGGCAAATGTATTCATTTACTTTCTGATTCCAGCAACTCAATTGTGTATTAGATTTGATGGCTGGCCATGTTTTTGTTTTTTTCGTTTTCGCCACACAATTCCAAATGAAATAAATCTCAATATTTGTGCGTTGGCCAAAATCAAATTACATTAAATTCCAGCTAAAGGCTAAGCTTCAAAAATAAAAAAAGAAATAACGGAAAAACAAGAACCGAAGGCAAAATAAAGAAAGAATCAAAAAAAAAAAAAACAGCTGGCATAATATTATGAGTTATGCCAGGCCGTAGGCGTGGCTCGATTTGTAACCTCGTTTAGGTGGCGGGGGAGTGGCTGTGCTGGTGCTGACCATGGAGCCAACATTAAAATTCATGAACACATTTATTGCCAATTACCACAAGGCCTGCGGCACGTTTTATATAGAGAGCAGAAGCTAACGGGAGTTCTGTCTCTCCCACTCACACACACACACACACACACACATATATACTCTCTCGTCCTCTGCACTTGCAACACACTCTCTGTCCGATTCTCTGATTTGGCAGCAAATGTTGCGGCCGATTCATGTTTTTTTTTTTTTTTTTACTTTTCTTTGGCCATTTTGTTGCCTTTTATTCGATTTTGCGCTTTGCTCGTTTTTTTTTTTTTTTGCACACACAAATTGATAAATTAGATTTACGCTCGAGAAATTATATTACAATATAATATATTTTCAGCCTGTAGATTTGTGTTTTGTTATTGTGCCGATGCTGTTGCCTGCCTTTAATAGCCAAGCGATTTTAAAGCGAATGTTTCAGAATTGCAGTTTTCTTGTTTTTTTTTATTTACTTTTTTATTTTTATTTATTTTTTTTCCTTGTTTTATTTATGCCTTTACTGCGTGCTCTGGCTGTATGAGTAGTAGTTGGCTTGGCTACAAGCGAAGAAAAAAAAATATTGTTCAATTATACCCACCCATTAAATGGTTTTTATAAAAAATATATTTAAGTTACAAAAAAAAAAAAAAATAATAATAAATAAACTTTATGCTGATTGGTTGAAATGGTTGAAAGTTGCATGAAAAACTATTTCATTTTAAATTGTTTCAAATTGAAGTTGTCAAAATGTTGATTTCATTTGGGATGATAATGATAGTGATATATATATTAAATTTATTGAATAAAAGTGAATATCACTTGATTAAAGGACTGGAAATAAAAATGAAAAGATATAGACTGTCTTATATCTGTATCTGTCTTAAAGCTATTATAGCTCTTGGCTGCCAAACTTTAGTGCCTTTAATACTTTTATTCAATTATATGTATATAATTAAACTTAAAGTTGTATATAGTTTTATATAGTTGTAACTAAACCGCTTTAAATTTTATACAGTTTTAGCTATATAGCTACAAGTAATAGGACTTTTAAAACTATATAACAGAAAGCTTGGTGTGAAATTCTTTTAAAAATAATTTCTTTTTTAATAATGAATTCCTAAAAATTTTTTGAAGTTGGCTCTTTATGTAGATACATATAAAAATTGCCTCTTAAATATGCATTTGTTAAAGCAGCATTTTATGTTAGTTTTCTCAGAATGAACGGAGCAGGACATTCCCACTTCGTGTGCTCGTCCTGTTGCCCTGTTCCCCATGCTAGTACACTTACTCTTTACTTTCTGCAACTAAACAAAGGAAAAATGTGGGCATTGTTCAATTGAAAACATTAGCAAGCATTTGTAATTTATGTTCATTCCGCGAACGTAGAAGCCCCAATTTGCAAATTAAATGCTGTGGACCCAAGCATAGGACAAAGAAAGGAATTGCTTGAATATTTTTGCTTGAGAATAGTAAGTCGAAGAGCTTGCAGCTCATATTATAAATACTACAAAATATTAAGTATAAATACTTTGCTTTAAAAATACTAATATTGGGTGCATGAAAAAAAAAAAAAAGGAAAATGTATGAAGCTCTTATAAATTATATACAAATAATTGCTAAATAAACTAGATGCTTCAATATCATACAATATATATTTAGAAAAATTTGAATTGGCATGCTAACAACATTGGCATCTAATAGAAGCAAAAATCATTTACATTTTATTTAATTTTCACAAAAATTGCAAACGACAATACTCAAAATTCCAAGTACTTCAACTGCTATTCAGTTGCCATTGAAAATTAGATTGTTCAAATCGGAAATGAACTAGTTTCAGTTAGATTCAGTCTCAAGTTTAGCTTAACTGTGGTTCATACAGTAGCTCTTTGTATTCTTGTGATTGGCTTGCAACATGCAGTTGACACTTGGCCAGCATTGTAGCAACTAGAAGCTGAGCAGCTTTGTGGCATTTGCAATTCAATTAAATTACAGCTAAAAGAAGACAAAAGTCTGTGGACTAAGAGAGATCTGAAGAAGTGAATGGTGATGTTGCTTGAGCATGGGACATGCACTGGGCCGTGGCTATTGTGAATGGATGCACTGGCATGAAGCGTTAAAAATGCAATCAAAAGACAACAAAGGATGACACCGACCGTGGCCAGTGGAACTGCAGGTAGGAAATAAGCGACGAGGCAAGTGCAACTGACGCTGAAAGGGGTCGGACAGTTAAGAAAACCGCGCAAAGCAACAACAACAACAATAAGGCAAGCGAAAACAACAATAACAATAACAACATCAATAGCGTTGAGCAGGCTGACGTCTGAAATTTAATATCTTGTTGCGGGTCTTGAGCGCTGCAAGTGAAATCTGAAACAGTTGCCACAAATTTTCGGTGAAGGGTCCTGGGCAAACTTAAAGCCAGACCAGAACGCACACACACACACATAGAGGCAACTCAGTTACAGAGATTCAGTGAGGCTTAATGCCTGAAATGAACTTTGTGCGTGCTGCTGGCTTTGGCACTGGTCAAGGTGTGGTTGGAAGCCGGTCTTACGAGCCTTTTAGGCATCATTGAGTCAAAAGATTGCTGCTCATTTGCCGTGCTTAATTGGCCACTGTCAGCTTAATGTCGTCTGCGCACTTCCACTTCCGGGCCACACACACACACACAGAGAGAGAGAGAGAGAGAGAGAGATGTGTGGGCGTGGCTAGCTGGTCGTCACATTAGGTTAAGCCAAAGCCAAAGGCAAAGCCACACAAGCTAATCGCATCGACCAAATGACCCAAAAAATGAGCGACAAAAGCTGCAGCCCAATGCACGCACACACCAGAGATGGAGAGAGAAAGAGGAAGAGAGTGAGAGAGAGAGAGAGAGAGGGAGAGGCAGAGCAACTGCTTTAGATATAATAAATTTTGCTTATGTCTACACGAGGCAATTACACGACAATTTCCACGTTTTGTCTCCGGGACCCCGGCAAATAAATCAAGTAAAAAACATTTGTACTTAGCCCTCGGAAGTGGGCGTGTTGGCATTTGAGTGTGAACACATGTTATTTTGGCAATTACAAAAACAATTGAAGAGCCAGTGCTGCCATAGTTGCAAAACGACGACTTTCGGCTCGTCTTGCAAAGCCAAACAGCTTGGCTTAAAGCCCAACGAGTGCCGCAGGCTTGCTGAGCCTGGCTTTGGGTGTGCGTGTGTGTGCTGGGTGTGTGTGTGTGTGTGTGTAACTAGCACGTGGCATGGCACTACTGGCATCGCATGCATCGCACGTTCTGCAACTAATCGCTCAAGTCTTTTATGCCTGGCCAATAGCCGGCCAAGTGGAGGCCGCAGCCAGCATCGTGACCATGCAGCGTATTCTGTCTATCATCCTGCTGCGGTTGCTGCTGCCGCTCGTGCCACATTTTGTGGCATGGCATAATCACGCGTCGCTGCCACTTTGCTCAATCCCCGGCCAGCTTAGTGTTAACCATCAGCTCTCGTCTATCTTTTTTTTTTTTTGCTGAAATTGATAAAAATGTTTGGCCTGCTCTGGCAGCGCGCGCACACGTGTCGTTGCTAAATTGCAATATTTAAGACTTGTGAGATTTGTGCGATGCCATCGATAGCTATTGCAAATGGGTTATGAGTGCCTCAATGGCCAATCTATTTAATATTTAAGTGGCATACACTTTAAGCCAAAGCCAAATACATTACAGTGAACATTTTCTAGTGCGTCTAAGGGAAATATTTTCATATGACTTTATATGAAATGTTTAAAGGAGACTGGGGACAGACTGGCTTCGATATAAAAGCTAAAAAATTTATTGAATGTCCCAAACGTATTAATTTGATTTCCATTTCGCCTTTTATTAAAGTAATTTGGGCAAAATAAATATATAAAAAAATATATATTTAAATTTATAAGGCATTTTTAATATAAAATTCAATTATTATATTTTGCGTAATATTCTATTTAATTTTTATAATATTTTTTATATATACATATATATTTTTTTTTATTAATTTTTTATAATTTCTATGATTTTCTGGCGCATCATTTAATTTGAATTTGAATAAATTTAAAAAGTATTTTTTTTTATATTTATATATTTTTATATTTTTATAACATAAACTCCATTCATTTTTATTTTTTTAGTATTATTATTATTATTATTATTTTTTATATTTTTGTATTTTTTTATATATATTTTTTATTATAATTTCAATGATTTTCTGGCGCCTCAGCTATGCAGAAAATTTCTGCAATTTGCAAAGCTTTATTATTTTTTTACTGTTGCTTTGCTTGAATATTTTGGTTTGTCTTTGATTATTGATACTTCGGTATCAAATTTGTGTAAAAAAAAAAAAAATTAATTAATGATGGCAAGATTTTTTTTTTTAGATTTCGCCGCTTTCAATTTCTTCTTATTCTCAATACTGAAAATAGCCCATGACACTGCGTTGGGCAGATAAAACAGGCATTGGAGTTTAAACTGAACATAATCTGTTTCTTTATAGCGTATTGGTGTTTTCTATTAAAGATGTGAGTGTAGACTGGTGTGAGCTAGATTAAGGAATTAATATGAAATAAGAATGAGCTATGGATAAGTGCGAGGACTTGGCAAGGGAAGTATGTTTTTTTATTTCTTTGGCACAAGAGAAAAATAGCAGAAGGCGATTAATTTGAATGAGAATTGGTAAAAAAAAGATATGTATATAAATTAATAATTAAAAAAAATATATATATATATAAAATACTTTGAGAACAGACCTCTGTTATTCCATAATGAATTCCAAGTGAAAATATTCGCTTCTTTGCTCAATGAGCTACAGCGATCTATACTTAATTGTTTACTTTAAAGAGCGATGTTTTTTTATTATTTAATTATCTTCAATTTCCATTTGTTCACAACAACAACACACACACACAATACTTTATCTGCTTTTGTTTTCATTTCCCTCCTTTTTTTTTATCGATTACGTATTGTATATCAATCATGCAGTTAATCTGAAATTACCTCATGTAGAAAAACAGTCATAAAACTATTGAAACAGCATTGTTAAAATAAAGTTTAGTTCAACCACAATTTAACTTTGTTTTTGCCTTCGCTTTAATGCCGTTTAAAACAGTTTCAAGGATTAAAAGGAAAAAGCTGTTTTATTTCTGTTCATTTCCTTTTTTTTTTTTTGCATTATTTACTGATTTATTTAAATGCACTCACTTTGTGCATGCCTGCGATTTAATATTTAATGCATTTTAATGTCACTTGAGCTGACAAAGCACATTACATGAGATTTATTTTAATTCAATTGCAGTTCGAGTCGAACTTGTGCCACGTAAAATGTGTGTGTTTTTTTTTTTTTTTTTTCAAAATAATGCAAATTTTCCATTAAATTCCATGTAATATGTGCAACTAATTTTTACGTTGTTGGTTATAACTAGCATTTAGAGCTACTTTGGCGTTGTTTATAAATAATGTTTTGAATTAAATTCAATCAAAGTGAAAGAGGGAAAAAATAAAATAAAAACAGAAACTCAAAAAGTTTTGAAGCTTCAAATTGTTTTCCATTTCTTGTTTTATTTTATTTTTTTTTATTATATTTTAACAATTTAAAGTTTGAAAGTCAAGAGAGACAAACCGGTGAATTTAGCCAGCCGGAAAACTTGGCGATTTGACAGTGAGAGAGCGTGAGAGAGAGAGAGAGAGAGAGAGAGAGAGAGAGAGAGAGAGAGAGAGAATGAGCGTTAGAGTGGCCCACAAAAGGGTTTAGGGTGCCAATTTGTAGATTATAAAAGAAGAAAAGAGAGAAAAGTCTTTCGTGTATAGTTTTTGCTCTAAAACTTTTACAGCCTGAATGAAATCTTGCCTTTTCTCGCCTCAGCATGAGTTGCTTGTAAACTTTTTATACCCAGCATCGCTTGAATATGATAATTTGGGTATAATGTTTATTTGAGGCTGAAGATGTTTAGCTTCGGCTCGTAGCAATGCTGACATTCCTAAGTTGTTTCGAGTAGACAGTGGTGACTAAATTGCTCAGATATTTAAGCTAGATTATGTGAAACAGTTTAGGTATCCTGTAGTCGATCACTCCGCACTAGAGCACACTTATTTGTTTTTCGCTTTTATTGTTTTTCTGGGGCAGCGCCTCTTAAATTTCCGCTTTAAAAATATCTCTGCTGTTTGGCTTTAAGGCGCACTTGAGACGGTCTGCAGTCATTGTAAAAGTTATTTCCATTTAAATTTATCATTTTTTAATGAGACACTTAATTACTGGCTGGCAAACAGCATGTTACAAATAATGCTACAACGCTAATTGTTTCCGCTTGCTCATTTCGCTGCTTTCAAGAGCACTGCCAAGAGTGGCTACACATGAATGTATATACACACACACACATACACCCATATATATATTTACATTTATATATGTATGTATATGTATTTATGTGGTTCTGCATAGAGCTGAGCATATCTGTAGCTAACAAGCAAAGGACGCACACACACACACATTGGGACAGACATAAGTAGAAGCTGTGAATGCCGTCACCACATTGTTGCCCAGCTCGCTGCTGCTGCTGTTGGTTGGTGGCATGCGGCAGCTTTATATCATTTTGAAAGAAGGTGGCCAGAAATTACAACATCGTTTTGTGTGTGCTGCTCGTGCCGGCCACAAACGGAGGCACGTGCGGCGTCTGGGCTCTGGCAGCTATGTCGTCTATCTTGGCAAGGCCTCAGTTGTACGCCAAGGACTCATGCATCACACACAGCCACCCACCACACACACACACACACACGCACACACACTTCATTAGATTTGTTTAATTTAACTTATTTTCGTACACTTGCGGCATTCCCTGAGCATTTCATTAAATCTCAGAGCCAACTACGACAACAACTATTTGTTAAAGTTCTGATTGTGAAGTGACATTGAAATAATATTGAGCTTAAGTGCAAATCACATCAGCAACAACTGTTGGCAAATTTAATTGGCATTAATTTATGCTCAAGTTGAACTACAAGCAGCAAGTAGACAACTCAAATCATTTTGCTGCATTTAATAAAGATGCTTTAGTGAATTTATGCATTGAGGGCTGCTGCTCATGTAAATCAAATTGATTTTAAGCACACTTATGTGCGCTTGTATCAACAAATCTATTTTAGTTTGACACGTCTGACAGCTACATTTAACACCAGCTGTCAGGCATTCAACACAAACATTCTCTACTCTCAGATTAACAGCAAAAATTCCCATACACTCAACGAGGTGCGAATTGTGTTTGCTCCTTGGACCCTATAAATTCAATTGAAATTGTATTTTGATATTGATCCAAACCATTTTTGAATGTTTTAAGATTATAAAAAAATATATGTTGAATATTTTTATTGTAATTTTTATAAAAAAAAATATTTTTTTATATATATTTATTTTCATTTCAATAATATATTTTAAAAACAAAATTATTTTTAAAAAATATTTAAAATTAATTAAAATTGTATCTGATAAATTGTAAAGTATTTATTATTAAAATCTAAAAAAAAAAAAATTTAATTTAAAATTTTATTTTAATAATTTTTTTTTTAATAGATTAATTTTCATTTCAATAATAATTATTAAAAAAAAAAATTATTGAAATAAAAATATATAAAATGAATTAAAATTGTATTTAATAAATTATAAAATATTTAGTCATTATCTAAAAAAAAATTGTTTTTAGTTTAAAATGTTATTAAAAATAATTTATTTAAAAATTAAATTTAAGGAAATATAAATATAAAACGATATAAAATAATTTTAATATAATTGTATATATTATTGTATAGATAAATAATTTTAAAATTAAACTACATAAAAATATTTTACTTAACTTGAAGTTTGCATAACTTTAATTGCTTGACAACTTTAAATTGTAAACATTTAACATTATTTACAATACGAAAATCTATGCATTAAATAATAAATAGATATATATAAATTGCTCTCGTTTAAATTGGAGAGCAGCTGGGCATGGCTAAGAGCGTTCAAGGCTGAGGCAATATGGCATTTATTATGGCCTATTGACATTAAGCAGCTCGTGTTTACGCCCAGCCTCCAATGCAATGCAAACATATCATCATTGAAAGAGCGCAAATAGCACACATATTATTGACATTTTATGGTTGGAAATTTTACGAAGATGATGAAAAAACAATCCAGAAAGGGTAACCCACACGTACACATGTGTGTGTTTGTCTGAGAATGCGTGTGCAGCAGAGGCACGCACGAGTGGCATGGTGGGTCGCACCACAAGTCGATTAACAGTTTGATTGAGTTTTCCTATATGGGAGCTGCGGTATTTGTGGTTGATATAATGCGGTTGTTCGCCTCAAAAGTCAATACAAAAAGGGTGACAGCAGCAGCAGCAAAAAAAAAAAAAAAAAAAAAAATACAGAAGAACGTAATATTATTTAATGGAAAAATGCCGTTCGCTAAGAGTGAGTCATAAAAAATGCGATGAACTCGGCAATATTTTTTCGACTTCTAATATGTCCAGGCAAATGTCAGCGACAACAGCCTCCCAAAGCTGAAAAACGTAATTAAAAAACAGAGATACAGAAAGAGAGAGAGGGAGGGAGGGAGAATGAGAGATGGTTGGGCAATGTTGTCAGTAAAGGTTAACTGTACACTCGACCGATCCCCAAAGGCCAACTGGCATTTTGTCATAAATATTAAAGTGTGACACAATGTGCTTTCAATCACATAAACCAACCGAAGCGCGCACAGTCCTTGGCATGCTTTTAACTCTGGCCGGGCACACCGGTCGGGTGCTGGTGGGGGATTGAGAGCTCAGGAGAAATTATTTTACATTACAAAACAAAATATTTGCAATGTCGCGAAGAGCGCGCTGTGATAAATTAGCTACATCCAAGGGTCAAGTGCTGTTGAGCTGCAAAACTGCTTTGAGTTCCATTCAATTCTGCAGTATTCAATAGAAATGAGAGCAGTAAAGCAGCAGCAACAGCAGCAGGAGATGCTTTCAGATTTACACGAATAGCGCTCAAAGTTGATTGATTAAAATGATCAGCAAAATGACAAAAATATGTCAGACGATGCTTAAAGATACACTGTGCAAAATGAGAGCACTGCGAAGAGTTGAAAAGTTGAAAGGATTGAAGCGTTTGGTAGTAGTTATAATCTTAGTTCGGCAAGTATACCACTAGATATATATCTGAGAGAGCTTGAAGCCTAAGATAGTATAAATAGTAGTAATCAGTAGCAGAAATTGTAGTAGAAATAGTACTATATATAGATATAAGAAATGGTATAAGTGGAGTAAGCAGCAGAAGTAAAATAGCTACTAGTAGTATAAATATACCTAATACTGTACATAATAGAATAAGATATGTGGTATGAACATTAATAATGGTAGAAATAGTAGAAATAGATAGGAGAATAGTAGTAGAATAGTAGTAGTCGCAGTAGAAATAGATGTAGTAGATATAGTAGTAGTAATAGTGGAATATATAGAAGAATAGTAGCGGAATAGTAGTGGAATAGTAGTAGAATAGTAGTAGTCGCAGTAGAAATAGATGTAGTAGATATAGTAGTAGTAATAGTGGAATATATAGAAGAATAGTAGCGGAATAGTAGTGGAATAGTAGTAGAATAGTAGTAGTCGCAGTACAAATAGATGTAGTAGATATAGTAGTAGTAACAGTGGAATATATAGAAGAATAGTAGCGGAATAGTAGTGGAATAGTAGTAGAATAGTAGTAGTCGCAGTACAAATAGATGTAGTAGATATAGTAGTAGTAATAGTGGAATATATAGAAGAATAGTAGCGGAATAGTAGTGGAATAGTAGTAGAATAGTAGTAGTCGCAGTACAAATAGATGTAGTAGATATAGTAGTAGTAACAGTGGAATATATAGAAGAATAGTAGCGGAATAGTAGCAGAATAGTAGTAGAATAGTAGTAGTCGCAATAGAAATAAATGTATTAGATATAGAAATGGTAGTAGAGCAGTGCAAATAGCAAATGCAGAAATAGTAGTAGTAAATAAATAATAGTAGTAGACAGAAATGCAAATATGAAATATAAACATAGATATATATCGAATTGTAAAGGTCTGTGTGTTTGGAATATATATGTACATACATATATATTTATGTAAATGAGAGCAACATCTCCCTCTCTCTCTCTCTCTCTCTCTCCTTCTTTCTCTCTGCCTTCCTTTTGCCTTCTGGTCATTGAGGGTCGTCAATGAATTGATAAATTAATGAGCATTTTGACATTTCAATTGAGTTGAATTGAAAAATTCGTTTTAATGACAGTCAAAATGACAGTGCAAAAGAGAGCGAAAAAAAAGCCAGAGAGAGGGAGCGAAACAGAGAGAGAGAGAGATGGTGACGGAGGGAGAGGAGGTGAGGGCAGTTGTGGCAGCTAAAGAGTAGGGCAATCGAAAGCTTCATGACATTTTATTGGCATTTATGGATGGCAATGTAAAGTTGTTGTTGATAGCCCCGAACTTGGAAGCTGTGCATAAATTACAAACAAAAGAGAGACAGAGATAGCGAGAGACAGCGGGAGATAGAGAGAGGGAAGAAGAAAATGAAAGAAAAATGATTAATTGCCCGCTTTTGACATTTGAGTGTCTGTCCGCGCAGAGTTCGCACTTGGGTTGCTCATTTCAAGAATTGTGGCAAAAAACCAAATTTAATTGAAATTGCAATGAATGCATGGATATAAATGAGCTGTTGCTATAATTAATTTTCATATATTTATTGGCTAAAAATAAATATCAGCTTTAAGAATTTGTTTCCTAACCTAATAATTAAGCAAGGTTAAGTCAAGCGGGTGCTCAACTTTATTGGGTAAGACCAGAATCTAACAAGAGGATATCATATTAATTATGATGAGTTTATGATTAAGAGCAGCTTTTGGCTTCGCCAGGCCTTTGATAACTAATTTACACACATTTATTAGCTGCTGTGTGACGGCGGAGATAAGAGAACGCTCACACACACACACACACACACACACAGCAAATCAGGACTCAAGTTGGGGGAACGCATTGCTCATACGCCATGTGGTGCCAAATAAAGTTCGGATCTATGATTTCACATATGCGTGGGCGTGAGCATGTGTGTGTGTGTGTGTGAGTGTCTATGGCTCAGCGTTCAGTTAAAGCCAGGGGCTTAAATGAAAATCCCCAACATTGTTCATTTTGTGCAATGCAATGCTCTGGCAAGGGGAGGAGGCAGCACTCATACACACACACATACACAGTCACACTCATACGGTCCTTAAAGTCGTCCCCAACGAAATGAGTTTGTTAGCTGCGTAAACTGAAACTGTTAACACTTTTGAACAGCCATTCTGCTTGGCCATTAGCTTGGCTCCCCTCGCAGTCTTAATTAAAAAGTACGAGCACTATTCATAGTTTCTTCTTCACTCTTTCAACACGCTCTTTCTCTCTCTCACTCTTAGATTTCTTGAGCTGCAATGCGTATAATTTCGTTTTATGACTGAATCACGCACGCACACAAAAGTGTGTAAGCAGCAGTGATTAAAAATTCAATTTTCTTGGCATTAAGAATTAAATAATTTAAGCGAATTTATGCTTTAATGCAACTATGCTTTAATGGGAACTAAAAATTTTTTTTACATTAAGACAAAAAAGAATTCTGAAATGCCTTTAAAAAGCTATACGTTTTTTTTTCTACTTTTAAATTAGCTAACGGACTTGAAACAATTGTTTGAAAACATAATTAAAATTTGTTTGTTAGATTTTTCTAAGAAATTCCATTTACAGTTGTATTCAAAGTTTTCCTCTACATCGACTTATACAAGCTAAGCGTACACAAGTTTTTCGGCAGCAACAAAAAAATGTGCCTCGGGCTGAACATCAGTCAAAATACAATTCAATTTTTGTTGAACAAAAATTTTCTGTTTTATTTTGTAGCTTTTTCTGGCTGCCAGCACTGGCAGAAAGTTCAGTGATCTGAAAAAAAGGGCCAAGTTATTTTATAAAATTTCATCTGGCTAAAAAGATGGATGGGACAGACCGACAATCAGCCAGGCGAGTGGCAGCATAATTTTCATTCAATTTCGTTCATTCGTTTAGCATTTGGCCAGGTTTCTTGCCCAGGGGCTAGGTCTGGTCGTGGTCCTGGTCCTAGTTTTCTTTTGCTTTTTCTGCCTATGCCGACTGCATTCATAGCTATTTATGTGTTTATCCATTTAGAAATGAAGCGATTTGATTTGCTGCTAAATGAGGCATTTTGTGCAATCATTTGCATTGACTTGTTTAGAAAAAAAGAAAATATTCTACAGCAGCTTTGCACTACATTAATAACCTGTCTTGATGCTATGCAAACTGAGTGCATGTCTGGCTCATTAAACAGCTTGAACAAACGGAATTTCTCGACAATCAGCAATTCCATTGAATATTAAATTAAACAAATTTTAAATTTTTTATTTGCTGAATATATTCTCTTATGGATTTTTCACTCTTAATTAATATGAATTTATAATTTCCAGTTTAAATGATGTCTTAGTTTGAGTTACTTGTAGACTCAAGCTTCGCATTTGAGTTGAGTGAGGCATTTTGATGGGAACAATTTAATATTCGACATAAAGTGTATAGAGATAATGGATAAAAGTGGAAAGTATAGCAAGAGCTATGATTAAAATGTCAACCAAAATGACAAAGATAATTAGAATTTCTAGGAATTTAATATTCAATTAAAATTTTGTAAAGAAAAAACTGACAGACAAGAAGTGAAAAAGGTAAATGTAGAATTGTTTGAAATTATTGCTTATTAGGCTACAAACAATATATAAAAATTTGTCTTAATTTAATTTAGCTCTAACAGAAACATTAATTTATAATATGAATAGAAGAAAATTATATTACTTATTCTAGAAACTAAAAGGTAAAAGCCAAAAAATATGTGGAATAAGTATAGAATTTCTTCTAATTAATTTTACATTATTTCAGCTACTTAAGCTTAATATAAAAGGAAAACTGCCACAAATTGTAGAAGTATTGATAGAAATAATTTTTAATAATTTTTTAATAAATTAAAACATGAATTCAATCCAGGAAGTTTCTGTTTTTATTTATTTTATTTTATTATATTTATATTAAATTTCTATTATTTTGTTAAGTATTCAATAATTGCTGGCAAACATTAACCTTGGGGAAAAAATTTATTTTTATTGCTATAATTATTTGTATTATTTTTTTGTGATTTATTAGGTATTCAAGTCTGAAACAAAATATCAACAAATGTCACAATTTGCTTTCGTTATGACACTGACTTGAATATAAGTAGCAGAAGTGTTGAAAACAAAAGTTTTAGTCACGTTCGGGCAGCTAGCGATATGTTTTTCTTGAACATCTCAAGCGCTTGTTCTAGGCAAGGGGTGGTCATATCGCACCAAAGTAAATTGTTTCTGAATTATTAAGTATATTCAGGCAGTCTGTAATTTGCCATAAAAAAAAATATCTCAAGCCAAATTTGTGGCTTCCTGAATGCAAGGCATTTTAGCAAATGAGATGGTGTTAAGTACTCGAGTCTTGGATTCTTATCTTAAATTAAATTTTAAAAATATTTTAAGTTGACAATATGAAATTTAAATAAATATAAATATAAATAAATCAAAAGTAAATATTTAAAAAAATATTTGCAAACATTTTCATTAACTTTTAAATCTCCAGCAGATCTTATATCGCTGCTCATTCATGTTTTCAGAAATGAAATAATTCATATAAGAATAATATAAATTTGATATAAATATAGTATAATTAATAAATTTATAATTTATAAAAACATTCCAAAGAATCTCTTCTACCTTCTCAATAATCTAAGCTTCATCTCATATCGTAGCTCATTTATATGTTTACTGAGAATATAGGGTATATTTTAATTGAGTACTCTTAAGTTTTGGTACAAACTTTATTGTTTTTGTTTTCATTTTCAGCTCACTTTGCGTGGAAGTGCACTTATAGCGCAGAAATTTCCTTTTCTTGTTGCAGACGCTTCCTTTGTTCAACGCCTCCGACAAGGCAAATGCCGCAAGGAGGCTGACGCTGAGCGGATGGCGATGATGATGTTCATGATGATGCTGGCTGAGGGGCGTGTCACTGGACGGGGGAGGGGATGGCTCTGTGGCATCTTGTCGGTCGGTTGTCGTTCCACTTAGCCGGCACTAGAGTGTTAAATCGCGTAATTATGTCTCTCATGGCGTGCACTTCACTAAACTGCAAAGTATTTTTTTTTTCCTTTGCCTTTGGCAACGTTGGTTAACGCGAGTTTTCTTCGCCTTTTCTCTATGATTTTTTTTTTGTTTTTGTTACGGATTTCTCCCCCACTTTAATCACATATGCAACTGCTTGGCTTTGTAATATTATGCGAAAATTCTTTGCTTTTCCTCTTTCTGCTGTTGCTACTATTGTTTTTGTTGTGGTGGAATACGCTTTGGCCATATGTTTGCTTTGTCATCTAGAGCTGGTCGTAATTAAGTTTGGCAAGGCTCGCTCTCACGCTTTGATGTGCACGCACACAAACACATACAAATACACACACAGACATACAAAAGGAAGTCCATGGCTAAAAGTTTTTGCTTAATGACTGAATCAAGCGCAAGTTTGCGCAACTTTTTAACACACATTAATGTGAAATAATTTGCATACTTTGAAGCCACACTTCAGGCCGAGTGAAAAGTATGCCGCAACTATTTGACGGGCACGGAAAAGCGCTTTAATTGCTAGGCCCACAAGAGAAAGGCAAGAGAAGCTAAAGAAGAAGAAGAAAAAAAAGAGAAGCGCTTAGCGAAAAATGGTTAGTAATAAATCTAAGCACGGCGGCAGCGGGCATAAAAATGCGAGTATTCCTCAAGATAAGCCAACTACAGGCGCTTATCTGAGCGCAAATGCCAGGCCAAATCCCTTGTCGACAATTTGAAACATTTAAAGACTGAGACCGAGATTTTGGCCATGGCCAGGCAGTTGCCTTATTCCCTTTATTGTGCGTCCTGTTATGCTCATGATGGGCGCTGTTAATCTATAAATAAAAACGAAAAAAAAAGAGAGAGTGCACAAATCCTGGTAACCAACTTCCAGATCCCTTTTCCATTTTCATTCTCATTTTTTTTTTTTTTTTGTTTTTTTGGTGCAAAAACTGTTGCGTTGCCTTGGCTGATAAATTCCAGTCTTGGCTCGTTTCCGGGACGAAAGTGTATTAAAGGTATTAGGCTGACAGATGCCAAGCACAGCCCGAAAATCATATATTTTTAGCTACATATATAGTCGCATGCGTGCGTGTGCGTGCGTGTGTCTAGGCATTACGCATACGCTGTGCCATTTAAGCTGTTTGATAATTTTGCGCTCTGCCGGGCTACAAATATTAACTTTCAATTACTTAACTCACTGACTGATGATGTCAAACACATGTATATATATATAGATGATATATATGTTTGCGTATCTGGCTAGATGTAATATAAATGTCATGCATGCTATTTGCTCTCGACAGGCTTTCAGCGCTATATAAACAGTTTTGTTGTTGTTTTCCTTTGCTGCTGCTGCCTTTTAATGTCTAATCAAATAACGCTTAAACAAGCAAAATTAAAGATGCCCACGCCATGCGCGTCGTATACGCAATGCATAAACGTCAAAGTAAATTTTCGCGAAAATTCCGCTTGAATTGCGCGCTGATGATCACAAAACGTGGCAATGACTGAGCGTGTGACAAGGGGAAAGAGATGGAGCATCTGTGGGCATGAGTGTGTGTGTGTGTGTGCAAGGAGAGCGGATGTCATGTACAGTTAGAGCTTAAATCGGTAAATTGCAAAAACATGTTGAATGCAAAAGTGTGAGCTTATTTTTGTGCACGTTGTTGTTGCTGCTGCATGACTGATGACTGGAGCGAAGCAACTGTATGTGTGTGAGTGAGTGAATCACTTGTGCATTGGAGTCAAGTATAAGCAGATGACTATATATGTGTGTGTGTGTGTGACTGTGAGTGTGTGTGCGTGTGCAGTTAACCACAACTTTGAGCCCTGCCCACTGATGCGAAAACAAGAAGTAGAGCATCGGAAAACAAAGCATTGCCAAAAATCAAGCAGACAACTGCAAAGCCGCTGCTGACGCTGCCAGCTGACATCAAGTGCTCGTTCTTCGAGCACAATGACAAACATTGACCGACTCGCATAGCAGCAGCTGGCTTCAGCACATTTCTCTTTTTACCTCGAACAATCCATGCAATGGCCTCGAGGCAACGCCTTTAAACAATTTTTTTTTTTTTTTTTTTTGCCTTTTTTCTACATACGGCTAATTGCAAAATAATGTTGAGCTACAAATGGCATTAGGTGAGTATTTGGACAGATGGAAAAATGTTATGGGAAATATTTATAAATATATATTGCTAAGATGTGTGCATAGCATTATAGAGTATATAGCATGTTAAGCATACTTAGAGGTATATAGCTGATTCCATTTGATATAGAGAGCAGTATTTATGTAGGTTGACCAAATAAACACAATAACAACAAAATATGGCTTGACATAATATGTTCACTCATTCATAGAGCCATCTCAGCTTTGTAGGCAGTGCTTGAAGCGTAAATTGTTATTTTTAATATAATAATAAGAAACAAAATCTCGAATATTAAATCTTCTATTCCAGACCAATTCCTCACTTGATAACAAAACTCGCCTGCCTGTTGATTTGCATGAATAGCTTAAGATTCAAATGGCTGCACTCATGCCTGATCCGTTCAAGTGTTATACAAAGCAATGATAGCGTCAGATTTAACAGAGATATTTACATTATCTATTAACAAGTGAGTTGGAAATTTTATAAAAAAAAAGTTGTATATTTTTCACATATTTGACTAGTGAAGTTCTTTGCTAAAATCAAATCAGCTTTAATCCAATTTCATTCCAAAACTCAACTACTAGTCTAAAATTAGGTTTTTTTTTTTGTTATTTCTAGAATTGAATTTAAGATATATGTTTTTGCAATTTGCAAGCATTTCAGTCATACAATAAAAATGTAATTTGATATAAACAACTTTACTCAAACACAAAAAAAAAAAAAGAAGCAAAATAAAATAAAATCAACTCAGAAAAGAATAGAAAACGGAAAGAGCCAAAGGAAGTCACAGCCAAGAAGGAAACAGCTTAAAATGCTTACAAATTTTCATGAGAGGGTTTCTCTCGAAAAAAAGCATTCACAACCGGCCGGCCGCAGGCGTCATAAAAAAAAAAAAAAAAAAAAAAAAAAAAAAATGAACATTTCAAATGCCGAAAGTTGATGTCGAAATGAATGCAAACATAAAACAGCCGCCAATTGATTGAGATGTAATCAAAGAAGCTGCCCTAAACAGCGAGCCGAAGAAGAACGAGAACAACAACCAAATAAAAAAGGAAGAAAAACGAAGAAAATGTAGCAAACTAACAAAGCCAGTGAAAATGACAGCGCAAAAAGTAAGAGAAACTCATATTACGTATACGCAGTGCGTACCCTTAAAACATATGCGTCCAAATGCAAATGCTAACTGAGGTTAAATGTGCGCTCCATTTGAGGCGCAGAGCTACATCAAGGCGGGCACATAAATTACAAGCAATATTTATATGCGCATGACTAATTTGTGAATCGGATGTGTGAGAGTGTGTGTGTGTGTGGGTGTGTGTGTGTGTGTGTGCGTGTGTATGTCTCTCTTTTGATGCTGCGACTGAAAAGTTGCGGCATTCATATTTTATTAGCCACAAGTCAGTAAGTTTCGGTCATTGCTCAGCGCGCTCTCAAAACAATTTATTAATCAAATAGGTTCAGCACAACAAACACACACACACACACACATACACGTATACACAGGGAGACAGCTCGACAACACATATATAATTTATGTGGCATGTATGTGTGACAAATTGTGCCAGAGGCCAAGTTTTGATGTGCCTGTTTCTTTGCGCTTTATTGTTGTTGTTTCGTGTCATACTTTTGCGTCGAAGAAAATGATCGAGACCATAACGTCTGTATTGGTATCTCTGTCTGTCTGTGTGTGTGTGTGTGTGTGTCGCCATCTTTGGCTAGTCTCAAAAAAGTGTTACAAATTTTACGGCATTTTCTATTTTTTTTCTTTCCATTTTGGCAAACGGTTTAAAGAGCTAAAGCAAAAGCCAGCAGCAGCAGCAGCAGCATCTTCTTCTTTTATTTTTTTTTTTTTTTCTTTATTCCTAGCCAAGCGAAAGCTAGCAAAAAAAAGGTCAACAAAACGCTCGAGGTTAGATGAGAGCCAATGCAAAATGCTGGCGGCAGGAGGCGGGTGGCAGGAGGCGAGAGGCGGGAGGCGTTCATTCAGTTTCAAAGGATGTAGTAAAAAGTGTTTTCTTTCTTTCTTTATTTCTGTTTGCTACTTTTACGATTTTTGGGTTGAACATAAGAAGAAGAAGAAGAAGAAGAAGAAGAGGCAGACACTAATGTCGCTCATCTTTTATTAATATTTCTTTGAGATTCTCTCTATATAGAGAAGTTTATGCGACGATGCCGTTAGACGCTCGTTATACGCGTGACATGTTCGCTCTGCCATTGGGCAGTTGATTGACCTGCACACAAATCGCTTTAAGGTTTCTTCTTCCCTTTTTTTTTTTCTTTTTATCAATTGATTAGAGGAATTTACTTATACAGTTTTGGGATAGATCAGCATTTATAAACAGTTCATATCAATTACTAAATCAACTTGTCTCAGCCTTTGCTTCAGTTGCCCTAATCCCACTTAAACTGCTTTGCATAAATTTTGCATTCAGCATTTTATTTTTTTTTTTCCACCCTTCAACTCATTTCCGCAACGTCATTTTGTCGCTAATTTTCCATTTACCGTGCAAGAGCTTCAGCGGAAATTGTTTTTTAATGTGGCTGACAGTCTTAAACTATTTAACCTGATGTGCTCACTCGTTCGCTCGCTGGGCAAGGGTAAACTGTCAGCTATTTATCAATGGAAAATCAATGAAGCCCAAACCTTTTTTTTTTTTTTGCTCTCTCATCGTCTCTGCCTTCACGCTCTCCACCTCTCTGGGCTTATCCGGCATAAGTACTTTATGGTTTAGTATGTCGTTAAAGCAAGCTACCCGAGGGACTGAAGCAAAAAAAAAAATATATATAGTAAAATCATTTTCAGCACAACTGCGTGTCATGCGATAAAGCTGTGCAGGTAGGTCACACACACACACATAGAAAACACTTTACACACACACTAGATAGCACGTGATTGTATGTGTGTCTAGGTTCAATTGCCCGCTCACATGCCAAAACGTTTTGTTGCTCTGCCCCAAACACTTTGGCTAAACATCCGCTGCAATATTTTGACATTGTGGATTACAATAAAAGCGGTTTTATTTGTTTGCCCCGATAGCCCTAGCCTGTCAGTCTAGCTAGTTGATGGCAGAAGAAATGAGAGAGCGCCGACTACAAATGCGTACGATATGTCCATGGCATTCATGAGTTGCCCACACATCACAAGTGCCGTTTATCACATGTCAACCTGCAATTTAACCTCATTATTGATTATGTTGTTCAGCTGCCGGCTGCAGTCAGTTTCAGTATCTGTGCGTATGTGTGTGTGTGTGTGTGCGACACACATGAAGTGATTTGAAATTAAGGATTAAGTTGTCAGACCAAATTTATTGAATCAACACATCAACGCTAAGAAAAATTGTAATTGTGCAGGAGGAAAGATCACTAAAAAGCTTTTAAGCGCAATCAGTGTTTCATTCATAGTTGTTCAACTGTTGAAATATATGCTATATGCTGTTATATAAATATTAAATATATATATAAGAGAAATTGTAAGTGGAGTAAGAGCTCGTTATAAAATGGCAAAGGTATTGAATGTGCTATGAAAAGAATTTTTTAAAAGTCATTTTTATTTTCATTCTCAGTAAATTTGATACTGAGAATTTTATTTACTAATTTACCATTTTATTGTTTCGAAAAAAAAAAAAAATATATATATATATATATAAGTGTTGATACCATGGCACATCATTGATATAAAAAAATAATATTAATAAAAATTAAATAAATAAAATAAAAAATAAATTACAAAATGAATAAAGCGGATAATATGGAATATTATTTTAGAGCTCTATATAGTTTTAATCCTTCGTGAATAAACAAAAAAATGCAATTATTTATTTTTTTTTTTCTTTAAATTAACTAAATCATTTTTTATTTCTATTATAGGTGAGACGTATTTTATTTTATTTAATAATGTTTTATTTATTTATTTACTTTTTATTTATTTATTTATTTATTTATTTATTTATTTATTTATTTATTTATTTATTTATTTATCTATTTATCTATTTATTTTTTATTTATTTTGTTATTTTTTTTTTATTTATTTATTTACTTTAAATACGATTTTGCCCATTTAACTTATTTTTACTATCATCTCAATCATGACGTTTCTCGTTTTTGAAGACATATTGATTAAGGACTGACATAAACAAAAAAAACTGTATTTTGAAATAATGTTACATTTCAAACCAAAAATGGTCTTCATCCTTATGTCCACCATAAAATGTATAAAACTTAAGTTAAGTTTGACAAACAGAACCATTTTTATAAAAAATATAATAAATACTCAACTATTTGCCAGCGTTGCGCTGGTGAAAGTGTTTTCATAATGAAATGTCGACACGGACAACAAACAGCTGTTGAAGACGTTGTCAAGTAAAGCAGTTTTCCTTTCAAGCTCAAAAGTAGGAAAGAAAAATTTTCCAAATAATTTTATAAATTACTAAATGAACAGCTCAGAGTTGTTCCAGTTATTTGTTGACCTCAATACGAAATGAGATTGTTTATTGCTTTTTAGCTTAAATATTTATAGTCTCAACAAAAATCTAGTACTGGCTAAAATATTGGCATAAACTTTGGCCCCCTCTGAAAATTAAATAAGCATATTATTTTTAGCAAAAACTTGAGTCTGTACAATGGCAAAATAAAAATAAAAATTTATACCTAAGATGCAAAAATCTAACTAGTTGTTAACTGAGTACAAGAGAAAAGCTGAAACTATTTTTATATTATTTTTTCTTTACTCTAAACTTCAATGTTATTGTAATTGAGCTCTAAGAAAAACTAACTTAAGTTTTTACTAGTAATAATATGAATATTAAATGTTGTCAAAAGAGAATTACAAATTTGAACAAACATGCAACATTCACAAAACTTTCGAATTACATTTGTGAAGGTTTTACTTTTGGACCCACATAAATTAGTATTTAATTTAATAAATTATGTCGAATAATACATAAACCTTTTGCATTTTAGTGAAATTTAATCAATTTAATCACAGACACGCACACACACAGCAAAATTTTAATTTGCTTGAGTGAAAATTAGAAATTCTTACACATGGCTCGGCAACATATAAAATTATATTTGGCACAATTTGCGGAGTCATAAAGTTGGGCAAATAACCAAGGCAAATTGCACTGTGTAATCGTCTACGGCTGCTTTTCAGCTTTGCTCAACTCAATTTTGCCATTTGCCAAACAGAATGATTGTCGAGCTCTTTAGAGGCAACAGCATTTGGCCAGGCATTATAATTATATATATATATATAAAGAACTGTATGCGCTTTCTACACAGAAAAAAGGAGAAGGAAAAATAATAAAAGTAAAACCAAGTTTACCTTTTTGTTGTGTCTGTTTATGACAGCTCACACACACAAAGGAAGTCTCTCTCTCTCTCTCTCTCTCTCTCTCTCTCCCTCTCTCTCTCCCTCTGTCTCCCTCTCTCTCTTTGTGTGTGCTCGACAAGCAACACTTGCAACTTTTACGATTTTCAAATGATGTACGTACAAATTCATAGAATTTTATATTTTACAGCGCCCAAAAGTATGCAGCGGCACATACCTGTACGCCTCTGTGTGTGTGTGTGTGTGTGTGTGTGTACGTGTGTAACAGTTTTTAGTTGTTTAGAGTAGTATGAGCTCGTGTGTATGTGTGTGGGTGTGTAATTTTTCATTATTTGCCGCGCACAGTTTCCGTGACACATTCATCATATTTTCCGCTGAAACTTTATGCTGCCCGTTGGGTACACAATTGTACGGATGTATATGATATGAAATGAGTTTTGATGTCGGCCATCATATACGCAATTAAAAGTGTGCACAGAATTTAATGCAAATTTGTTTTAGCCAACTGATAAATTACCAATGTTACTTGGCGCAGTTGGAATGAAATTTTAACAAAATACGAAAACAAAAAAAAAAAAAAACAAGAAAAGCGAATCAAAGTCCATTAGGCCACATGACAGCTTCATTATATGCGAACTGTACATGGGTCGAAAAACTTTTTAATTTAGTTTGACAAAGAAAATTATAGACCGGAATCATCATCGGCATCAGGTGTTTGGCTATGACTATGGCAAATATATTCATGTGATTTGGCACGAAAACTTTTTGTTGCCTACTTTTCTGCGCACTCACTCACACTAAATGCAAATTTTCTAATTTGATTTTGTGCTTGCGTAGCTACCTTTCGCCGTTCCCTTTCCCATCCTACTCCTCTATTGTTTTTTTTGTTTTTGTTTTTTTTTTTTCTATTTCTTTTTTACCTTTACGCCGTGTCCATAAAATGGGCATCAATAGGCAACATTTAGATATTGCATACTCTATAATATAGAAATCAGAAATTTGATCAGCTTTGGTCTAACAGAAAATAATTTGCTTTGCTAATGAATATAGTGTCATAGTAAATCATTTCCGACATGATATAAGCTGAATATTTTTACATAAAACTCGGCTTATAATTCGAACTGAAATTCAACTCGAATTTCATTCAATCACAAGTTTTTCATTTAGAAATTTTTAGCATCTGCATGAAAAGTGTATTAGCTAGTCGTTGCTTGCTACAGCTCATTTGCCCATCTTTTATTTTTTGTTCCTTCACTTTCACTTCAGTTTTTTCTCCTTTTGCAACCGCAGAAAATTAATCAAGCAAAAAACATATTTTGTTACGCAACAACGCCAAGAGCGGGCAACACTTGAAATACCTCTTGCCACAATTTGAAAATTGAATTTATGTTTTTTGCCCACAGCTCACGAATAGCCACGTAGAATGAGCTGCGTAGCAACAGCAGGCGGCACTTCTCAAATTTGATGTAGTCATAAAAGAAGACTGTTCAATTTCATAAATTGAATAATAATTGCACTTAAAGTGCGTCGAAGACTTGGGGTTGGGTAGTAAAAAGAAATCTGTCCAGCTTATTAGCTTTAATTACCGTTACAGAACGGGGACGGAAAACGGCGAAAGCTGTGCGCTAATTTGCCAGACTTCATTAGTTTTCATTGGATTGCCCAGGCAAATGAGCCGAGAGCTGAGTAGGCCGAGCAATTGCCATCGAAAATCGAAATTCAATTAAATTTGCTCTGGAATGGAAATTTATTTAAGTCGTAGCAGGTTTAGATAATGTTATCTGTAGTTCAGTGCTCCATTTAAATATTTTGGTTGCCATACAAAAATATTAAAAAATTAAAAAAAAAAAACAATAGTCAAAAATTCCGATATACAAGGCTTACAAAATATTTATAAAAAAGAAAATTAAACTGTTCCAAAAAATCAGAGAAAAAAAAGAAGAAAAGTTAACTATTATTTTTCGTGCTCATCTTTCGATTTCGTTTATTCAATCATCGTTTTCAGTACAGCACTTCGTATGTCCATTCAGAATCTCAATTCGCGCGATCCTTTCGCCGATGCCATCAAGGGACCCGATGACGACATTCAGGACGGTCTCGTCCACATACGCATCCAGCAGCGCAACGGCCGCAAAACTCTAACCACTGTCCAGGGTTTGTCGGCCGAGTACGATCTCAAGAAAATTGTACGCTCCTGCAAGAAGGAATTCGCATGCAACGGCACCGTCATTGAGCATCCCGAATACGGTGAAGTTCTACAGCTTCAGGGCGATCAGCGCGAAAATATTTGCCAGTGGCTAACAAAGGTGGGACTGGCCAAGGCCGATCGCCTCAAGGTGCATGGCTTCTGAGCGCCAAAGGGATTAAGAAAAGTTAATTCAATGGGATTATAAAGGCATCAGCAAAGCAACAGCAAAAACAACAACAAAAAAAAAAAAAAAAGAAACACGAATTTTAAAATGCCTTACTTATATTTAAATATCTGATTAAAAGTTTCACAGTTCTGCAGTAAACGCAATATAGTCGAATTTTTTTGACGAAAAGTTAATGAATATGCGGAAATATATATTAATTTAGATTTAATTTATTATTTAAGTTGACATTAAGAACAAATTGTATAAACTTTGCTGACAAAGTATTTGTTCAACTTGTTATAGCTACACTCCAATAGCTAATACTTAACATATTCATTATATCTTAATTAATTTGAAAATGTTTTCATAATTAATCTAGGCATAATATTAATTAATCTTACATCTAATAGAATCTCATTAGACTTGCCGTAATCATTAAAACTTTTGCTCTTGCCACTTACCTTTGCTATGGGGACACCCAAGTCTGCAAAAGATGCAAGAAAATTATTCATTAGTGACTTAATTGATTTCATATGAGAAAAGTTGAGCTAAACTTAAAAGTTAACCACATCTGAGCACACACGCCTAGATGTCCGAATAAGCTGATGCCAAACAGATTCATGGCCAGTTTGTGTTTCTGTCAAAGCCAAAGCCAAGAGCATGAAACTTGGCTAACTGCGTTCCTTTTATATATGTGTATATATAAATATTTTGGCTTCAAGTGTTTTATGTGTAGCAAAGCAAACGCCCACTGTGCCGCGCCCAGTTACCTTGGGTGTGCATCAGAGATGTCGTTGCGCATGCAGAGCCGGGCCAAGTAAGCTGGCTTAAAGGACAGCAAACAGTTGAAAGTGCCAAAGGGTCAGCTGCAAAATTTATGAAAAATCATAACTTTCAATGACAGCAGCAAGATTGGTTCAAACGGGTATGGCTGACTGCATAATGCGCTGGAAAGGGAACTAAGAAAGATTATGGTTGCTATGAAACTCTAAATAAAATAATAAAAAACTCAATAAAAATATGTAAAACTCTGGTAAACAAAATATTTATCTCTGCTCCATTGATTGACTATCATAGACTACAAAACCCATATACCCTTTTTAAAATTCTAAAACACTGTATATAAAAATGTTCACAAAATTGTGTAGATTCTTTAGTGAATGGCGTTTTTGCGCGCTTTTATAAATGTTTGTTGTGGCTGCCATTTATCATGGCAAATGCCAGAAATAGAGAACAGCCACTAGCACTACAACTACAGTGTACAACTGGCTCTTAGCTGTGGGCGTGTCGTATAGCAAGTGTGGGCGTGGCTTGCATCAAGTTGAAGTCGAAAATGGAGTGACACAAACTGAATCTTAAAAGCTGATGAACCTTTTAGCCCACTCAGCCAAAGGGGGCGTGATTGCAGCTAGTCAAAGATTTATGTGTGTGTAGTTAAGCAAGTTGGAGAAGTGGTCCGAGAATTGCTGAACAAAAAATTGTAATTGCATTTGAATGCAAGTGCAAATGCATCAAGTATTTCATTAAAATTATATCAAGCTGACTATCATTAGAAGCCAGGCAGGGCGGGCCACGAATTGTTGAACTCGGGCGTGCAAGATTCAATTATGCTGCAGCTCTCGAGACTTGCAGCCAGGCTCGTGTTGCTGCTGCTGCTGCTGCTGCTGCTGAGAGTTAATCAGTTTTGCTAACTTCATTTGCGCGCCAAAGCATAGGAAACAGGCAGGAACTTATGCCTGTGTCGGTGTAGCAACAGCTGCCACTGATTCTCCGACGTCTGCTGCTCTTAAGCTGAATGCCAGCCAATTTCATGCATTGCAATCATTTACAAAAGTTTCGGCTGCTGCCTCTGTTTACTACTTAGACGTGTTTCACACGACAAATATTCAGGTGGCCATACAAAAAGCTCAAGTTAATGCAGCTAAAGAGCTTGAGCTAGAGGCTGTGCACAGAAAGTTTTGTGTAAGAACTTTAAGCGAACATTATTAGAGCCTAAGAATAGTTTAACTTATCCAATTATTCTAAGATTTAACAAGAACTAAGAGTTGGCTTTGAGTTGGTTAAGGATTTTAGTACAATAAGGTTTAGAGATTGAATTGACTAAAACTAAAGAAAAAAATAGTTAGAAAATTTATTTAAATATACAAAATAATGCAAAAATATTAGTTTGGCAAGCAAAATTGTCTATATGAAAAAAAAAATATATATATATAATTATATATATATATATATATATATATACTATATATAAAAAATATTGTGAAACTAAAGTATTTATAATAACACATTTTCTATTACAAAAACTTATTAATTTTTGAAATATTTGAATTTTCAATAATAATGGAAAATATCAGTTTGGCAAGCAAAATTTACAACTTGAAAAAATATATTTAATACATTTTTATATAGATAAAAAAAAAAATATGTATTGCCAAATTAAAGTATTTTTATATCAAATTTTCTATTACAAAAATTTAAACTTAATATTTTTTTTTTCATTTTTTTTTTGTATATTTTATATTATTGTTTATTTCTATTTTTATTTACTTATTTATTTTTTTTATTTTATTTTTTTCCTATAGACTACCTTGACAAAGTTTAATCTGATTAACGTAAAGAACTTTATGCATTAAATATAAAATATTCTAAGAATAAAGTTTTTAATTATCAATTGCGAAAGAAACAACATTTATTAAAAACTTTTCAGCTCGGGACCAAATTGTAAATTTTAAAATAAAATTAAAATGGTTGCGGCATATTAAGTTTCCTTCAATGGCATTTACCAAAAAATAATCCTCGTTGAATATTTATAAGGCCAAAGTCAATCGAATTAAGGTCAAAAGTAACACTAGACAGCTTCAAAGCAAACAATTATCTAGCGTTTATTCAATTTGGCTATAAATCAAAGTCCATTTCAAAGGGCCAACAATTACCAAACAATTAAATTGTCACATTTAACGCCGAAGGCAAACTTGCACGATGGACGGCTCAATGCCAGAGCATACAAAAATAAAATAAAAATAAAAAAGCAGCTAAGACAACCACAAAAGTCCAACAAAATCAATGGGGTTCTCTATACCTACCGCGTTCACTCTCCCTCTCTCACTCACTCACTCACTCACTCAGTCTCTATTTCCCGGCAAGTACGCTTCCACTTCCGCTCAACTGTGCTTTCGCAGCGGAAATGGAAAAAGTGCACAACTTGAAGCATAATACGAGCTCCGCTGGCCAAGCAAATTGAATAGAATTGGTAGCAATGCGCTGCCCCGTCAAGGCCAAATGGCCAGTAAATCGGGCACAGGACTCAACGTCTGTTTCCATTATTTATTTGCTGCAAATTAAAGTCAATGGGACAGACGGACAGACAAGGGTGCTGCTGGCTGCATAGCAAAAGGGCGAGTTCGACCAAGTCAAGTGTCAGCATAAATGAAATTTCCCACCACAAACTTCCGCCTGGCATCGCAATGTGTTGCGGGACGATGGGAAATTGTGCGCTGTCCTGGTGGTTGTTAACAATGCATGTGCTTTAACACAAAGCGAAAAAAAAAAAAAAAAAAAAAAAACAGAAATAACAAGAGAGTGAAGCAAATAGGGGCCAACTCTGAACTTTTTAGCGGTTTCACTTTCGCTACCATCGACACACTTCGCTGGCCATAAAGTGCAACAAAACGTGAACATGACCAAAAGGGGAGGATGGAGGCTCACTTAGCAGAGGGGCAACTGTTTGAGCATGTTACAGCTCATAGAATGCGCACACAATTCAATTGCAACGTCACATCCGCTTCCGACAGATACCCTACAAATGGCAAGTAACTACATTAAATGAACTAAATATCTTTAGTTAAATATGCATTCATTAAAAGTTAATTTAAGCAATCTTTTGATGGTGATATGTTTAAATATGTTTCCATATTGAGGATGTGTTTGAAATTTTATAAAATTTTAACTTTTTAATAAATGAAAATTAGTTCAAAATATTTGAATCTATCTATCTATCTATCTATCTATTTATCTATTAAATAAAAAATGTTTTGTGATTTATAGTATTTACTTTGACTCCTTTCGTATTCTCTTGTATTTCCTTTTCAAACAACAACAACAACAAACATAATTTTATTTCAAAATGTTTCAGTAACATAATTTAAACGATTGTTTAATTTAAGTGATATGATAAATAAAATATAAATACTATTATTAAAATAAAATAAAATATATATTAGATATTTATGAATTTATTTTGAATAATTAATTTTTTTATTTAAACTTTTCATTTTTATCTTATTTATTTTTATTTATTTTATTTTAGTTTTTGAGTAAGATTTTTTATTTATTTTTTTATATTTATTTTTTTTTTTATTTTTTTTTTTTAGTAGTTCGTGAATTTTTTTATTTATTGAGATTTAAAAAGAAAAAAGAATTAATTTAATTCATTTAATTGCCAAATAAACCTGCAATCCCACATTGAACCTTTTTTTTATTTTCTTAATTTTATTTATTGAATCGTTGAATCACTTCAATGGAAATGTAGTAGACTAATAACTCGTTAAAAAGAATTATATAAGCAGCCTAATCTTCTGATATGCACAGGAGCAAATATATTGAACTACTGATTTCCAGCTTCAGAGTATCCAACATTCGATCAATTTATTTTCAAATCTTTTCGCTTCTTGTCCATTTGGAATGCATGGGCTGCTCTTTTGTGGCCACACACAAATGAGCCGCATCATTTCCGATTTTTTTTTGCGTGGCTCTTTGTTGGTTTTTTGCCAATTGCGAAGGTGTGCGAAGTAGTTAAATCATGCGAAGAGTGACAGAGGGGTAACGTACTATACTAGCTTTGTTGACTTGCAGATAAAAACGAGCTGTGTGTATATAAAAAAAAATAGAGAACAAAAAAAGAACAACAAAAACAACAATTTGCACAAAGTTCAAGTGAAGCATTCATTGAAGCTGAATGGGTGCGAGCGAGCGAGTGCTTTTTGCTGTGGTAACTTTTTTGTTTTAATGAACTTGTTGATGTTGCGTGTTTGTGTGCGTTGCACATTTTTTTCTCTCTCTCTCTCTATTTGTTGTTGTTAGCACATATTGTTGCAAATGGCATTTGTCTGTTTGTCTGTCAACTTAGGTGCAGCAGCTGCATACTCGAACATTTTGCCACTTAATTAGTTAGCAAGCGAGCGAGCGAGCGTATGGCATTAATTGTTAAAGTTCATTCAGTTTGAGTGGGATCTGAGCTGCTGCAGCATTTGGGATGATTTAAGAAGAATTTTATAAGTTTTTTGGTATATATAGTTAATTCAATTTCTAAGTGTAGAAGTGTTTTAAATATTATTCAATAAAAAGTCAATTTAAACAACATGAATAAATAGTTAAATAGTTAAAATGATTACATATTTAGAAGAAATAATAATTAATATTTTCTTTTACCTAGAAAATATAATTTTGATTTTAAAATTGTAAACTGCAGTAAACAAAAATTATTAAAATATAATTTTAATTTTAAAATTGTTAACAAAAATTTTAAAAATTATATTTTTTGAAAATCTTTTTATTATATTTATTAGAAAAATATAAGAAAATGTATTTGTTTAAATTTTATCATAAAAACGTAATGAAAACAGTTTGAATGCATTTTAAACAAATATTTAAAGTAAAAACGTAATTTAAATAATTTGAATATTATATTTCATTTAATTTTTTATTTTTTTTACATATTTATTTATTTTATTATTATTATTATTTATTTTTTGCATATATATTTAAAATTATTTTTAATAAATTTATAAAGAATTGTTATTTGATATATTTATTCATATTAGCACAGCTGTGAAAACAAAAAAATTAAAAAATATATTTATTAGAATATTTGTTAGAACTTGGTTCATCTCAAAAACTTATTTATTCACTATTTCAAGCCCTTTAAGTTCTTGCTACGCCACTCATTGGATAAATTTTCTTGCCGAACTGCGTGGCGTGCGTTGAGCTCTTCTCGTGCCCTGCTTTGATGGAGCCCCGTCCGTAAAATATGCAGCACACTTTCGTCATAAATTTTTGGCAGGCCATGAGGCCTCGCAGTTGGCAAGCGCTAAAAATCTGGCTGCTGCTGAATTATTAAATCAAATTTAATTAAAACTGTCTAGCTAAGCAAAAGCTGTTAGTGGCTAAAGTGCTGCTGCTGTAGTTGCTGCTGCTACTGCTGCTACTGCTGCTGCTGCTGGTTTTTAGCGGCGTCTCACTAATAAATCAAGAGCGCGTGTTAACGTAACTGATATGCCAAGCAGCAGCCATGATAGTGTACCAAGGGCTACAAGATAGTGCTGCAGCTGCAATTCAATCTGGTAAAAGGTGAAACTCTAGCTAAGTGGTAACAAAAAAGCGTGCTTACCGTTGCATTAAGCGAGCAGACAACAAGCCAAAAGCAAAATGCAACAATTAATGACATCACTAACTGCAAACAGCAGCAGTAACTGAGCCACTGGCCGTTTAAACAATGGCCAGAAGCGGTTAACAATGCCAAATACTGTTGCAAATTGCAGGCTCACTCTGTGTGTGTGTGCATGTGTGTGTGTGTGTGTGTGTCGGTGTTTGCTGTCGGTATTTACATGTTGTTTGTCACGCTCCCTGGCGCTTGACGTGGCAGTAAACAAACAGCAGCAACAACAGCAGTGGACACGGCAATGGCAACTGCATAACTTTTTGGCTTGTTTTGACTAATTGACAAAGAGCTCAGCACTAGACGGTAATGCATACATACGTATACAGACATATAAAACCAGTGCAAGCAGAGAGATATAGAGCATACAAATTGGGAAGCTTTATAGCTGACATGTTAAAATAACAAATGAGAGTGAATGAGGGGGAAAATAAGGAAGGAAGAATAAGTGGGAGAAAGAGACAGAGAGAGACAGAGAGAGAGAGAGACAGATAGTGAGTGTGATAGAGAAAAAGATAAAGAGGGAGAGTGATAGACAGTGATCGAGACAAAGATAGAAAGAAAGAAAGAGAGAGACATGGAGACATAGAAGAAGAAGCGGAAGAAAGGCAAAGATAAGTAGTTGGGAATATGAAAGGAGCGAATGTGAGAAAAAAAGAGAGAATTGAATTAATTGATAAAAAAAAAGCAGAGCGAATACATAGAAAATCAGAGAGGACTCAACTTAAAATGGGTCCGAATTCTGTTGCATCATATTTGATATAAACAGCAATCAATTATGCTCAGATCATAAACATTATAACAATTAATAAAGGAATAATATACAAATCGTCAATTGCGAACCAGCCGGAGAACTGTAGTTGGAGTATGCTATTAACAGTACTATGCGCTGTTAATAGCATAACTTCAACATCAATTCTCCTACTGGTTCGCAATCGAGATGCTATTAACAGCGCATAATACTGTTAATAGCATAGCATGACGATGTAAGGGAGAAGCAGTTTCTGTTAATGAAGTCACACATTAATAATTGTTTTACGAAAGATATTGAATATGAAACTGCTCTAACTTTAACTATAGATGTATTTATTTATTTGCTCATTTATTAAATTAAATTACTTATATTTATACTCATTTATATTAGGACTCCTTACATAAATACGCACAAATCCATAATCGAAATATATAGTATTTATATCATATTACCCATCCTCCATTTATTAAATATAATTAATAGCAAATCAATGATTTGCCGTTTGCTGCTGCATCGAACCTCATGCTGAATCATAATCATTATACCTTAAGCTACTTATTTAATCTCGCCCACTCTAAAGTCTTTTTCGCACAGGCTGACTTACCGAGCAGAAGCTGTTATAAATCAAGTATTGTGTTGATTCAAAGAAATAAATTACTTCACAGAAATCGTATTATTTCGATCAGCTTATTCGCGTAGCTCTTCATTACGCTGATTACCTGCAGGCGTCTCAGTTATTAATCTCACTTTTATTTACCATTTCTTATTTATTCATTTCCGCCAATATATAGTAATAAAATCTACGATTCATTTGGCATTTAGATAATGATGAATCCCTGCAACATTTATTCAACTCAATTCACACAAACTACATTTTCGTTCAACTCATTTAATTTAATAAGTGAGAACTAAATGAGAATCTCTTTACAAATAACTGCTACATAGTTTCGCTCTTTCTCTTTGTTCATTATACAAAGCTGAGGACCGAATTTATGTCACATTTAGTCTATGCACTAATTAAGTTAAAACCTTAGCATTTACCTTGTAAGGACATGCGCTGCTTGGCTGCATGGTAATAGCAAACTCTTGTTGCCCAAGGCTGTGGAGGCACATAAAAAATATCATATGTCAACTGCAGCACTCTCACTCATTAAGCTCTTAACCTCGTTCGAGGCACACACCAGGGCACACATCAGGACACACACACACACACATGCAGAGAGAAGGATGTGGCACAGGCAGGATATGCGAACTGCTAGTGAGCGCTTTATTACCAATGTCGACACGGTTTGGGCCAACAACGGCAAAGCTGTCGTTGCTTTTGTTGTTGCTGCAAGTTCAATGAGTTTTCCACACACACACACTGACAGCATTTCCTTTTGGAAAATTATGTACGTGTTGCAATCGCGAAATTTTTCTTCTCTTCTCTTTGTTTTGGGCTGCCTTTCAATTAATTTAACTGCCTTTTGCTCAAGTTCTTTACATTTCCTTGACTTGAATGTATGAAATCAAATTAATTAAGCACACATGCACACACATTCATATTTATGTATGTATGTGTATGTGTAGCTGTAGCAAAGATTCACGCCCGTTTTCTTATGCACATGCGTGAAACATTCTTTTCATAATTTATTTTGCTGCTGCCTGCGCCACGTCTCGTTGCGTCTTTGGCATTCATTTTATCTGCTTCCTTTCATCATTATCAACTTCATCAGTTAAGCAGAGGCAGTCAGCCAGATAGTCTGGGCTGCCTGAGCAGGCCAACCAACTCCTTTGACTGCTGCACTGTAGTTTATTTCTTGTGGCACACTTATGTGCATATGTCTCCTAGTATTATATATAGGCGCACTAATAATTTGATTTCTCCTACACAACTCTGATTAAGGACACACACACACACACACGAGTCGGATTGCTTGCCTGCAGCTGTTCTGTGCTGTTTCGTATTGGATTCCATATTCATTTTTTTTTATGTCTACTGCCTTTTGCCTTTGAGCTATGGTCAGCAAATGTTGTCGACTCTGAGGATTTACAGCCCAAAACCTTTTCTCCTTTTCTCTTGTCTTTCTCTTCTTTGTTGTGCTGCTGACTAAGTAACATGTAGATAGAATGGGATAAGCCGAGCTAGATATACATAGAAGTATTTAAATTTTTGAAGAAACCATAAAAGACAAAATATTCATAAAACAATCAAATTGAAAACACACACGCCTCAAGCTCAATAACAAAAGCTGCACACAAAGCCAATGCATATTTTGTATGCTCATCAAATGAAAACCAGCCAGAGCAACATAAGAGCAACATAAATAAATCAATCAAAGAAAAAATATTTTTAAAAATAACTGAATGGAATAGAGTACATGGAGTGTTTTGAAAAATGCTTTGATTGATGTTCGAGTGCCGCTGTCAAAGCAATGAAATCTGTCAGCTGAATGGGAAGTCAAATGAAAAACTGTATATATATAAACAGTTTATGAAAATATAGATATATAGCGATGACTGTGCAATCGAGAGGGCATATATATGATTACATTTGCACATATTTATATATACACATATATACATACGTCATATGCAATAAGTATTATAGTTGTGGCTTGTTCATTGGGAGAGTCCTGAAGAGGGAAATGGCGCAAATGTTGAATTGGTAGAGAAAAAAGTTGATTAGAATTGAAATAAAGTATTTTTAAATATTTAGCGTATTGCTATCAAATTATTTACATTCTCTAAAAAAGTCACAGACTATTCATAGAGGTGTTCTGATATGAGTGGATTACCTAAGCAAGGAAGGCTTCAGGATGTATTCAAAAATTATCATTAATTATATAATATTTAAGATAATTTTTAAATAATTTAAATAATATAATATTTAAGATCATTTTGTAATAATTTAAATTATAGTATAATATTTAAGACAATTTTCAAATAATTTAAATTAATTAATATTTATAATTTTTTGTTTTTTTTTTTCAATTTGAATAATATAATGTATAATATAATTTTTTAATCAATTATATTATTTAATATTAAAGAATTTTTTTTAAATATTTAAATTATATAATATATAAGATGATTTTTCAATAATTAAAATTAAATAATATTTATAATATTTCTTTTTCAATTTAAATTATATAAGGTTTAAGATTATTTTTTTTTAATAATTCAAATTATTATTTTAATTATATAATGTTCTAGATAATTTCTGATTTGTTGATTTTTTAAATTTAAATGAAATACTATTTAACATAATTACTTAATACATTATATCTAATAAATAAATGCATACACATATGTATATGACAAATATATAAAAATTACTTTATATAATTCCAAAAAACGATGTCAACGTTTTCATTATAAATTTCCACTAATTCATTAACAATATATATCAACAGTTTAAATCTGTTTCACAAACAATTCTAGATTAATTCCTTCAACCGCCTGCGTCCCAGTGTTTGACTTACCTATTTTATTGAATATATTTTGGCCAGAGGCTACTTGTTACGTTTATAGCTGCAATGATAAGAATTGGTTTTCAAAGTACATTAGTTAAGTTTAATTAAGATCTCAACTGTTAACGAAAAGGTAATCAAAAAAAAAAAAAAAAAACTTGCACAGCTAATTAAACAAGCAGCAATTCAATTAATTAGGAAATTTAGGCGGAAGCCGCAGACAAAGCCAAAGCCAAAAACCAAAACCAAAGCTGAAGCCACGGCACATTGACTCAAGACCTGTGTCACCACTGTGCACAAGTGTGTTAATAAAGTCTCAGTTACACACTTACACACCTGCACACACACACAGCGACAGGCAGCTAAGCCACAGAAATCAGAAATGTTAATTAAAATCACTGTGCGTTGAGCCCGAGCGTTAGGCATATTAAACAGGAAGGAAATCAGCTGGGAATGAAAACCGTTAGCCACAATTCAGGTAAAAGCAAAAGGTACATGAATATATTCTCATATACCGCATGTTGTACAACAAATACTGAGTAAATTAATTTAACTCTAAATTATGACACCGTGTCGGCATGGCTAAAAGTTGAGGGAGCTGTTTAGAGAGAGAGAGAGCCAGATAGAAATGAGAAAGCCAAATAGAGAGAGAAAGAGAGAGGGGAAAAGTTGAAAGGAAGAGAATGAGGGAGCCAGGTAGAAAGAGATAGACATAGGAAGAGAGACATAGGATCTAAGGAGAGAGACAGATGAGAAGAGACAGATGAGAAGAGACAGAAAGATAAGAGAAGGAGAGAGAAGCAGATAGATAGCGCGATAGGGAAACAGAGTGAAATTGGGAGAGAGAGAGAGATATATATAGATAGAGAGATATTAAGATAAAGGGAAAGCGGGCGCAGGGAGAGAGTCAGATCAGGAGAGATATATAGCGGCAAAAATATGGAGGTAAAGATAAAGATAAGGAGGAAGATAGAGTGAGAGTGAGAGAGAGAGAGAGAGAGAGAGAGAGAGAGAGAAGATAGAGAGCGAGAGAGAAATAGATACTCAAGCAAACAGTTTAAAGAATTTTGGAAGAGTCTATAACTTATAATTCAGACTGTTCTACATTTAAAATTTAATTCATAATATTTATATTAAGCTAGCTGTATTACACTATTTTTTGTTCGCCTATAAATACGCCAAGCTCTATTATTCAACAGCTCATTATGCCGCAAATAAACGAAAATACAAAAAAAAATATTATTTTAAATTTGCCAGAGCTAGCAGAGCGCTGCAGCTCAGCTCGCAGCTCTCTCGAAAGAGAGCCACTCATATTTAATGAGCTACTAAATAAATAACCCTTAAATAATAACTGGCTTAATCAAAGCAGCAGTAATTTCCGTTACCTGCACGTTTTTTCTTCAAATATTTTCAGCAATGTTTTTTTTTTCTGCTGGTTAAAAATAATTTGAAATTTCCCGCAGGAAAATTGAATTTCTAGAGTTTACAGCAGCAGCCAATGCCAGCTGCTTAGCAAGCCTGCAGCAGCAACAATAATAAATGTGGGAAGTTAACGAAAAAACAGACAGAGAGAGAGAGAGAGAGGGAGAGAGAGCCAAAATGGAGGCAACAACAAAGGCGAGTTCGCATTTAAGAGCGTAATGGACGTAACGGAAATACAGAATTCCGATCAGGAAGCCAGGGGTCAGGAAATCAACTGAAAATGGCAACAAAAAAGCGCGCAATGCAAAGCGAGAGACAAAGAGACAGCGACAGTGACAGTAAACGAGATAAAGTGAGAGAGAGAGCGACAGTGTCAGATGGAAATGAAAGAAAAATATATATTTATATATTTACAACTGTCGACTGCGTCCCATAATACCCATGAAAGCAAACGAATATTAAAGTGAACAAAGCGAATGCCCAAAAATTATGCATGGCCTTCTGCATTGTTCATTGTCAGCGCTTTTAGTTTATAGCAGATTGTATAAAAGAATTTGCAACTTAAAAAAGAAAGGGAGGGGGGAGGAAAGCTATCATTAAAGGCTTAAAGTGATTATGCTGAACGATTAATGATGCGTCGCCTGCAAGTACTTTTAATCGGTTTCATATTCCAGTGCGATGCGGACAAAGTTCTGTTGCGAAAATTTTCTAAAAACGGCTTTAAAAGGATTCTGCTGGCTGGGCCGTGGGCGGGATGATGAGCTCAGTGGGCCTGGCCGACTGAGCCACGTTACACAATTAGCAACAACAAGTTTCATTAAAGCGGCTTCTAACTTTCATTAAAAACCACTTAACCCATGCCAGGACAACAACAATGGAAAGACCAAAGGACCAAGCGAGACCGTGAGCCGACCCTTGCGTAGCCTCACAATACTAATACTTGACCCACCCACTTGACCCACATGACCCGCTGCACCAGCCAGCCAGCCAGCCAGCTACCACATAGAAGCTGGCTTAGTGGGCTAACTGTGAGCGTGTCTGCTGCTGTCGCTACGATTGCTGCTGCTGCGTAGCGCTGGGTTAGCAGAGCTAAAAGGCTCGCACTCTTCTGCACATCGTTAGTCATATTTTTTAGATAGCAAACTTTTTGGCAAACAACAAGAAAAAGAGGAAAAAATTTCTGTATATAAATATATATATATATATATATGTCTATATATATTTTTAATTAAATTAAAGAGCATTGTGCGGCGGAAGTTGTGGTGCCCAAGTTAAAAAAAACTGTTGCATACTTATGTGGGCGAACTTTTTTGCCCGCTGATGCTCTAATTTTGTGCGAGACTGCGCAGCCATATAGAGCGACATTTGATGTTGCCTAAATTGTTGGCTAAAATCAATAATGTTATTTCTGCTTCTTATATTCCCAATCGTAATCAGCTGCATATGTGCGGCAGATAAATATTGAATTGTGATCGGGTAATGTCAATGTGCGGCGGGTTCATTTCAATTTCATTACGGCTGGTATTTTCCTTTAATTTTTCTTGTGCAAACAAACAAAACTGACAAAAAGCAGTAGCAGCAGCAGCAGACATAGCAGACGCAGCACCAGCAGCCACACAGTTGAAAAATGGCCACGCAAGAAGAAAGAAAAAGTATAAAAATAACACGGACTTTGTAGCGTGGCAGCTGCGGGGTACAAATCCGAAAAAAAACTTTCTTGCTACTTTGCCATTTTTTTTTTTTTTATTTTTTATTTTCATTTTATTTTTTTGCTTCGACTGTTTTCTTTTAATGGCAGAGCGTGAAAACAAAACTTTTTTTTACTGCTCCTGGTTGCCGCATTTAAACGGCGACACTAATGGCCCCAAAATTGAAATAGAATTTTTGTATTTGTGCAAATATTTTTGCAAACTGAGAAGAGGCAAAAGTTTTGGCTGAAAGTGAAGTTGTATGCGAATGCCCAGATGTCATGTGCAGCATGATGAGTAAGATGATATAAAATATATATAAAAATATATATAAAAAAAATAAACTTAAAAAATATCATAAAATAGAAATTTGTTGCTCAGCATGAGAGATAATATAAAAATATATTTTAAAAAAAGTATATATATAAATATATATATATATATATAAAAAAAAAAAAAAAAAACCTACAAAATATCATAAAATAGAAATTTGTTGCTCAGCATGTAGAGTAAGATAATATAAAATATATATAAGTATATATATACTTAAAAAATATCATAAAATAAAAATGTGTTGCTCTTTTCTCCATAAAGTTTTTTTTATTAAAATACAGCACATTTCAAAAAAAAAAAAAAAAAAAAAAAAAAAAAAAAAAATCAAAGAAAAAATGTAGAAAATACATTTTTTTAAATTTAAAAACTCAAAAAAAAAAAATACAAAAAATTAAAACATTAAAATTTGTGAAATTCCTATGAGAAACTCAATTAAAAGCAGCATCAAATAAAAGTAAAAACATCTTTTGTTGTTCTTTTCTCCGCATTGTATCAAAATAAAGTAAAATAGTTTAAGAATGCAAAGAAATAAATAAATATAATACAAAATTAAATAATAAAAAATAATTTAAGAAATACATATGAAAACCTCAACCTAAAATAAAAGTAAATTCGTCTTGCTTTGCCACAAATAATCGTTGAATTGCATCAATCAGTATCATACAATTATTGTATAGCCAAAATCTAACATTCTAAAACTCCCATTCGCATATGCATAGCCTAAAAACTTTTCTATATTTTTATTTAAAATACACCAAAAATTTGTTTTATTTCAAAACATTCGAGCTGAAATCGCTGAGGTATGCAAGGCATATTCGATTAGCTACGAATTATTAATATAACTTATTCAACGACATTTTTACCGCCAGCCGATTTGTCGTTACGCAGGTTAAAAAAAAAAAATAAATAAATAAATAAAAGCAGGAAAACTGAATTTGTCTGCGTGTGACCCAAATAGAATTTATTTCAATTGCATTGCAGCGCAATATTTCCGCAAATAAGCAAATGAAACAGCAGCTGAAAATAACAAACAGCGAAATTTTGTTGCATTTTCGGCAAATTTGCGGAAAATTTTATAGAGCAACAAAAGGGGAGAGCAAAGAGTGAATGACGCGAACGAGAGCGAAAGAGTCAGCGAGCAGTATTATGATTTAAATTAGTAATTGAAAAGTTCTGTTGGCCAGGGCAAACGTATTGGAAGTGTGTGCAGCATTAGAAGTGGGCAAATCCCATTTCAGTCATCCATCAAAGTTGGCTTATGGAAAGGAAAAAAAAAAAGGAAAAACTGCTGCGCAGTAGCAACAAATTTTGATTAAAGCCCAATAAAATTTGAAACTTAAATCAGAGTTAAATAATTTTTGCACTATGCAGATTCTGGCCAAAGAGCGCTGCCAACAGAAAGAAGCCAAAAAATTTCGAAAATATTGAGGTCATAAATGCATTAGAAAGTGCTAACACTTACATATACATAGATATACATATATGTATATGTAAGAATGCATGCGTATGGGCAGCAGAGAGAGAGAGGTAGTGAGAGAGAGAGAGAAGGGTAGTGTTTTTTAAGTGTGTAGAGCACATAAATATTGCAGTAAAGTTTTGCCCTCAACTGATTGCAAAATGTCCAAGCAACGGTAAACAAAGTTTTGTGGCCATTGGCAATGCCAATCGATGGCCTGGCACCCGCCACACAGACACTGAGACTGACCGGAGATAGCCAAAATGGTCAGCCAACCAGACTGCCAGCCAAGTTACCCCGATATGCTGATATATACCCCTTGTGGGTATGCACACACACACACACACACACACAGGGAGAGAAGATGCATACGAATATAAGAATATTTTTGGCTCGTATTACGTATAGGTTCTTTTGCATTAATTGAATTTGTTTGCTGGCAAGCGAGTTGGCCTTTAGTTGACAATTTAGCACTTGCGGCTATTGTGGCTAAGTCTAAGCTGAAACTTTGAAATGCAAGCCAAAATAGTTTAACTCTAATGAAAAAATATGCACGAGCTGTTAACTGGCAGCAAATTAGGAAATTGGTTTCTCATAGGGTTTTTAGAGATTAAAATAGTTTTTGCAACGAAATGTGGGAAAACTTTATATTTAATAAAACTAAAATGAAATAAATAAACTAATTTTTTATTGCCATTTAAAATAGTTTTCTCGAGTAACAGAAATCTATGCAAAATATTTAGACTTCCTTTACTTATCGAAAAATAAATTAAATTTTTGAAAATAAGATAAATATCTTATATAATACGTTCTATACACATTTTTAACATTTTTCTTATCTAAAGAAAATAATATTTTATTTATAGAATTTGAGCATAAAAGAGTGAAACTCCATTTTGATTTTCTTTTACTAATTGCTTGAATTTTTGAAAATATTTAGAAAATTAAAAAAAAAATTGTTTAATATGTTTCTTATCATGTAAAACAATTTAAATAATAAAAAAAATTTTTTAAATAAAAAATGGCAATTAAAAGTGTAGCCTTCCCTTTTTTTTTTTAAACGTAAAAAAATAACGTAGTATGTCTATGTTTTATGTATTTAAATTTGTTAAATACATAACTCTTATTTTGTTTCAAATGTAAATGAAATACAAAAAATATATATAAATGTGTAATGTATAGCTCTCTCTCTCTCTCTATGGAATACATTAACATACGCTTTTCAAATGCAAACTTCAGCTTATACAAATCGCTTAAAGCTTTAGCCAGCTTATATATAACATCTCCTTAAAGACATAAAAAATGAGCTCGGCAAGCGAAACGCAACAATTTTGCGTAGATGCCTCTTGCTGTGTGCCTGCGTGTGACAAACATGCCTAAGCCTGGGGTCCCTGCCAATATCACTATGCAATACCCAAAACGTATCTATGGGCTCGTAGATTCACAATGTTTGCAGTTTGTGATGCGGTCAGGGGCGAGTCCTTTGCACTGCAGTGGCAATTGCAATTGCTTGGCTTGGCTGGGCTGCGCTCTGTAAGTGCAGGCGGCTCGTTTTGTGGTCACTTGAATCGACTCGACGTAATGCGGGTGGCACTGTTCAGCCACGCCCCGTTCCGGCCCACTTTGTATGTTAAATTTTATATGGCTTTGCGCTGTGCACAGCTTGAGCCAGCTTCACTCGAATGCCATTCGCACAGACACAGAGGATTCGAGCAGCTCGTAAGTGCATTGGGGACTTGGGCTGGCTTGGCTTGCTGCTTGCCTGCTGCTGCTGCTGATCCTTGATGTCCTTAATTGTAAAGATGTGTTAATGTATTCCCTTTTGCAAGTTAACATTTTATTTCGCAACGTTCGTTTGCGTTTAAATATGCAAAATGTTATACAGCTGAACGCAATGCCACGTGAAATGCTTCAACAAATTGACAGCAAGCGCTGACCGTGGCCAGAGTCCACGATTGACAAGAAGCGTAGCCAGAGCGTGGGTACAGGTTGGCAATGTTTGCCCCGTGGCACGTCTCGGCGTGACACTGAACACGCTTTAACGAGTAGCGTCCGACCGAGGCTGTGGCTGCGGCTGTCGCTGATAACTTATGCACATAGATAAGCGACAATGATGCCTGAGTTGCTTGCCCATCGTCCTTCGTCCTTTGTCCCGCCTGTTGTGGTTAGTGTTATTTTTGTTGTAAGCGCCGGTTAAGTGTATGTGAAAGAGTGTGAGGGGGGTTTTTTTTTGTGTGCTTTGCTCACAGCCAGCAGCCATTTAAGGCAATTATGAAATTTTAATAACCTTCGAATGAAATTATTTAAAAGCATCTTAAACTCGGCTGCGCTCTTCAGCTCACACTTATTGTTATAAATAGCACGTTCGGCGCGTAATTGAAACTTTAAATAGCCATCTAATTAAGCCACGATTATTTGCAATTAATGTCTGTTCAATTTATTCTGATAATTATTCTAATCAAATTGCATAATTTGCGGCTTAGCTTAATTGAAAACATCTTGCGAGCCTTTAAGCTTTCAGTACTTGGTTGATAGTAAATGGATTATTATGATTCGAGCTAGATACGTTGGGTTTATATTGATAGCAGCTTAAATATTTTTTTTTTAAAATAAATATTATATTAAATATTAATTTTTTATATCACTCTGTCATTATATATTAAATATTTATTTCAAATTTTAACGTAGCTTGAATTTTATTAAATTTCTTTCGCTTTTCAGCATATATTTTCAATTAATATATAATATTTTCAGCATTCCTTTCTCCGAAAAGCTCTTTAACATTTCTTTAACATTTCAAGGCGCCATCACATTTAAATAAAATTAATATTCATGTTGATAATTCTGCTTTTTTTCTCTGACATGAGACGTAGGTTGACGTAGCGCTGCCTTCATTTGTCTGCGATTTAATCGCCTTATAAATAACTACAGTTAAGCCTTTTGTTCTCCAAAGTCGACGGCGTGCGCACACAATTAAACTGGCATTGGCAGTGGCATTGCTGTTCGTATAATTCCACAGTTTCGGGCCGACCGCAATGCCATCGCACCTCAGTTTGCAATTATTTGGTTGCTGTCGCACATGCACATGGGCCAGGCTAGGCCAGGCGATGGCATGCCACTCAATGGCCCATGCCATTAATTATGAAAATATTGGCCAAACACTTTCCGGGCCAGCGGCCAAAGGCAGCCAATGGCTGGCCGTATGCGGCAAAGGACACGCCGAAGTATCCTTGTGCGCGCACTTGGCTGCCACTTGTATTAAATTTAAAGTATTTACCGCAATGTTTCCGCTACACTTTGCCCAAAAAAAAAAAGTAGTATTTCGTTCGACTCAGCAACAACAATTCGCCGAATTCACAGGCGACAAGCACAAACACTCCCACATTTGCTGGTTTTGTATGAAATGTATTGTGTTGTGTTTCCAGCTGAGCTTCTTTACGTTTGCTTTGGTTACCTTGTGGCAGGTCCAAATGCTGCACCTGCTCCACTCGGTTCAATTGACAAGGCTTTTGTGCTGCTCTCGCTCTCACTCTCTCTCTCTTTCGCTCTTTCTCTTGCTGCTGCTGTTTGGGCATTGCTACTTCAGTCTCTCTCTCTCTCTCTCTCTCTCTCTCTCTCTCTCTCTCTCTCTCTCTCTCTTACTCTTTCTCTTGGTGCTGCTATCTGGGCATTGCTACTTCAGTCTCTCTCTCTCTCTTTCTCACTTACATTTCGTTTGTAAGTTTTACATTCAATTGCTAAGAGTATATAAGTTTATTCGTGCTCTACTCGAATTATTTATCTTGATCATTTGTGGCAAATTAAAATGGAGTCTGAGAATTTCTTGTTAAACAAAAATGAGGAAATAAACAAAAATTTAAGGTTTACTCAATAAAAAAATAAAAAAAATCAATCAAAAATGAAACTAATATTAAATAAAAAAATAAAAAAAATAAAATAAAAAAAATATACATATATATATATATATATATATATATATATATATATATAATATATATATATATATATATATATATATATATAACATATATATATATATATATATATATATATAATATATATAATATATATATATATATATATATACATATATATATATATATATATATATATATATATATATATATATATATATATATATATATATATAACAAAAATTTGAGGTTAACTCAATAAAAAATAAATAAATGAATCAACAAAAAAAAAATAAATATATTAAATAAATATGTAATAAAAGATTTTTAAATTTGATGAGAGAAATAAAATATTTTAATGTTTCAAATATAATATTCATCATTTATTGTTTGTGTTAAAAAAAAAAATAATTAAATTAAATTAAAAATAAATAAATACATGCTTTACAAAAAAAAAAAAATTAATTTAAAAAAAATTGCTTTAAATTTTTTAAGTTAAAAAAAATATAACTAAAAATAATAAACCTTTTATCAAAAATGAGAAATAATTTATTATGATAAGTTTAATATATATATATTGTGAATTAATGTATTTATTTATTATATATTTTAATAACAAATTTTTAATAATAAAATACTACATTTTAATAACTCAATTTGAAAGTTTAAAAACATAATTTAAAAGTTTGTATATAATATTTGTATTATTTATTGTATATTTTATAAAAATTTCATATTATTCTGCTTTGAAAACTACTTGAATGCCTTTTTGAAGTCAAGTCATGCTTGAGAGCGACATGGAACTATACTTTGGCCCAGCGCGAAGGACACGCCCAGTCGGGCAAGCCAACAAAGGTGCGTTTACCACGCATAAATGCAAAGAATCGGAAAAAAAGGAAAAACTGAAAATGTGAATGAGTCTGAGAAAGAGAGAGAGAGAGCGAAGTAGACTCCGCAAATGAGATGGCAAATAAGAGAATTGAATTGCCTGGCGGGCGGCAAATTAAATTCGTTCGTTGAAAATTAGCGACGGTTTTTGTGGCAAATGCGACGCAGACATTCGCGTGGGTCCACAAAAGATTTTTTGGCTTTTAAGGCAACCCAAACACGTAACGCGCCCGAGGGCAATGGGCTGCCAGACAGCCAGCCGTATTCACCTCAACTCACCCCAGCCACGTTCCATTTATGGGGCGTGAGCAGAGAGCGAGTTAAGTATAACAGTTAGACGAAAATAGGCGCAAAATTCGCTTGAAACGTGCGTGCAATTATTCAAAGTGCAAAGACGTCGCTCGTGAACGGGAACGTGCAACTTTTCCTAGCTAGGAAATTGTTCATAATTTTTGGCAAAGACAACTCTGTTAACTTTTTGCCCAAAATTTGCTGCTCCTCTTAATTTATTGACGTAATTTGCCTTTCGGCTGCCGCTGCATATTAATTTAACATAAACGCCGCACAGCCATCAACAAATTACACCAAAGATTATATGTTCCACAGCATGTTGAGACACATTTCCATTGTTCTGCGCGTCTGTGTGTGTGCGTGTGTATCTGTGTGTGTGTGTGTGTGTGTGTGACATTGGCATTGCGTCGCGTAGGATCAACAGCAAATTACCCTAATCAAATTGCCATTGCGCATATTTTAAGTTAATGAGTTCGTGAATTTAGTACAAATTAGCTCACAAGAAACTGTAATTTCAATGATTTTTATTATTACTTGCTTTTATGCATGAGCTATATGAGTTTTGTAATTTATAGCCCATTAGACAGTTTGCTTTTTTTTTCTGTGCCTGCAGTAAGAAATTTAAATTTTGATATTTTTGTTGAGCTGTTGTAAATGATATGTCATTAGATGTTCAGCGACAGAGATTATTTGGCTAAGGGCGGAGAGATTGTTGTAAGAGTTCTGAGAGTGAGAGAGATGGTGAGAAAGAGAGGGAGGGAAAGAGATGGAGAGAAAGAAATGAAGAGAGAGAGTTTGGAGGGTCGGGGAATATGAATATGAGAGAAAAAAAAGACTTGAGGGTCGATGAATATCTTTTAGGATACAATTCTTTTAGAAAATGCAAAAGGAAAATAAAGATTTATTATATTTATTTATTATTATGTGAAATTAATAAATAATAATATTAATGCGAAGTATTTACACAAATTTAGCTCTAAAAATGAATTTAATGTGAATAAGAAACTCTAGAGTCATGAATTCAATAAACGTGAATAAACGTGAAGTTGTTTCCCTTAATGCTCTCTAACACAAAGCAAATATCAATCAATCGCGCTCCCACTCTCTCTCTCTCTCTCTCTCTCTCTCTTTCTCTCTTTGCTTATCAATGCAACAGAGCTTCATTGCCTTTTCATATATGACTTTCACTATGCTCTATGCGCTAAGCCATCTCACAACACATTCTTACGTTCTCACGTTCAAAATTGAGTACAAAGTATGCAAAAGTTTGCATTGAAACTTTTGGTGGGAATTAATCAAACAAGGGAGTTGATGGAGCGTCAGTTGCTGTTGCAGTGGCAGTGGCAGTGGCAGTTGTTGCTGCAACGTTTAAAGTATTACTTGCAGCTCGCAACGGATTAGGGATTAGTTAGCAGAGCAGTTTAGGAAACTTGCACGAAATAAAACTAAATATGGACTTAAGCATATAAAAGTCTTAACAAGACATAAATGGACAATGCAAGCGGGCCAAGAAGAAGAAAAAATGCATACATATACGTGTGCATGTGTATATATAGCTGCAAACAGAAAATAAGTTAAGAGGACGATAGAAAGAGAGAGCGAGAGAGTGGGAAGTGAGCAAAGTTCTGGGCAAACACCTCAAGTGTATATGGCAAAGGGTGAACTTTTGGCTTGCATAAGCTGCAGCTGAACTTTTATTTGTATGACTCGGCGTGTGCAGCAAACTTTTGGCCAGCTCTAGCAGCATATTGTTGTTGTTGTTGTTGTTGTTGTTGCAGGTTGCTGTTGCTGCTGCAGCTACTTGCTTGATTTTATTGCTGCAGTAACTTCAGCTGCTGCTGCTGCTGCAGTAGCATCCGCCAGCCGAGAGCTAGCTCTTCAGCCAGGGCGAGTGCACTTTAAATTACTCGAATGATACTTGATGGTTGCAATCAGCATCAGCTGCAGCAACGGCAGCAATGGCTGGCCCCTTGCTAGCCACATCAGCAGACACAAGTAGACTTCATTATTTTGATAGCAATTAGCAAATTGAGTTTTATAAATTTTAAGTTGTCTGTCATGCAATTAGTGCCGCACGCCTGAACAACCAGACAGAGTCAAAGCTTTCAGCTCGAACCCAAGACACACACACACACACACACACACGCTGCGTATACTCAATGTGCGCTGCTCTAATTCGCATTGGAGAGCGCGTACCATACAGAAATTTGTAATTTTGAATGCTTTGTTTTGTTTGATTAGAAAGAGCTGATAAAACACACTCGAGCAGCGCAAATTAGGAGAGGGCAAAAGGGAATACGAATTCATAACAAAGGCACACAAAGAAGTTTGGTTTTGTTTTTTATTTTTATTTTATTTTTATTTTTTTTTTTTTTTTTGCAGGAACAGCAAAGCTCTCATATTTTTTATTGTTTGTTGTTGACACAAGTGTTTGCGCATGGCAGTGATTGTGAAGAGATTAATATTGTCTATTTGTATAACTATTCTGAATTAGTTTCTATAGGGAGCGTGATGTAGTGGAGCGACCCAAAGACTGTGTTGAGTTGTATAGATGCGATGTGTTAGAGGCTGCTGAGTTTTATTTATTTATTATTTATTATTATATTATTTACTTCTTTTTGTATATCAATATTATTGTTGTCATCATTATTATTATTATTATTATTATTATTAATATTGTAATTATTTATTTTTGTACATGTCTTCAAACATTTCTTTTTCATTTTATTTTATTTTAAAATTAGCTAAACTAAATGCTAATAATTATTTTTAAAGATTTATTTTGAAAACTAAAAAAAGTTATTTGTAGTTTATTTTGATCATCATTTATTTAGTTTAAAAACTAAAAAAAAATTTAAGACAAACAAATTCGCAGTGCAATTGAATTGAGCAAATGAAGTGGAAATTAATCTCAGATATAGAAAAAAAATATTTATATAAAATATAATTAAATAAATTAAATAAAATATAATTTAAAAAATTTAAGACACAACCAAATAGTAAAAAAATCATAAGCATTAATATTAAAGATTTTTAAATATAATTAAATAAAATAAACAAAATATTATATAAGACATAACTAAATAATAAAAATCATAAGCTAACAATATTAATATTAAAAAAAATTATTTTGTACATTAAAATATTTCTAATTTATATTTCCATTTCTATACTTTAGTCAAATTCAATTTAAGGCAAACAAATTCGCAGAGCAAATGAAGTGGAAACGCACAACAATTTTTGTTGATTGCTTGATTCTTGATTTTTGTAGCTCACGCAAAACATAAACAACAACAACAGCAACAAAGGGCGCGCGTATTATGATTATGTGCTGAAATATAATACTTTAAGATAGAAAACATTGCTGTTTTATGCGCGTATCGCTGGGTTTTATCACAGATCTGATGAGAATGAGGAGGATGAGGATGGCAATGACGATGACGATGCTAACCGTCTGGCAGCTAAAACTTGTTCACGCTCTCGTCGTCAATATTGATCCGTGTTGACAATTTCTTCTTCTTCTTCTTATTTTTGGCGGCGTGCAGAAATAAATAAATATATGCCCCGATTTTTCACTCTCGACGGGACGCGACGCGCCTTGCAACGTGTGTGGCATAAAAGCAGCTTCAGCTACAGCTACAGCGACAGCTTCAGCTTTTGTTTTGTTTTTACTGTTGCTGTTGTTGTTGTTGTTGTTATTTTGTTGCTGCTGCCGCACAGTTTATTTGCCAGCTTTTATTTTTACTGCCGCCGCTTGCCGCGATTCGCATCGTATCTATGGCGCTGTCTGACAAAAGGCAAATGCGCCCATTTGTCATTTGGACAACGAGCTGACAGTTGGCAACAAACGCTGGCGCTTGCCGCCAGTTGTCAGCGGAATGCTATTGTCACCCTTCAGGCGATATTGTCGAGTATCGAAATTTTCGGCAAATGACACAGCCTTTATGCAATTGCCACACACACACAAGAGCTTGTAATGGCACAGTTAATGCTTTATTGATATCAGCGATGATCCCAATGAAAGGCTATTTAAAAGTTACTCAGGCAACGCAATGCTCAAATGTATTTACATGGATGGATTTTAACGCGTGAGAGCAAGGCAAAAGCGACAAATTCTTAAGCAGTCATAATCAAATTGGAAAAAAAATTTTTTTTAATTTAAAAATAAAGGAAAACCTTTAAAAAAAAAAATATATATATATATATTTGCTTTTAAACACATAAAATTAAAGAGCACAAAAAAAAAAATACAATTTCATGCACTTTATGCTCATAAATATTCAAAGAAAAATTATACAAAAAAAGATTATGTATTTAAAAAAATATATATATATTCAGATTACGAATAAAAAAAAAATATCTTAATACCGTAATATGATATAAAAAACATGCTATATATATTTTTTATAAAATTAAAAAAAAAAAATTGTTTGAAAAAGGGTTTTACATTTGATAAGAGCGTAAACCGCGCAGCTTTCAGCTTGGGCTTTTTAATTAAGAATCAATTTATTAATGCGAAACGCTGCTACATATTTAATTGCAAGAAAATTGCACTGATCCAATGTTGTTACAGCCCCAATATATGCTCATATATGTACATATATATACATATATATTAATGCATAATTTTAATTCAACTGGCCACATAAAAGGCAAAGGCAAAAGGCGAGCAACAAAAAACTCTGATGAGAGCACTCAGGCTAAGGCAAATAAAATGCGACCCAAGCGCATTATGAGTATACCCTGTAAATTGTTTTAGGATAAGGTTGCCTTGAATTAGGGCCAAATAATTTATGCAAAAAATTTATAACTTTTATAAATACTAAAAATAAAATTTTTAAATTTTCTTCAATAAATATATAAAAACCATGATAAAAAAATGTATTTTAGATATTTAATACTAGTATAAAATTAAAAGAGTATTCATAAAATGCTTTAAAATATTTTTTTTTTTTTAATTTTCCAAATATTTCAAAGTATTTTTATATTTTTATTAAATAAGAAAAAGTGTAATAAAATTATTTTTTAAATATTCTCAAATATTTGTACTCTGATTTAATAAAAAAAAAGTCAATAAATAAATAAAATTAAATTAATAAAACAATTTGCTTTTGGAGCAATTTCGTAAAATAAATTTCAGTTAAAAATTAGCCTTAAAAAATGATATTTAAAAAGTATAAAAATATAATAAAACTTCTTAAATTGTTAAATAAACATGTATCAGCTGGCATAGAGTTAACTAAATTAAATAACTAATTAGCAGATCTATGTACTTCCAGGATATCATCTAGTCGTTGACACTCAGCTAAATCAAATACAAAAATCGACATTTCGCACAGCCATACGACCGTTGCCAGCATTGATATGATAATAAACACACGACGCTAATCAGATCTAAGCGCATTTAATGTTTAAATAAACAAAACAAAAGAGAAGAAGAATTAATACCCTAGAGATGCTGCTGATGGCTCGACTAGGAGCTGAAGTCACACGAATCGCTGTGTTTGTTGTGCTGATTAAATGACGCATAAATATTTAATACGAATTACGTTGAGGACAAACCAAATGGCATTTAATTAGCTAGCCAAATATACTTCAATAAAAACCAGAAAAATAAAAAAACTTTTGCCAGCCATCAAATGGAAAAAAAAAAAACCCTTGAAAAATATATTTTATACATCAATTTTATTATTGGGCGCCCGACGAGTGTGGCTCAATCTCAGACTCCGCGTAACAACTGAGGCAAAAAATGATGAACATTTGAGCGTTGAGCACTCAGACTCCCGGATTTGTTTGTTATTTCTGCGTGTTTGTATATTTTTGGTTCAAGTTAGCTGCCGTTTTATGCCCTTTGAAGTAGTGTCAGTCAGAGTGAGGCATTGGCTTGCTTAAGCAAAATAAACTCGGAGCCAAGTAAGTTTATGACGGGCCTCAGCGGCATATTATTTCTGTAAATACTTTAACGCATTTTTAATAATTTCTTATTGTCAACAATTTTTGAAAAAGTTTGTCGTGGGATTTCAACTTTTTGTTTATTGCGTCCCGTGGCTTCACTTTAATATCTTAATTTCGCCTGTGTCTGAGTCTGTGTCTGATTCAAGTTCAACGACTGCTTAAGCATAACATAAAATTATAAATTGAAATGTTGGGCGACCATAAAAAAAAAAGTTTATGGTATATGTGTTAGGAGAAAATTGAATTTAATATATTAAGCGCTTTAGTAAAAGGCATTCGCAATTCTTTTTCTTTTTAATTTTAAATAATAAACAAATTAAAATATAAGCAAACATTTTATGATAAAATCTAATATATTTAATAAAAATATTTTGATATTAAAACAAAATATTGTGATTGTCGTTTATGAACTTATCAAATATTGCATATTAAATTTAATTGATTGAAATAAAGAAAATCAAAAAATTGATCAAAAATAATAAAATATGAAAGAAAGCTGTAGTCGAGACTGCTCGACTACGAATCCCCTGAGTCCTTCTTCGAACGAATCATATTCCATGAATGCTTCGTTTCGATTCGAGCACTCGATATTCATATCTATGTATATGCTAAACCAAACTGCATGTCTTTAGTATTTGAAATACATTTTTTACACATTTGGGGGTGTGGGGGAGAATTGGGGAAAATCTGACAAAAACCGAAATTGTATTAAATTAGTATCTATATATATGCAGAAGACTTGCAGACTCAAACTCTGAAGATGAATTAAATATAATTTTATAACTGGTTCCCGATAAATTCATTTATCGATAACTTTGTAAATATACAAGTTATCGAATTTCTAAAACAAACTCGTACTGCGCGAGCAATATACAGACCTAACACAAAAATGAAATGAACTATCTAGCTTTTGTATTTTCGGACGGACGGACAGACGGACATGGCTATATCAACTTTTCTCGTCACCCTGATCAAGAATATATATACTTTATGGGGTCTGCCACGCCTCCTTCTGCCTGTTACATACATTTAACAAAACCATTATACCCTGATTTCCCATTTTCAATGGGCTCAGGGTATAAAAAATGACATATTGAAATGTTTCATAACAAAGCTTTGTATAAAAAATAACAATTTTGTTTATTTTTTTTATTTAATTTAAAAAAATAATAATAAATTCAAATGTTTCATAGCAAAGCTTTGCCATTTAGCTCTATATAAAATATATATATATATTTTTTAATTATTTGCCGTCTCTTGCATAAAAATATTGGCAAAGTTTTTGCCTTTTCATATTTTTAGCTGCATATTTTGCAGTAAAAAACACACGCAAAAATGAAGCAAAAAAATTGAAATTTTTCATAATTTTTTCATATCTATAAAAGTGTAATAAAAACTTTGTTGCACAACAAATGAAGGAATATGAAACAAAAAGAAAGTGGAATTGAATTGTCACAGCTGCAATTTTTCAACTGTCAAATCAAAACATAAAACCAATTACTTTTAATGATTAATTACATTTGGGAAGAGGGCGCATGTTGAAAACCACAAAATGATTTTGATTACGAGCGAGAGCAGGGCTGCAGTCAACATTGATTTGATTTATGATGCGCCAGGCAGGCAACCCTTCTGACACAGCTGCTGCTGCTGCTGCTGCTGGCAGCGGGCAGCACACGCGACGTATGCTTAACAAAATATTCTACATTTGATATGGCCTTTAAGCCTAACCCGACGACGACGACACGCGAATCACCTTAAAATTCATAAGTATGTCGACGCGAAGCCACACAGCCACACAGCAGCTGCATGTCATTAACTATATGCGAGCCTCAGACATAATCCGTGGCGCGCCAGCTTCAAACGCGCAACATGGCGTATGCGTAATATTCGGGCGCCAAAACTTTTCAGCGCTTCATTTTTAAAACATTTAACAACACATGCAAACAAAGCTCATGCGTGTGTGTGTGTGTTCGTGTATGTGTGATGACAACTTTTCTCACTTTGGGTTGTGTGTGTGTGTGTGTTTTTCGTTTTTTTTTTTTTCTATCTATTTTTACCCATTTTAGTTGTCAACGCGGCTGCGGATTATGTGAGAGTTTATGGCTCAGAATTATGCAAAAGCGAGGCAATGAAAATGCTGATGAGACGGGCTGTTGCTGTTAATGTTTATGCTGATGATAATGATGGCCACAGAACACCAAAAACCAAATGGAGAGGGAGAGCGAGAGAGAGAGAGAGAACAAGCAAATAAAAAAGGGATAAGCAAAACTACATATGAAACCAAATATTTTAATCACCAACTCAGGGAGAGGGCTGCTTCGACTGCTCAACTGACCAGCTAAAACATATATATATATATATATATATATATATATATACATATATATAAACATATATTTATATACATGCGCCGCTCCCTCATCCAGCAAAGTTCCTTCCCTGGCTTAGTGCAGCATGACGAATGAGTTGCTCAAGTTTAGCAATTTGAATAAGTGTTTAAATTTTAGCATCAGCTGTGCACAGGTGCACGCAGGCTGAAAGTTGAGAATCATATAATATTTTCTTTTTTTTTTTTTTAAGTAATTTTATGTTCATTATATAGTCAACCTGTTGGCCAATTTATAATGTGCCCCAAACTGTCAACAATTTATGGCTCGCTGGAAAAACGCTCATAAAATTCTGTTTTATGCACAAGAGTCGAGGAATTCGAGGCGCGCTAATTTATGGACCACGACGATATAGCAAATTATGAGCTGTGCTCTGGCTTGGGGAATGAATTGAAAATCGATTGGCTAAATTTACGCACTTAATCTAGAAACAATTTCAGCTGCAATTTGGCTCTGGCACTGAATTACTTTGCGGTCTACTGTAATTGACAATTGTTTAGTGCACACACACACAGAGCGCAGCCACGTTCAAAGCGGAAACGCCGACATGTGATATATATCGCTATACATGTATATAGATATCGCTATAGGTTTATTGATTTTGCGGTTTGTTCGACTCAAGACATTGGCACAGGTGTCAGTTGATTAAAGCTTAAAGGTTTCATATGGAGCCAGCAAGGAAATATCAGCTGGCATTCAGAGTTTGATTGACTTTTTCATTAACAATTATTGTAAATTTGATGAGACGAGCTGCACGTCAAAAGAATTAACTAGACAGCAAGTCAAATTCAAACAGACAGCTAATATTTAAGTCAATCAATATTTAAGCAGATTTGGATAGGCTAAAAACATCTTGAGGCGAGAAGAATAAGATATATATTTATTTAAAATGTTTCTATATTTTTAATTAATGTCTATAAATTGGCAAATTTCTTAGGTTAAAACAGATTGCAAATAAAAAGTTTTCTTATTTATTTATATTTGAATTTTTTTATTTTGGTATTTATTAATTCTTTTATTTATAAATTTATTTGTTTAATAATTTATTTTGTTATTTATTCATATTTTTATTTCTAAATTTTTTTTATTTTTTTTAATAGTTTATGTTATTTATTATTTTTTACTCATCATTTTATTTATTTTTTATTCATTTATTTGATTTGATTTTTTATTTTATTTTTTTTTTATTATTTTATTTTATTTTATTTTTTTATTATTATTTTTTTTATTTCTTATTTTATTTTATTTTTTTATTCACAATTTTATTTATAATCTTATTATTTAAAACAGATTGCAATTTTGATTGATTTTTTTTTATTTTGTTATTTATTAATTTTTTTTATTTCTAAATTGATTTATTTTTTTGTTAATTTATTTTATTTTACTTATTAATATTTTTATTTATTTAATTATTAAATTATTTTATTTAATTTTTTATTTGTTAATATTTTTTATTTATAATTTTATTTATTTTTTTGTTGTTTTTTTTTTTTTTTTTTTTTTTTGAGTTAAGGAAACACAAGTATCAATTAATACAAATTGAATTAATAATTATTATTAATAATTTTATTAAATTATACATATTAAATTATTATTCATAATTTTAGGTACTACATATTTAATTATATTTTTTTTAGTACTTTATAGGAATTAAAATTCAATTTAAATATTATAAAAAGCTAAAAATATTTTATTTAGTATTTAGCATGTTTAGCATAAGAAAACAAATAATTTTCAAGATAAACATGCTGAAAACTGTTTGACGTTTCCTTTAAAATAAAATAACTGTGGATAGTCCTCACAGCTCTTTAATAATAATAAAAGAAGCTCGCCAGAATAGATAAAAGAAAAATAAATAAATAAATAAATAATAAATGCATTTAAATATATATTATTATATTACGATCTGAACATATTTTTTTTTAGCTCTTAGTTCTAATTTAATATATTTTCAAATTCACTTTAATGCGCTTTACGCCAAGCCAAAATAATTTCTATTTTAATTTGACATACTTATTGGAAAATTTTCGAAAAATAAAAAATGTGATTCACTTTATATATTTATGCATTTGGGTTATTCCAAACTTACCCAATGTGCAACGGCATGTAAATCGAAAAATTACAAAAAATGTCAGTTTACATCACGCCTCCTGCGACAGGCGCTTGTTAATCATGGCACACACGCGCACACATACACACACACGCACACATACACATACACTAATCTAGTTGGTTGTTGTTGCAAAAATATTCAAATGAGCTGCGGGGCTGCCAATAAACGGGAAATATGCCTGCAAATGGGCTCACAGGGGTTCACGACAATAATACCAACGACAGTAATTGGAACAGAAACTATGCACAGCTAAAAGCCAAAATGCTTAAATCACTTGGAAGTTCATAAAAGACGAACTGTTTTGGTGCTGCTTGAGCATTTGATGGGCTTCGAAATATCGCGAAGACGTGAACTTGACAACTGGAGCCGAAGCGAACGATCTAACGTACGACCATCCGCACAACGCGAATGTTAAGCGAACACTGACTCCGAGATCGAATGCAATGAAAGTTAAGAACTGTCACGCAAGCTTGAGCCAGTTCGAACAAGTTGCAAGCACACATGTTCGACAGGCAGCGAGTCGAGCCTTGCCGAGCCGAGTTGCAGCGAAGCAAGCCGAAGCCCAGCCGAGTCGACTTCGTGCATTCTATGTTTTTTTTCTGCTTCGGCTCACGCTCTTTATGATCATTGGTTTCATTAGCCAGTGCGAATGGATATGGATATAGTTTTTCGGAGGCATTTAATTACAGTTAAACAAAACACTCACCCATCACTGCTGATGCTTCATCGTCCAACTGCAGTGTACGAAATATTTTGTTACAACTGCAGCAGTGGCCCCGCACAGGGTGAGCTTGGTGATAAACGAGATAAAGTGTGTGCAATTGGGAATGTGTGTGGGTGGAAAGAGGTTTATTGGAAAATATAACAATAATATGAAGTAAATAAATAAATAAAAACAACAAAAATTAAAATATGAAATTAATAAAATAAATTATTATACAAAATATTTATACGTTTAGCTAAAGCTTAGCTTAAGATTTAATATACAATCTTCCAAAATATTGTCTAAATTACATACTTCTATATTTATTTTTACAGATATTAAATCAATATATGTTATTTCACTTGAATATGTTTATTCTTTAAGAATATTTAAAATGTGTTATAAAAACTAAAATAGGAAAATATATAATAAAACTAGATAACTAAAAAAATCTAAAAGCTGTAATTTTTTTTTTTTTTTTTTTTTTTTTTTAATTTTTTTATTTTGCATATTATTTTCCTATATTAATTCTTATTACAAATTTATAAAATCTTCACGTTAAATCAATGAAAAAATAATTTAAATAGATACAAATTTAAATAAAACATTCATTTAATTATAATTTTTTCAATTTTAATAATAAATTATTCGAGTCTTACATAAATTATTTAGTTTAATTTTACAAAAATAATTCAACTATATTTTTTTTAAATTAAATTTGGTAATTATTATTTGTAACATTGTTATAGACATATTTTTTGCAACAGATTTAAAAATATTTAAAGTATTATTTGTTGAATTTTCTATATTTAATTTTTTTAGTTTTTTTTTCTATTTATTTGTTTTTATTTTTATTTTATTTTATTATTATTATTTTTTTTTATTCTAGTTTAAAATTTCATTAAAAAAAAGTGTATATTAATTTGCCGTATTTATTTAAGTTATATAATATATTTTAATATGATAATATATAAATTATAATTTAGCTTCAATATTCTTTTTCCCTTATGTATTTTAAATTATTTAATTATATAGTTTTATATTATACAATAATAATCATGATTTACGTACATCAACTCAGCATCAGCTTTTGGCTTAGAGTCTCTAATGCGAACCTTGGGCTATTCGTTACTCAAGTCAACCCCATTCAGCTGGTTACGTTTTAAGTATAGCTATATTTTCTTGTATTTAATGTTAGCCTGCTTTAAATAATACAAATATACAACAGTGGCTGCTAAAAGTAAGACATTTGAAGGCAACACTGGGCTGCCGGCAAACAAAGCACGCAAAGCAATGAAAATTCCGACCTGCCGCAATAAATTCCGCGCGCGTATGCCAAAATGAGAGTGAAATATCCTGCACACACACAAACACACACACACACACACACACAGGGACACACACATTTAAAGGACTAACTTAAAGAGCAGCAGCAGCAGGAATACCCACGGTGTATAAGTGTGTGCGCGCCATAAATCGCGCTAAGCCAAAACAAAACATAGCTGGCCAAGTCCCAGAGAACAGCATCATGCATCAGGCATCAGGCAGGTGGATGCCACAGCCTTTGACCTGACACAATGCTCTACATTCGATGTTTTTTTTTTTCGGTTTCCCCTACTCCAACCCAACTTGGTTCGAGATGCGACTGCGCAGTGTCGCTTCGAACCGAACAGCTGTTGAGTACCGCAAGTCCTTACCTAGGACAACATAGTAGAGCCAAGGCAAGCATCTTGAAGCAGCATCCAAGCTGGAGGAGTACCCCAAACCAAGTACAATTTTACATCATTTTATTGTCGTTAATGATCCAAAATATCTGAGGTCTAATATCCAAACATATCTTCAGCCTGAAATTCCCAGTGTCGGCATGTGGAGGCTAGAAAAAGACATCTTCAAAAAACACATGTTAAGAGTTCCCCAGCTCAGAACGTACCACGTCATGTCTTTGGGAGTTACCAGCCGCAGGGGCAGGATGTGCAACATGGACTGCCGCATGGTCCACACGGGCCGCAGCAAGGACCACAGGACGGACCACAGCAAGGACCACAGGACGGACCACAGCAAGGACCACAGGAGGGTCCGCAGCAGGGACCACAGGGGCCGCAGCATCTACCCGCCGGAACAAGGCAACCAGGCGGGCAAGGCCCAACATAGAAAGGATCAAACTTGCAAACGATAAGCATATTCCTTGTATATCCTACTGAACCAGTATAGAGTCCTTCTTGGCACCGATAATATACTCGCTGCAGCTGCACACATTTTATTCTTTTTTATTGATAAACCGAAATAATATATTTTACCAAATGAACTTACTCAAGTATTTCCTGTGAGCCGAAGATATGTTCCTATTAATTCCTCAGCTGGCGCCCTATTTTATTTTTTCATTGCTGCCTAACTGAAAATTTGTAAATTAATGAAAATATTTTGAGCACGACGAATCTAGGTCAGCAGCCGAATCAGGCAATGCCTACTAATTGGATAATATTTTCATATATGATTTGATATGATACAGAGGTATGCTTGCGATGTTAGTGAAGCAAATATTCTTTAATAAATTTCAATTATAGAATTTTTGGTCTGTAATTCCTGCATTAACAGTAACCCCTTTTATTGTTTACGCTCTGTTCGTCAGATCAACCGAAAAATGTTATGCCTACTCGCTCCCTCTCGCTCTCTCGCTCTCACGGTCCCTTTGTAAACACGAAACTTCGTTTCTTCTTGTTTGCTGTTTTCTGTTGAGCGGCTCGAGTTGAACTGTTCGTGTGAGCATCGTGTTCTTTCTTTCTCTCTCTCTCTCGCTCCCTCTATGAACACGAAACTTCGTTTCTTCTCGTTTGCTATTTTCTGCTGAGCGGCTCGAGTTGAACTGTTCGTGTGAGCATCGTGTTCGTTGTCTCTCCCTCACTCTCGCTCACTCTATGAACAAGAAACTTCGTTTCTTTTCGTTGTCTGTTGAGCGCATCGAGTTGAACTTTTCGTGTGACCATCGTGTTCTGTCTACGAACATCGTTTAGCGAGCGAAATGGGACTCAGGTAGTAAGCTGAATAGATCAAAATGTCTATGCATCTTCTCATTCACATACACATGTACACATTCACATTCCCGCTCCCTGTTGCTGTGCTTAGCGAAGGCAACTCTCTCGTTTGCATACCACTACAAATACAACTTCATTAACACAATCGAACGACGAACAACCAGAGCGAAACAAAACAAAAACAAAAGTGTTGCGAGCCGATTGCAAACGAAGTCGTTAAAGCGCCAATGCAATCATTGGCTCTCTGAGTTCTTTCACAAACAACAGTTGAGTGTTTTAATACTTACGCTTTGTTCGCGAGATGAACTAAACAAAATCATACTTGCTCTCGCATTGAGCAAGAGTCTTCGGGAAGAGATCAAGTTGTTATAAGCTATCGTTAAATTTTATTTATTTATAGTCTGTCAAGCCAAGTACACGAAGGTGTGAGGGGGTTATTGAAATAAAAACAAATTGTAGACAACTAGAAAAATGTTTCACAAATCACACTTAGGAAACAGATTTTTAAATCCCAAGTATTTCTTCACAATCAGACCCGCTAATAAAACAATTGATAAATAAATTTTAAACATTTTTAATACTGAGAATTTTTAATTGAACATTTAGGTAGATGTTAAATATAGTCACACATATCTTCAGCCTTGTCCAGAGTTACGTCTACTTCGTCACATGCGTCTCCATCAAAGATAGCATAAAAGGGCAACTGAGCGAAGAAAAAAGAAAATCGATTAGCAAATATATAGATAAATACAGCATTATGTGATTATTACTTTGGTTAAATCACTACGCTGTGCGCTTAGCAGCAACAGCCACCGCAGCAGCCACCGCAGCAACGACGACAGCTGGCACAGCCGCCGGCGGGCACTAGGCAGCCGGGTGGGCAGGGTCCAACATAGAAGGGATCAAATTTGCAAACGATATACATATTAAAATTCTAGATATGCAAACGTCAAGACTTTACGCGAGAGCTGAGAAAAGAAAAATGAAAAATATATATAAATAAATAAAAATCAAAATAAATAAATAATTTTTTTTATACTCACCTAATATACTTTCTTTGCAGCTAAAAATATGTGTGAATATTACCCGAAAACAAATGAAATTTGTACAAATTTTTTATTTCATTTGTTATGTTCACAAGCCGAAAGATTGAAAGGGAATGAGCTCAACTAGAAAACTGAATACACAGCTGCGAGAGCAAAGCTAGCCTTAGCTAGCAATCGTAGTCAGCTTTGCTTTACAAACTATGTGTGCTTCGATCGAATATATATTATATATAATAATATATACTAAAGATATATATACATATACATATATTCGATTTACACACTGCGCTTGTCCTTGTTGTCCCAGCTGCAGACTCGAGTCTTATTCCATCCTTTATATGCATTCTATTCACTTCATTTATGGCCCGACCCAATGCTTGGCCAACTCACCAAGCACTGGTTAAAGCAAACATTTCAAGCACATTATAGACATAACGTCCAGTTTCTTTAACAGCAGTACATGCATCACGGAACTGCTCACAATCCATTAGGCTACGTGGGTGCGAAATACGATCCACTAATGTTGCGCTATCATTGATCAGCTGACCTATTTGGGGCGTGGTATTCACGACCACCTTGGTCGTCATTTGCGTCAATACGACATATAATGCAATCACACTCATTGCCCCAATACTTCTATGCGCAATTTCCATGGCCACGACGTGTTCTTACTTTATTATATGCGGGCTGACAGAGCCTAATACCAAAACATTGCCTAAAACTGGAAATTGTTTTTTTTTTTTTTTTTTTTTTTTTTGTTTTTTTTTTTTTTTCTGACAAAGATCCGAAATATGAAAAACGTTTTTGATTGTCAAGTCAAAGCATTTCTGTTTCTTGCTCCGTTTCGGGCTCGATGTTTTTTTCCATTTCAATTTCAATTTCTGGCTTTGTTACACCTCCGCCGCCAAAGTATATCATCACTTCAATAAATTTGCCAAGCAAAAAGCATAGCTTCAGCCATATCTGTATCAATGCAGCATCCATGGATTCTACATCCATAGTGGGTCCAGCCTCAAGTTGGGCCAGCGACATGGATTCATGCACCCCACCCATGGCACTACGCATGGATTCCATTTCGATGCTGTGTGGATATTTTCTTTTTTTTTTCGCAACAAATTTTGATTGTGTTGATGGATGGCTGAGGCCTAACGAAAAACTTGGGACTTGACAAAATTTCAGCTCAATACATTTTTAAGGAATAACTATGCGTTCTCGAGACAAGAAAAATATAAATATATTTTTAATACGACGCAGAGATCGGCGCCTACTTGATTGGGATTAAAGGAAAATATATAAAAAATATAATAAAAAATTCTATAAAAAAAAAATACATGTTCAACATTTTTTTCTGAACATCTTCTGCTTTATTGTATGTTGCGACAATTTGGTATAAATTTGCCAAATGAAAATCCTATTTCATGTTATTGTTGGATTCGGCCTCTTTTTGGAACACAGCAACGCTGTCTTTCATCCGAGGCCTGGCAGCGATTGGGCCAGCCGCATGGTACAAAGCCTGAGAAATTGCCAAAGGGACACGAACCACATGATTGATCAGGATATGGGCCAACGTAGAAAGGATTCATGTAGGCACTCCTAGGGGCGCACTGCTTGCGAGGCATTTTTGCTGCCGCGTATTAAGAGCTGCAATAGGTGCTGAACACATTTTCATTTATTTACATAATTTTTAATGTAAATTCTTAATTTTTTTTACTTACTTCAATTCTGGCAAATTTAAAATGCCTGGAACTAAAAGCTGTTCAGTTTGAGTTACATTGCTGCTATGAAGAGAATTTATATTCTCAGCTGCTCCAACTCTCAGCTCTGTTCAACTGCAAAGCCAACTTGATGCCAACTTGATTCCATCTGAAATTTGAATTTTGATAATCCAATTGTACAGCCATATTCTAATTGGGTTCCGAGCAGTTTCGTGGATTTGACATTGGCATTGGTGGCTCAGTTTTGTTGTCGTTGCACACTTCATAACCTCTGTTCGGCGGCATTTGGGTCTTCTCAGCGGCCGGGGAACAGCCGCCACAAGGTGCATTCGGTCCGGGACATGGTCCACACTCGGTATTTGGACAATTATTCTCGCATGTGCAGTCCGTGTCACAGCAGGGCGGATTGGGCCCAATGTAACCAGGATTGAACATAATAACCATTGTGGCGGTGTTCCCTGCTAAGCTAAGCCAGCAATTGATCAATATCTTGAATAAACATCTAAACACATTCCAAACTCACCTTCAGAGATTATTGAGGCTATTGTTGTTGGTTTTTGTGTGTGTGTTGTGTGTTCGTGTTGTGAATGTGACTGTGGAGTGAATAGATTTTCCCTACACTTGACATGGCTGAAAGTATACTTAAATGACAGCACACTCATGGCATGCTAAAGTCAGCTTTTAATAGCTGCACTGCAGACACATTGACCCAATCACAAAAGCTTGATAAGCGACCGGGACTCCAGTCACCCAACTCTATCTCACTCTACCTCACTCTCCCTCTCTCTCTCTCTCTCTCTCTCTCTGTCTGCTCGCTTTGCGGATGCGAACACAATGCGTATAATTATTTCATAATCGGGCAACACTTCATTTATGGTGACAAAAGCCTGCAGATGTGCAAAGCCACTCCCCGGCGGCAGATACTGACCAGCCAATAAATGGCATAGACCATCAATATGTTTAAGCTCTGACTTTAAATACCCTGTAGAGAAGTGCAACGATATGCAAATGAGATTTGTTTGGATTTAGAGCACAATTTTGAAATGAGCTTATTTAAAAAAAAAAACCCTTTAATAAATAAATAATAAGAAATGAAAAAAAGTAAAACTAAAAATAAAATAAATGTTTAATTTATTACCTAATTTAAATAACAAATATTTATTGTAGTATTTAAAATTAATATTAATATTATTAAAATAAATGTAGAAATGTTTCTGTATAATTTTGGCATTCTTATTTCTCACAAAATTTTTAAATATCAAACATTTATTTTGGTATAAAAAAAACTTATTTTCCCAAAAAAAAAATGTGTTTGTTATGCGAAATGATCGTTATCCGAGGCGTTCGTTAACCGCGGCTCCACTTTATATACAGTGGACCCTCTGTTAACAAACGAAATATTAAAAAATAAATTTTTAGTCTTGTCTGTAACTTAATATTAATTTTTAAAAATTGTTTTCCGAAAAATAATTAATAATTATTTATTAACTTGAGTTTTAAAAAGAAATTGAAACAAAAATGAAATGAAGCGACATATGCCAACTATCGAGATTTAATCTCGACTTCTTTACTATGTGCATATATGTATGTCATCATTGATTTCTAAATACATGCATAGATCAACGCAGTTGATAGCCACCCACATCCGCATCGAAAAATCTAGAATTAGAAAATTATGAAAAAAACAGAAATGAATATTCCTATCAATTTGAAACTAAAGTATGCCCCATTTAAATGCTATCTATAGGGTATGGGCAATGGCAACAACATGCACGTACTGTAAATTTTAAGTTGAAATTAATGAATAATTAAGCTGCATTGGGGAGCCATTCGAACTGTTGTTCGAAAGCGGAAATGAAACATTTGCATAACTAACACAATGAACTACATACGCAACTCAGTTGCATGAACGTGCTTTTGGCCAATATGAATATATGAGTGCATTCATCTAGACATGCCATCAAATGCTTCTATACATGTATATAGATATATGTATATTGTGGGCATTAGATATGCAAATTTGGAATACTTTCATAAACATAATTCGTGTATAACGGCAGTTTTGCTTTTGTCAATTAATCAATCAATCAAGTCAGCCCAAAATGCTGGCTCGGAAACAACTTGTCGAGCCGAGCAAGTGCACCTTGTTGCATGTTAATCATGTCATCATCAGTTCTGATCAATCACAAAGTTCAAAACAAAACAAAAGGAACGCAGCACACATCAAACATTAAACAGCGCTAAGCTGCTGCTGCTGCTGTTGTTGCTGCTTCTGCTGCTGCTGCTGTTGCTGTCTCGCATCAAAGTCGTGTGCGTTCTCTGTGTAATTCATATTCAAAGCGCGTTGCGACACAGCGCGCGGCGGTTGCCTCGGCTGGCACTTTGGCGTAGGCGTCTGACTGCTTCCCCTCTCGCCGCTTGGTGCAACCGGGCGCACTGCTTTTAAGTGGCGGCCACTGGGCAGCGTGTGCCCCATTGTGGGGCATGTTGCTCGCAGCACGGCTTACTTTGTTTAAGTGAGCGAGTGTGGTGTTGGTCTGTGTCTTGGTGTGTGGCTGCGTATGTCTGCTTTGCCGATGGTTCGCTGTGGCTGGCGTGGCCCATCTGATCCGCTGTGTCACTTTGTCTTTGTCTATGGACAGTAATATGCAAAGGGAGAAAATCAGCACAGTATATAGACTGGCACTAAATGCAAAATACCAAGAGAATAAATTGCTTTGACTTAATTTAAAATGAACTGTGATGGCTTCAGGTCAGCCTTAGTCAGACAATCTTAGATCAGATCGATATATGAACATACAATTTTTATATATTTTTTGTTTAATTTTTAAAAATTATTTTTAATTATTTTTCATGTATTAATTTCTTTTTAAATTTTTTTTATTTATTATTTATGTATTTATTTACTTTTCTATTTATTTATTTATTATTTATGTATTTTTTATTTATGTTATTTATTTATTTTTCTAATTATTTATTTAATTATTTTTTCTATTTATTTTTTTTTATTTATTTATTTATTTATTTTTTTTTTCTATTTATCTCTTTTTTTATTTATCTTTTTAAAGATATATTTTTTTGTTATTATATATATATATATATATATTTTTTTTTATTATTTTTTATTTATCTATTTATTTATTTTCTTATTTAACTATTTATTGATATATATTTTTATTTTTATAATATATTTTACTTATTTTTCTTTTTATTTATTTTTTTTTTATTGGTCTATGTATTGATATATATTTTTATTAAGTTTTTTTATTTTTATATTATTTTTTTTTTTTTTTTTTTTTTTTTTTTTTTTTATATGAGAGCCGATATAAAATATAAATATGTGAAATGCAATATGATATCAACATCATACGATATCAACAATATAAAAATCTTTTACCAGGCTTTGCTAACAAATTCTATTGCAAAATTCAAACATAAATCAAATCAAACTATTACAAATTCATACTGAATGTCTTCTGCTTTATTATAGTATATTTGTAAAATTTTAAGTAAATTTGCCCACTGAAAACCTATTTCTCGCTCTTGGTGGTTGCGGCCTCTTTCGAAGCACACGGAACACAGCAACGCTGTCTTTCGGCCAAGCCCTTGCAACGATCAGGCCAGCCGCATGGCACAAAGCCCGAGAAAATACCATACGGACATGAGCCACATGATTTGTCAGGATATGGACCAATGTAGAAAGGGTTCAGTTCTTCATTCTTGGAAGGACACCACTTCTTAAGTGGTGCCATACTGCCAAGAATTATATTAAGAGCTGGAATTGAGTTCTGCAAGGTTTCGATTCATGATATTCAACTTTTGTTTGAATATTATTTCCATTTACTTACTTCAAATTGGACAAATTTCGAAGTCCTAAAAATAAAAGCTGTTCAGTTTGAGATGTATTCACATGATGAAAAACTAATTTTGATTGCTCAAGCAAACGTCAAGTCAACTGCAAAGCGAACTTGATATTGTATTTCAATTCGAAATTTTGTACTTGAAAGTATTTGAACTACGCAGACCTAGCGGAAGATATCTTCAGAGCCTAGATATCCATAGCAATAAATCCATATCCTGTTAGCAATAAATCAACTCGACAACAGCACACACACATGGCGTTTAAAGAGAAAGCATCCATTGGACTTGCCATTAGACTGAAGACGCAGTCCATAAACCTAAGCCCAAATTATAAATCTTTATAACTGTCAATCTCTTCTTATGTAATACAAATTATTTATTGTCAAGGCGACAGACTCTAATTAAAAACACAAACGAAAATAAAGGAAAAATATGTTATGGAATGTCTGGACTAAGATATTGATATTTGGTCGAATGCTTTTGGATCATCTTAAGGAAAAAAAAAAAAAAAAAAATAGCATAGGAATTTTTTATTAAAAATTAGCTAAACAACAAAACTCTGAAATACTGTCACAGTCAATTAATTATATTTTATTCTTTGTCAATCACACTTACTCGAATTCGTATTCACTATTCACTATTTAAGCATTAGATTACCATTTTTGGCATAATGATTCTCGATTGGTGACGCACGCAACTCCAATTAACTAATACGACAATAGCTAAATATAAATATATATGTATATGTAATTATTGCTAAGAACTGTTTTTTAGCTTTACTTGGCGACAACATAAACAAGCTCCACAAAGAAACTGATAAAAAGAAGCAAGAACCAATCGACTTTGTCTATAGCACATCCGTTTGTGCGCCTCATGGCATGAGCGAGTGTCTTGCTTCTCTCTCTCTCTCTCTCTCTCTGTCCCTCTCTCTATCTGCTTGTTTTTCAATAATTTCAGCTCTTGTTATAGTGTTGTTCGTATAGTTCCTGGGTGCAATGGTCTGGCCACGCGCAGCGGCCACTTGTCTGGTCGTAACTGTTTGAAATATGTTGTGGAGAAATGACAAAGTGACCGGAAGATGATACTGTAATAAAACAAACACACACACAACACACATAGGCACATACATATATACATATAGCTAACGCATGGGGCGGCCCATGTTCATGTTTGTCTAGGAAATAGCCGAGGCGCAGCTATATCCAAACTGGAACCGAACATTGGGACTGGACAATGTTTTATATGCTGCGCGCTGTGCGTTATCTATTTGCGTTTCTTTTCATTACTAGTTTTTTTTCGCTCTCTCTCTCTCTCTCTCTCTTTTTTTTTAACCATTTATTTACAAATGAACAATATTTATGGCCTCTTTCTGTGGTCTAACTACGTTTCGAAGAGCTCTAAGCTGGCTGCTTCCGTTCTGCTATATGGCAACTATTTATTTCTTTCTTTCTTTTTTTTTTTTGTTTTTTTGTTTGAATCATAATTTCGTGGTTTTGTTTTAGGAATATGAAAATTGAGTTCTGTTTGGCATTGCATATTTAAAGAATCAAAATAATAAATTTGATATTCTTTTTATTGTTCAATTTTTATAAAATTTATGATAATTTGCCAGCGATTATGTGTTGCCAATAAATAAGAGATATATATAGAATTTTATTATGCATAGTTCGTTGGCATAACAAGTGAGGTGTGATTATTAAAATAACAATTTTATGGACAAGTTGAGTATATAAATCTTCTGTAAAGCGATAAAGATCTTATTTTTATTAGCTGCAGGTTTTATGGTTTGATATATGCTTTCCATGAACGGACATGCGGAGCTGACAATCAAATTTGAATTTATAAATGAGAAATATATATTATAATATATTTAAAAAATCAATTAATTTGGGAGATATGGAAATTTCTATTCTAAAATAAAATAATTTTAATAAAAGTAATATGTATCTATATATTATAATATATTAAAAAAATTAATTAATTAGGGAGATGGAAATTTCTATTCTAAAATAAAAATTTGTTATAAATCAAATAAGAATATATATTACAAAATAAATATTTACATTTATTTTACATATGATTTAAATATGATTTACATATCTGTATCTCTATCTCTATCTGTATCTGTATCTGTATCTATAACTGCATCTATATCTGTATCTGTATCTGTATCTGTATCTGTATCTGTTGTTTTTTAATTTATCTATATTTTTAGAACTTGTTAATCTTCAAACATAAACAACTTGATGTTGTTAATTTGATTTGATTCAAAAGCTTTTGAAGCCTCTTCGCTTAAACTCAATTTGTATCCAGGCAGCAGCTCAACTATTTGAGAGCTCGAGCATAATTAGAGTTGTCATGGGAACAATTTATTACGACCATCAAACTGGGAGCACTAAATGCTGGCACTTAACCGATCATAACTTTGGCCATGATAAATCGAACTGGAATCGCCCGCAGAGGCGGTTCAAATCGTATGCAAAATAAAAAACAAAAACAGAAAAAACATCCAAGTGGGGAGGTTGGGAGAAGGAGAAGGAATTCAGGTTCTGGAGGCAGTGCGGCAGCTGGCATTGAATGAATTGGTCGGCCGTTGTCTTAGCAATCAGCGCTACCGGGCATGGAAAGTTAACGCACAAGCATCCAAAAACCGGATTCGGTTACCAATTGACGCTGCGGCACTTGGCGCGCTCTTTGCCAGGATGAACTGCGGCGGATGTTGGCTGGTGGCGCAGAGAGAGAGAGAGAGGGGGGGGGGGGGAGAACAGCGAAAGAAGAGGGGAGAACAGCCTCTAAGCGCCTTGCTGCAACGCCTGCCTTTCGACTCACTCTCCCTGCGTGTAGCGCATTCAAGTTGAAATTGCGGCAATTGCGTGTCGACCACAATCTTAACCAGCCAGCACAGGCAGCACCCAGCCAAAAGTTCTAACTGACTGAAAATGTCTTCGGATTGTTGCCTGTCTGTCCCCTCGCACGCTTTTCTGTTTCCTTTTGTTTTAATGAATAAGTTGGAACACCTGCTCGTCGGTTGAGCTCTTCTCCCTTGTGTGCTGCCTGCCTGTCGCCTGGACATGTTGCTCAAGTTTGACGGTAGAGTGGAGTATGTGTTCTATCTTACTGTCAGCCCGGTCTACACTCATTGTTAATACGCTACATATGTTGTGCGGCATGTGAGTTTTGAGCAACTTGAGCACGACAACAAAACTGTCTGTGCTGTCAGTGCATCAGTAATTGTCATTGTACTTTCAGCTACCTAGAAAACTTTTTTGATCTGTATTTATTGCGAGCATTGTGAAATTTCTCAACAAAATTTATCATGCTTAACTGATACTTGATGCAATTTTCAGAATTTATTAAAAGAATGCAAATGCAAAGACATAATTTATTTAATATTTTTAAATTATTAAAATGTTCCTGTGACTGATGTATGTATTTATTTCGAAATATCTTATAATGCATTGTTAAAAAAAATTAACCTTTATATAATATTATTAGTTTTTATATTATATTTATTATTAGTTATTCAACTTATCGATACGCCTTAATATGTATTTGCCCAGCACTAAACTAGAAATTTAATCCGAAAGCTTTTCACAATTTATTATTACTCAGAATTTCTCTCTATTTTTCCATTCCTAATAACTACAATTCGATTTTCATTTATCATATTCTAATAAAAAGAACATTTAAGCCCCGTTTTAGCTCTATTTTCGCTTTCTTTGATTCAACTCATTTCCATATAAATTTCATATTTTTATTGCCATGCGATATGTCTAATAAGTTTGCCAGCTTTGTCTGCACTTGATGCTTCAATTATAAAGTTGTTTTGCGTTGGCCGCGAGTAGGAGAGCTCGTAGTTGCTGGCAAAGTCAATAAATAACCTGTTCAAATGTCGTTAAGCGTAAATCTGTGATACTACAGAGACAGCAAGTCGCTTGCTAGCTTCAGCTACTCGAGACATATAATTTTCATTCATTAAGCGATGCCACCACACCTGGTTGCCCCTCAGACCGCACTCCTTTTCACTTGGCCCTGGCCCTGACACTGACACTGAAACCGGCTGTTAGCCGATGCAAGTAGCCGCATTAAAAAGCTCTTTTGGCCACTTGGCTGCCTGCCCTATCGCCTGCCCATCGGCAGACGCCGAAGAGAGCCCTCGACATGGACAATTGCCTGTAACAATGCATAACGAGGCTAAGGGTTCGCATGGAATACGTTAAGACACGTTCTCAGTTCTCCCGATAGCGCAAAAGGCACGCACATATGCGCGAAACAAACGAGACGAAGAATTGATGGAAAGAATAACAGAGTGAAGTTAATTATGCACTTGAAGAAGTTTCAATACTCTTTATTGATATTTTAGTGCTGAATGATTGATGTAGTGAAGCAACAGGAAGAGCTAAGCAACAGATGAAGAGAGTGCTTCATTTACTATGGGATTTCTTCAAGTAAACTTTTATCAATAGATAGCATCGATCGTATAATTTGATATACTCTCCATATTAACTTCTCTGAGGCAACGTCTAATCTTTACTTTATACCAAGAAAGACATTGTCAACACAGCCGAAGTGGCATCAGTATAGCTCAAAAATAAAACCAAAAATCGTAAAACTTTTCTCAAAACATCTTTGTTATAATCGAATTCTTTTGACTGCTGCTCTTATTGTGTCATCAACAATTCTCTCTCCTTCTCTCTCGCTGCCTCTGCTGTGGCTGCTCCACATAACTCAAATACCCGCTGCAAAGAGTATACAAACATCAACTGTCTGCAAATTGAATTGTGAGTCGACTGTGCGGTATTCATCAGTCTGCAAATAAATGAAAGGACTTAAGGAATCGGCATAACATCGATTTACGCATTCGATTACGAAACGAAAGTCTCTGAGTGCACTTTAAGCCAGCTCATAGTAAAAGGCCAAAAGCCATTGCAAATAATTACAGAGCAGCAGCAGCAGCAGCAGGAGCAGCAGGTGGAATGGTGATAATGATGATGATGATGTTGCAAGACAATTAAATTGGTGTGCGGCAAAATTTAATGTCGGAAAATCAAAGCAATTTCATTTAGGACTTTCTCTCCCTCTCTCTCTCTCTCTGTGTGTCTCTCTCTCGCACAATTATAAAGCACGACATTGCACTCTTCCTGCTGGTAAAAGTATAAACTGCTCGTTGTCATCCCATTGTCAACTCAGCTCGTTGCAAGTTTTGCGGCAAATAATTTTCTTTTCGTCTTTTTTCCATTTAGTTTTTTTTTTTTTTCGTTTGCTGTTGTGGCTCTTGCTCAATTTCTTTTTGCTCTGCTTGCTGCTTGCTGCTGCAGACATTTTTAATAAGTTGCATGGCAGCCGTTGCACGTCGCAGCAGCAACAAAAGCAAACATTGCAGCTGCCAAGTTGAAAATGAAATTCGTGGCACGAATAGATTTTCAAACATATGAGCAGAGTAGAGGAAACAGACAGACGGAAAGGACAGCGCTGACAGACGAACGGACAAACGGACGAACGGACGAAGGCACAAAGCACGTCGACTATGACAGAAATTCGAAAATGAAGCAATTTACTTGTATATTTGATACTGTCAGCCATGGACAGTTGTCATACACTCGAGTTGCATGGGAACAGCAACAGCAACTGGTCACCAGCCAGCCGACAGCTTATTAAGTGCCTGTCGCCCGCCCCTACTCTGGCCCCCCCCTCCACTGACAGAGCTCATAATTAGCAGTGCATATCTGAGCGCATTTTATGAATTACTTTCGTAATTGGTTTTTTTCTTCGACTGCAGCTAAAAAGAGTTGTTGAATTTTGCTGTTCTTTGATGTTGGAAAGTTCAAGCAACTAGATTAAGCGTTTAGACAGTGAGAAAAGTTCGCTGCGAAATAGTTTTTTTTTTTTTTTTTTTTGTTTATAATTAAAAAGTGGATTCCTTTCATTATTGCTTTTCTTCACAGTTGTTCAGATTTTCTTGTCAATTCTTTGGATACTTTATAATAATTGAAAGATAAATTCATATTTGATGATAATCATAGTAAGCTTAAAAAATAACTTTTTTAAAGATTTTATTTTATTACTATTTATATAAATTTTAAAATAAATATTTTGTAAAAATTCAATTATAAATTAATGTTTTATGCTTATAATAAATTGAATTTTTTTCATTTTTTTTAGATTTTCTTTTATCACATTTTATGTAAATTTTTAAATATTTTAATATTAACAGTAGCAAAGGTTTTTATTTTTTCTCTACTTATATTTTATATGATTGTCAAAATAATGTTTTTTTCTTTTTTTAATTTATCGAAAATTAATTTTTCATTTTTTTTTGTTCTCTTCATTTATTTATTAACAAATATTTATGTATTAATATTTTATGAAAATTAAATTTGTTATACAATTTTATTTTATTCCGCTTAACTTTCTTGATGTACATAATATTTCCTTCTAGATTTATTATTTATATGGGTATATATAATATTTACTTTATAGATTTATATTTCCTTCTAGAAAATATTAATTTAGAGAAAAGAAAAAAATTGTTTCTCATCCTAAAAATATATTAATAAATATTTGCCAGCTTCGTAGGTATTTTTAAAAAACTTTTTAAATCTAAAACAAAGGCTTTTTAAAATTTTAATTATACTTTAGAAACGGACAAATATTTTTGAATATTAACACAAAAGAAATTTCTGAGCTGGCATCCTTTCTACTTTTATGAATTTGTCAAAGCTGAAATCATTTTATTAAATATTTTTGTTTGTCTTTATGTGGGGCCTCAAATTAAATTGTTTTCTTGCTTGCAAAGAGAATTTCTCGTAAATAATTTCCATTGTTGGATTAGAACATTTTTGCAGATAATTTTCATTTGCCGCTCATCTTATTGTTTAGTTAGCCCACCTAACGACAGCTACACCTCTTTCATATCCAATTAAGCTTGCTTAAGGTCGTAGGCGTTGTTTGTTTTAGAATATTTAAAGTGCTTAGTGCCTATGAACGAACTCTCGCATGTGCTAACAGCAATTACTTTGGCAAAGACAAAAACCCTTCCAATTAACGCCCCAAGGCTCGCATATATGCATAATGGGGGTATGGAAAGCATCTTGAGCATTTTAACGCTTGCAATGGCGCTAAAGCACAAGGAACCTATAAAGAAGAAATACCGAAAACTAAAGGCAAAGTGCCAGCAACGCCTAACCACCCGCCCAACTTGCTAAACCCACCGAAATGGGGCTCCCCGTGGAACGAAAGTTGAGCCTAGGCGGCAATATGGCTGCCAGCTGGCGTAATGGCGTTGCCTAAAAGATGGCACAAATAATGAAAGCAACGCGCTAATACTACGTGCAAAATGGTTTTCGGTATTCGCTTCGCTTTCTGCTGCTACTGCACATTCACGTTGCGTATACGTAACGTTGTCAACCGACAGCCGCTCGACGGGAGCTCAGCTTAGGCAATGCAATTTCCATTTACATAAATTCGCGTGCGCGCGTGTGTGTGTGTGTGTCGCATGGAAAAGCAAACCTACTAGAAAACTTTTACCTTGTTGTCTTCTATGTCAATTTGCAGGTAAAATTACCTTTTTGTTAATAGTTGCGGACGCGTGGGAGGCAAACATTAAAAGTAATACAAATGTTGCCTAACCGACGCGCGACAACAACAACAACTACAGCCGCAGCAGCGGCAGCAGCGGCAGCAGCAGCACACAAGCACTTACATTAAAACAACGGTAAATGCTTATTTAACTAATTTTGCAACATGTATGCAAATATTTAGAATGCAACAGCTGCATAAGTGCGAGGTGTGCTTCAAGAACTTATAAATATTCAGCTCAAATTAATGGCATAAATTTATTTTCTAGTTATATTATCTTAGAGATATATTTTTAAAACATTTGTTGTAGCTTAAAAATTTTATTAAATATATAAAAATTGATTGAAGTAAAACATTTGTATTATTTAGTTGACTAAACAAATATTTTGAATGCTTTTTTATTAAAAGTATATTAATGTATTTTTTTTTTTTTAATAATTTTATTTTCATTAATTTTATGTTTTTGAAGATTTATCTATTTTTATTATTATTATATTTTGATTTTTTAGTATTGTAATTTTTATTTTTATTAAATTTTTTTTTTTTTTTTTAGATATTTACATTTTTAAAACATATTTATACTAAAATATTGTTCAATTATAGAAGGAGAAATAATCGAAATTAAATTTTAAATATATGTATTATTATTATTATTATTTTTTTTTTTATTTAATTTTCTTATTATAGTAATTTTTATTTTTATTTATTTTTTATTTTAGACATTTAAATTTTTTTTATTCATGTTTTTTATTTTATATATTCACCATTTTTAATTTATATTTTATTTATATTTTCTTTAATTTTATAATATATATTATTACTTTAAAATTTAATTTGTATTTTACTTGGATATTTGCATATAATTTGTATCCTTTTTTAATAATTTTTGTTAATGATTTAAATATGTAAGTAGAATCCTCCTCTTAGACACAATTTTCAAGCACCACTCGCAAAGAAGCAGATAAATAGGCAAGAGTAGTCGAGTAAAGACTGTTAAGAAGTACTTTAGGTTTCCAGCTACATACATATATGTATGCATGTACGGCATGCTTATATGCATGCATGCGTGTGTGTTTGTTGTTCCATGTCCATGTGTGCCTCAGCCCCATTCAGCGCCAACTCTGTGAGCCTCAAAACCGCGAGTCGGATGCAAATTAAGGCCGCTTGCTTAACTGTCAAATGAACCCACAGATTCAAAACTATTCCACGCCACTCATCCAGTTAGATGTCAAGGTAGACGAGGAGGGGGGTTTAGGGCTCGGCCACTAAACGCCATGATTTCTCGCACGCAATTCAGAGCTGATTAACACGCATTATCTGCTTTGCTCTGTCTGTCTAATTAGCTTTGTTTGCCTCTCATGTTTCAAGGGCACTTTCTGGCGCAGCAGGAGCAGGAGCAGGAGCAGGAGTAGCAGCAGCAGCGTAGGGCACACAAACATTGCAGTTTTAAATGGCGTGAAATATCGCACTTGAATAAATAACAAAGGGACCAAAAAGTATGTATACACTGTCCGCCTGAGCATGTGATCCAATTAATTAATACTTGAAGCGACAAAGTGAAATATTTTCCGAAGCCAGTTATGTGAGGCAGCCGACTATAGCCATGACAACGCGGCCAGGACGAACTGTGAGTGAGCTAAAGGTAAGAATATGGAAAAGAGGTATTGATATGGACGAAATAAGCTTCGGAATCAGCTAATGAAAGATAAGTTGTTAAGGGATAAAGATATCGGTATGAGTCGGTGATACAGAAAAATTAAGGGTTTTATAGTTAAAGAATATTCAAATTCATCTGATTTTATATCGTACAAAATTGATTGATTTGAATTGAAAATAAAAAATTGTTTGAAGTGAAATATATTTATTTTATTATTTAATGTGGATAACAAAATATTCAAGAATTTTTGCTATACTTTTCCCTTATCTTTATCTCTCTCATATACTATTATTTCTATAGGCTTCAATTTCTCGATCATTCAATATTTACGTTGTTGTAGGGCACTAAAAATAATGTGACTTTTAAGCAGAATTCATGAGAGCTGTGTAAATATATTTAAGGATATGCCCGATGCACAGTTGGTGCCACGCCGCGTATGCGTCATGTCGTTTCTTTGTAAATAAGTGAAGCTTATTAAATGCCTTCACTTGACACATTTAATTAACAGACACGAACAACTTATAATTGCCACCAAGAGAGAGATAGATAGAGAGAGAGACAGAAAGAAAGAAATACACACACGCACAGCTGTGACTGTTGCAACAAGGTAATTGTTTTCACTGGATATCTCCGAAGTGAACTGAACTGACTGAGCTGACTGACTGACTGTGTGACTGACCAAACCTCACTTGGCCCGGTCAATGCGTGCAAAAATAAATATTCAACAGCCACTTGTATTAATTGCAAGAACACGCACAGCGTTCACAGCGAGAAACTGATTTCATTTTCAGCATTTTCCCCGGCAACAACTAGGTGAATGTTCAAGGAAATACGAAGTGCAAGTTTTTTATTGCTTTAAGTTGCTTTCAGTATGTGCGAAATCAGTGAGTGAAATTTAAAGAGATATTTGAAAAGCAATTAGAAATTGGAAACTTGTGCCAATTATAAAATAACTGCTCTACGGGAAAATCTAACTATCGATTCCCAGAAGTTGGCGAAATCATATGAGAATTTGGCTTTTTAGCTTAGTGCATGCAGAACTCTAATGCTTATTCAACTTGGTAATCTTTCTCACACGCTCTCTTCATTTATATTACAATTTATTTTGATCACTTTCATTAGTTCAGCTATGTCCAAGCCACTTCAGTGCTCTTCATTTATATTTTAAAGTCAATTAAATTGCGCTTGCACTCACTAATCAACGTCTGCTATTTATGAGCACTTCTCATGTTGGGCTGGCTCTGGCCGCAAGGCTAAGTCTGCAGCCACAATTCTGGGTCAAGGCTACTTGGCGAGAGAGAGAGAGAGAGAGAGAGAGAGAGAGAGAGAGAGAGATGTAGAGAGAGAGAGGAGATGGAGAGAGGAGAGGAGAGAGAGATGAGAGAGAGCTCGAGAGAGAAGAGAGAGAGAGAGAGAGAGAGCTGTGAATTGTCTGAAACTACAAAGAGCAGTTAGAAAGAGACAGAAACTGTGTGCTAAGCCGACCAAGCTGTAAGGCTTGCCAAAATAACATAGGCCAAATAAAACTACATACATGAGCTGTGCCGTTCGCTTCATATATGAGTATTAGGGATTTCCTTCCCCTTTGTAAATGGAGGCAAATAATATATTTATTAAAAATAGTTTTTGTTTCATGCTTCACTGCACTTTATGGCCAAGCACTGAGTCATTATTATTTATTGTAGCACAACATAAACACATACGAAAATACAGACAGATACCAACATATATGGAGTCATGCACACTCACATGCCAAGGCATATTCAGACTCACACACTCACATACTCCATTTCATACTCACTCTTCACTTCCTTCACTCAAAGTCATAAATTTTTGCTGCATACTTTCGGGCGTCGAATTTAATTAAAGAAAGGGAAACTTGGCATATTTGTTGAAATAATAATTTCAACTGAAACCTCGTGGCCCAATCGCCAGGGCCAAGCTAATGGCTGTCAAAAGGACCGCAATCGAATTGCCCAGCGGTGGTCACGCTTCATTCATCGGCTCATTGCAAATGCAAACGGCGTTTGTGTCTTTTCACTGTTTGCCCGCGGCGCAACCTAAAACTAATTAAAACCCAGGCACTACGGCCTATGGCCAAAAATTTGCTGCTAAATTCATTGAAAGACGTCAAATTGCATGCGTGCAATGGGAATGTCATGCAATTATGTATGAATACACACACGCACACATTCACACGCACACACACTTCACCACACAAGCAATCAAAACGCACGAAAGTAGGCAACACGTCGCATCAATGCAACTGTTTATTTAACATGGCCGCCAATTAGCCTGCGGTTGCTTTTGCGCGTTAATCTAAGCGTGTTCCCAGAAACGAATTCGTAATGAATGCAAACACGTTTTAGATGCTCTGTTAACTCGAAATTATGTTTGACTTGTGGCAATGGGAAATTTATAAATGCTTATATATGAAGGTGTGATAAAGCATAAAATATATATACATATATATTTATTGATAAATATATATTTCTTTATGCTCCAATATGCTAATGCTTTTGTTAACTATACAATTAACTTAGAGTCTTTTTTATGTTGCTCCAGATATAGTTAAATATTTTGCTTGACATTTACTCATGCTCTAAAATTTTGTTGCACGTGGCTGTTAATGTCTATATAAATATCTTTTTTAATTTTAATTTGTATTAATTTTTTTCTTATTGCCTTTTCATCAAATTCTAAGAAGAAGCTTAGAGCGCAAGCAGCCCTTGCTTAGCTAAAATTAACCATGAAAATTGACAAAATTAAATGAAAGCAACACTACAACTCAGCTTCTCAAACTCCAACTCAAACAGCTAGTTAATGTAAATACGATCTGACAACACTAAGGAAACTTTCTTTAAAACTTTAAGTTTTCTTCGTGAATCGCTTTACATTTCCGCACACACACATAGACTTTCCTTTTGATAATTTAATACTCAGACGCTTTGCGATCGTGTCCGCTAACAATTCAATAAACTTATTGTAACCCCAGTTCTAGCACATGTGCCAAGCACACACACACACACATATGAAAAATGAAAATGAAAATGTGTGTCAGGCCTGCCCTTGTCAATGCCAATTTCCCTTTTATGCACAACTTAACAGAGCTTTTTGCTTTTTACTCTTCATTGCGCATAAATTTAGCATATACAATACGCATGATATGCTGCCATAGGCCACCCACAGTTTTATGCGCTTTTGTCTGCGTCGCACGCCAACTCAATATGTGCACTCAATCGTATGCCATGTAACAAGGCAACACACACACACACACACACATACATTTATAGGCACACAAGCACTCAGGAGACTCGCAGCGAAGATGCTGCGCGTCTCATTAGAGCCAGCCGACTTTCTATAGTAATCTGCATACATACATATATGCATTATATATACATATACTTATCTCTCTCTCTATATATATAGTTATCTAGATAGTTTGCGTCACGTAACGCCGCTAAAAGAAGATATGGCCATAATGGTGGGTTAAAAAAGAGAACTAACTGCATTTAAGTCAAACAAACTGAACGCCACGTCGCACTAAGCATAAAATTATGCATGTGTGCCGGTTCTACCTAGCTGTGTAACTGTCGCACCTGTCTCACCTGCCGCACCTGCTCGCCGTTTGCCGGGCCCAGGCGAGTGAAAGCAACGCAAACGGAAATAATTCAAGTGCAATGCAAATCATGACACGGCCACGCTCAGGTAATTGTGTGTTTACCAACGAGCTACAGGAAGTCATGCCAGCAGAGAGAGAGAGCGAGAGAGAGCGAGAGAGAGAGCGGGAGAGAGAGTGTAAGGCAGAGAGACACGAAAAAAAAAATACAAAATGGCCAAAAGGAAATGAGCAAACACATTGCATTGAGCATAAGTGCGCCCAGAGCTAAAACAATTTTGGGGTTGACCAACTGCACTAAACGTTAGTCGAGTTAGAGATGCAATGCAATTTAAGCTCAGAATGTGAAAGGTAGACATTGATCGATTTTCAATGAAGATCTTAAGTTTATTGTTATGAGAATTGAAGATTTATTTGACTAAAGTTTTTTGTTGGTTGAATGAATTTTTCAAGTCTTAGTTTAAAGATTTCATTTTGTTGAATGAGTTTTTCAAGTTTTAGTTTAGTTAAACTAATTATACAAATCTCAGACTTTGCTTTTTGAGAGATTCTAATGTGCTTTATCCGTAACAGAATATATTCGAATATAATAGGAAATGCCAAATATTTCACAAAGCTCAAATAAGGCAATATAATTGGTTAGGAAACTCTCTGAACTTAGAACAATGGCATATAATATAAATAATTTTAGCATATCATAAAAATTTGTAGCTTACGGATATAAAGAGGAAAATGTGATTTACATATATCTATATTTATATATATATATAATTTTAATGATCCACAAAAATGATATTAAAATAAAAACCCCAAAATATAAGCATTCGAAAATGCTTGCATGCAAGTTTTCACGAAATATTCTCTGCTGAAGCAGAAAACTCGCAATGCGACAGTAAAACCTTTACAATAAACTGCATGGCAAATAGCCCATAAGTCAGATTGTTGATATGACAGATAATGAAAGGCCATAATCTGATTAATCGCGCGCGTTTACAGTCACTTAAACCGCAGTGGAATAAACAGCCAGTCATTTATTAATATTTGATTGGCCCGTGTGAGCGTGATTGGCAGAGTGAGAAAAAGACACAGAAAAAGAGAGGGAGGGAGAGAGAGGGAGAGTGAAGAGAGCGAAAGAAACAAAAGCAACAAAAACCAAATTGTAAAGCAAATATTTGCACTTTGCATATGGAATTTACTCTCGCACTTTTATCAGCGGCCAACTGTGTTCAATTTCATTCAATTCAATTTGAAGAGCTCAAGAGCAGAAGGTAGAAAAGCGAATTGGAGGAGCATTTATATAAAATAAGTAGACCAACAACGGATGTGGGAAAAAGATAGTCAAGGAGAGAGAGAGAGAGAGAGACTGAGAGAGATACTACAAAATAAGTAAAAATAAACAAGGCAACTTTTTGAGACCTGCTCCAAACATAAAAAAAGCTGAATAAAATAAAAAAAAATATATATATATATATAAAAAGAAAATGTAAATGCGTCACACTTTTATAGTGGGAACATCTATCAAATACTGTGTTGATTTTCAAATACTAGTGTGTGTGTGTGTGTGTGTGTGTGTTGTGCTAGTATAAGATAAGTCTGTGAATGCGACCAATGCTCTGCCCAACTGCATGAGAAATGATATGTGGGCAACCAATGCTCGACTCAAACAGCAGCAACAAAAATGTTGTAAAAATCTTATTACACCAGATGATATATGTGTGTGTGTGTATTCTATGTGTGTGCTACTTTGGGTCACTTGTAAATCACTTCGTTAAGTAGATTTGTATAAAGGCTTTTGGCTTTTTTGACCCAGAGCAGATTTACTAAAATTGAATTTCAGCAGCAGCTGAAAATAAAAGTGTTTAAGCAGCCAGCTTTGTCGAATTGAAGAAGAAATGAAGATATATTCAACTTGAGACTGCAGCAGACTTTATATACATACATATATATATATATTTATTTATTTATTTCTATAGTCTCTTTGCTGCTGCATATCATTTGCAGAAGTCCTCACATTTCTTTTGTCAACTTTCACTTTTTATGGCATTTAATTTCCTCTTTGTGCTCATCATTTACAATAATGTCAAACGAAAAAAATTAACATAAATTTGCTATTTTCCAGCAGTTTAGCAAGGGCATATAAAAAACAGAAACAAAAAAAAACTTGAAGAGAAACAAATAAAAATGCTGGAAAACCAAAGAGAGAAAAAAATCAAGTTGAAAGTTGGTAAATAATATATTTACGAAATAAATATCCTGTAAATAAGATCTAAAATGATTTGTACATCATTTTTTTTAGCAATGGATTTTTAATCCTGCAATGCAAACTAAATATACCTTTAAAGTCTAAAGTTTAGATTTTAGCGGTTTAATAAATTTCTCTCTATTCTCTTTACTATTTCCTTTTTTAAAACTATTTTTTTTTTTTATATATATTTATTTAAATATATATATTTATTTATTTATTTTCCTGCACTTCTCTATTTAACTCTTGCCATCATTTTTTTGTATCTTCATTTTTTCCATTCTTCTTCATATCGATGTATCCTATTTTCACTTCTTTTCTTAGCTCTGGTCAACTTTTAATATTTTTTCCTCTTTTAGATTTCCAATCCTTAAATATTTTTTTTACAAAAGTTATCTTTTCTTTTCCCCCCTCATATCATCTATTCTCTATTCTTTACTCAACGCTTTGTATCGCTTTTGATCTCTGCTTTATTACCCCACAGCCTCGTAAATAAGCTCTTCCATTCCTTACACGTTTTGTCAATTCTCTTTTTTTGCTCTTTTCTCACATGATACATTCTGCTCTTATAACATTGTATCTCTGCTCATCTGACATTTTGCTTTCTCAGCTCATCTCTTCTCAACTTTGTCCAGGCTTTTTTTCTATATATACATTTCATATATACATTTCCCACTAATATACCCCTCTCTAAGTCTATCTAGGATATTTTCTAGCAACGCGAAAAAAACTGTCGCGCCTTGAAATATGCTCAAGTTTTTTGCTCGTCTGCTGTTTACTTGGCCCCTTGGCTTGACAAAGTCGACACTTTAAGACCTCTACGAGACTGCGACAACAACAATAACAATAACAACAGCAGCAACAACAATGAAAATGAAAAGCAAACAATATTAAGATTTATGTGCTATGATTAACTGACTCTAATACCGTTTAGCTATATTGAATTTGATTTACGCATTTCTAATTGAATGCCAAGCATCGTAAGAGACTTTTAACAAATGCACAACACCTGCAGCCGCCAATGTCTAACTCAATATATTAAGCGAAAATCAAATGAAACAGAAAAGTAAAAGCAAAAAGAAGATTTTTAAGCTGCTTTCAACTGAGCTAAACACAATTTATGTCGTCTTGCTAATGCAAGTGGCAAAGGCAATAGATCAAGCTCGGTGTAAGTAGATTTATTACAATATAAATGGCTTTCAAATACAAATTACAATTGTCACAGCCGAAACATGGGCCCAAAACACATGCCAGACCAATTCAGCTCAATGAGTCTAAAAACAAATTGCTACCACAAAGAAATTGCCTAGTAAAACACACAGAATTTAACTAAAGACCAAATGTTTTTAGCTACAATAAAATTACAATGTTTTAAAACAAAAACTGAATCATATTTTATGTATATCTATGTGTATATATTTAAATATGTTTATATAAATATATATGTATATATATTTATAGTTTAGCTACAAAAATATGTAGAGTGCGCATACAATTTAGATAGCTGTAAAAACTATCTTAAAAAAAAAAAAAATAGTTGTGAGCTGTTCTCCTGTATAGAAGGGTGTGCATGACTGGCAGATGCTGCGCAATCGATTACTCTAGATGCATCAGAAGCCAGAATTTGGCATGATGTTTTTTTGTCTAACTATAACAACAGATCGTCTTTATATACATTTTTGTTTTTTAGAGTTAAGTTCTTAAATTCTTTATATTTTTCTCCCTTTTTCTATGGTGATCTTCTATCTGTCTGTCTCTTATTATATATATTTTTGTGTGCTCTTGGAGATAAGTTCCTAGAAATTTTTCGCGTTATCTCGCATTTCCTATCTCGTCATCTCTCTCTCATCCCCCCTCTCCCTCTCTCTCTCGCTCTCTCTGCCTCAGTCTGTCTTTTGACATACATTTTTATTTTGGTTTTAAAGATAAGTTACTAAAATTCTCTCCCTTGTCTCTCTCTCTCTCTCCTGTCTCTCTCTTTCACGCACTCTCTATCTGCCTGTCTCTCTTACTCTTCTTTTCATTGCTCTCTCTAACTGTATATAGCTCAACCTGTCTCTCTCTCTTTCTCTCTCACACTCACTCACTCTGTCTCTCTCATTTTCACCTACGGTTGCATTGTCTCTCTATCGTCCGCTCTATCTTTATATTTTCTCCTACGCTTCAATTGTCAGTCTCTCCCTCTCTCTCCCTCTCTCTCTATCGGCCTCTCTCTCTCTCTGTTTTACTCCTGCTCCTCCATTGACTCACTCTGCCCCTCTCTTTTCCACTCTTTCCTCTTTCACTTTGTTGCTCTCTCGTATTGCTTTTGTCAGTTTCTCTATCAATCGCACTCCATTTCTCTTTCTATGTGTATATTATATTTAGTCTAAAGACATTCCCCATTTATCAGCATCAATTTCTAGGGTATACAAATAAAACCCCAACGTATAATCTTTATGTGTGTCTGCAACTGTTTGTGCTGACAGCTGCTTGGGGTTGGTGTTTTGGGTGTTTGGATTTCACTCTCTTCTTTTTTTTTTTTTTTTTTTTTTTTTGACTTGTTGAGGGTGGCAGCTGGGCGTGTCTATAAGGTTCAACATTCAGTGCTGGACATGTTTTGTTGGAAGCCACTACGTCTGCTCCCTGCTGCCCGATGCAGTGTGAAAATTGCAGAGGATTGCATGTGTTAGTTTTGAAAATATTTATATCCATAATATTTTTTGGCCTGTCATTTGTGTGGGTGTGTGCCTGTGTGTGTGTGTGTGCACTCGTTTTGTGGGTTTACACAAATGATGTTTGCGGAGTGTTTTGTGAGTGGCAGCACCCAGCAGCGTCTGTGGCTGGCAGCAGTTAGTTAGATTATAATAGATTGCAGCTGACAACAGCTTGAAATACTTGGAAGAGCATAACAATGCATGAAATATCCAAATATATACATATATGTAAATGTTTAATTGTTTAACTTTGTCTCAGCATGCATGCATACATATATAATAATTGTTCTAGAAATAATTTTTTATGCTTGTGACTGCGCCTTCAGTGCACATAGTTCGTGCAGTTTTTCCATTTCTATTTTCAATATATTGAATATAGCTTTCAATTTAGCAATAAGCATTCAATCATAGCAGCTAATCAAGTGCTCCGAGTCTTGGAACTTGTGCTCAATTCCAGGCGCACCATAAACCCCACAAAGCCCCATAAATCACTTGCAAATGACGCTGCCAAGGAGCAGCGCATCAGAAGAGGCAGCAAGGCGGCATAGGATTCTTTATTATGGTCTCGTAACTGTGACTGTCATGCCCAATGTGAATGCGAATGTGAATGTGACTGTGAATGTGAATGTGAATGTGATTGTGAATGCGAATGCACAATTATAGCCGCTTCGCTAGCTCGTAAAGCAACTCACATTTGCCTCGTCGCGTCTCGGCCTTGTCGCTGTGATGACTTTGTTGTGGCAGCATCCACACAGCTGCACAAACCAGCGACATCAATAAAATAAACACTGTCAATGCTGGTTTCGATGGATGAATGAATGGCTGCTTGGATGTCTATGGCTGGCTAAATGGATGTTTAGGATGCTGGCAGCGGCAGCGGCTGCTCAATTGAACTCGCGACATTTGCTCGTGCGCTGTTTTGTCGCCATCATCATTGTCGTTTTCACTTTGACTTTTATCCATTGACATAATATTTATATACCCTAACTGTGCGGGTGCATAGCACATTTCTTATGGAGGAGGTGACTCAAAGTAGGTAGGTTGAGTAAGACTTAAGTTGCCAAATTGTTTACTCAAGCTGCAACCGCGATGCCATCTACCTTAAGACGAGATTGTCCATGAGCAACTTGGCTTAAAGTTCAGCAATTTAAAAAAAAAAAAAAAAAAATAATCATCATTCAAATATTTTATTATTAAATGCCATACATGATTACACATTTCCACATCAAAATATTATCTATAACTTAAATATTTTATTAAATATAATTCATAGAAATAATATCACTCTTATTAGCTCACACTCCATATATGACAAGCTGTTGATTAAGCCGCACACGAAAGATAGCACAAGACTTTTTAATAAAATATACAAATATATAATATGAAATACCAAAAAAAAATATACATAATTTTTAAATTATTACCAAAAAATATATATATACATATATAATTTTTAACTCAACAGCTTCAGTTAGTGTATTATAGCTTTAGCATAAAGCTGAGATTTGCTTAACATTTTATGTTTTTTTGCTGCAGGCGGGTGTTGAGCTATGGTTTTATGCAGGCTCAGGGCACTGAATACTCAGCCAGTCAGTTTAGTCAGTAAGTCAGAGAGTCAGTCAGTCAGGCAGTCAGTCAGCCAGTGTGGGTGATTGAGCTAGCCTAATGGCTTAGTGTTGACGGCCTGCATAGATTTAAGAGCCGCATTTGCAACATTGTTTGCGAACAGGAGAGAAAAAATGCCATTACAAGCAAATAAATGGTTGGGCAGCAAAATTGAAGCGGAATAAAGAAAGCTGCGGGTTATTCAGATCAAACTGTCTATGCTCTATCTTTGTATTCAAATTGAAAAGAATTATGTGCTTACAGTAGTTGACTAGAGAAAAGATTACCAAGAGTTGAGCATTTTTGTAAATTATTTTATTTTATATATCATTGCGCAAATATTTATTTATTTATTTTTATATTCAATTTCTTTTAATAGCTTTTATTCATACTTATTGCTTAAATAGTAAACATAAATATATTTTAAGGGTAAACCTTAAATAGTTTAGAGCTTTAGATTATTTTTAATAAATACTTTTGAATGCCAGTGTAAATTCTAGTGCATTCTAGTTTAATATTATGCCATACCCATATATTTCACTTGCACAAATACTAACACACACGTAGATATATATGTATGTACATACATATACAGTGACCCCCTCAATTTGTGCTGATGCAAGTGTTAAATAAAGTATCACTCAGACTTGTAGTTTATGTTTGGGGGCTGCCCGTGGTGCTGGCATTTATTGCTTGTTTTTAAAACAACAACAAAAAAGTTAGAATAGAAAAAGAAATTCAACGAGCTTAGCACAGAATTTGATATCTTGTAACATATAGCTAAAGAGCTTTAAGAGCACATGCATATAGTATTTAATTATTTCTCTATGTTTGTGAGCGAGGGAAGAGTGTTTTTGGAAAGGAGTTCTTGCTCTTGAAGCATTTCTAAATACTAAAAAAAATTTTCTATGCAGGAATGCTTTTCATGGATTAAATACGATGTGGGCCAAAGTAATCAGCAGATATTTCTTGGCTGTATTTTTTTGTGAACAACTTTTGTGTTGCTTGTGAAATTTATTAAATTAATTAGAATGTATAATTTGATATCTTTTTATTGTATTATTTTTTATTAATTTTACCAGAACTTTGAGCCTAAGGTTCGTGCAGCAAATATTATCCCGGCTGGCTCAAGCGTATTGATGTGAACCAAATACTAAAAAAAAATTCCAATAAAAAAAGTCTGGTCAGTCGATCAAGTCATCTAGAACTTCTAGATTAAGCGACCTACAAAATATTTTAATTATTTATTATTCCAAGTTCTTACAGAGAAAATCATTTCATAACTTGACGATTTATATTCTGCATTTGACAATTACTCATAAATCTTTTATTTTTTATTTTTATATTTTTTCGCCTTTTAATATTCTATTTACAATATGTATACATATAAAACTTATATAATAATGTGTAAATTTTACACAAATATCTACTGGCCAGAACTCTAGCATTTTGATGCTGATTAAATTTTAGACATGTTTAGGCCAACCTATCTGACTGCCCAACTGTCTAAATACATATCAAAGAGAAACTAGAGCTCATTCCTACTAATTACTTGCCCAATAATATTATATGCAACATCATTAAAATAGTCAACATGCTAAATAAATTCCATTTACATATCTCTTATAGTATATATATACATATTTATTCTAAATTATAAACGAGTTGTTTCACGTCCAGTTCGCTTCCTTTGTGCCTTTTTATGCGCAAAACTTTTGCAAATAAAGCAGTTTATTGTGCCAGTGGGATTTATAATCCACACAAGCGTTATAAATGCTGCGCCTATTCAGCCACCTACAGCTCGCTCCTGCGAGGAATCAGTTTAAAAAAAAAAAAAATGTATGTACATATATATAAAAAAAAAAAAAAATTGAGAGAAAGAAAGGAGTCTGAGTTAACATGGCTGGAACCTGGTTCGCTTCAGCTGCTGTCCGAAGCGCAGCATTTCAAATTAAAAGCATTTGCCATTTTTATTGCTGTGTCTGCAGTTCCTTTACCCTCTCTCTCTCTCTCTCTCTCTCTCTCTCTCTCTCTCTCTGCCTCTGTCTCTTGCTCAACTTTGGTCATACAAATTTTTTATGTCCATTTCGCTTTATTTCACACTTTCTTGTTTATTATTGCAGTGCTCGACCCCAAAGAAAATTAAGCATTTGACCTTTTCATTTTTTTGTTTTTTTTTTTTTTTTTTTTTCGTTTGCACGGCCTTCTTTATATTTACAATAATGTTGTTGCCATTGATTTATATGCACAGACATTTGAGAGGGGCTGCCGGGCCTGGGCCTGGGCCTGTTCAACTCTTTTGCCAGCCAGTATTCCAGGTCTCTTGTGCCTTGTCCCTTATTCGGCTTAAATGCTAACTTAATTGTTGTGCCAGCGCCTAAGAGCGGGCAATTTGCTTGTTTTACGCTTGCCGAGCTTCACCCTGAACGTCAGCTTTTAAATGAAAACAAGAAAAAATATAAATAAAAAAAAAAAAATAAAGAAAAGAACATGCTCTTCATTAAAAACAGTTAATTAAGCACCAAATCATTACCAACTTGCATTGAGTGCGAGCCATTTGCCTTGAGTCCCCCTAAAACGAGAGCCCAAGCTCCATAAACAAACAGCGAGCTGAGTTCAATTAAGACAGACAGCGTTTGCTTAGTACATCATTCAAACGAAACATAAACAAACTTAATTGTCTTATTTGTATTTCAAGCTGTAAATAAAGAGAAATAGTTTTTTTTTTTTTTTAGATATCGATTGCAATTAATTATAAAGGCAATTTTAATGCAAGTATTAACAATTGAAATATTTGTATTGACAGAAATTATGCCTGAAAACTATTGTTAGAGTCAGATTGCATTAACAGGAGCTGCTCCTCCCTCACGTCGACATGCTATGCTATTAACAGTATTATGCGCTGTTAATAGCATAACTCCGACTTCAGTTCTCTTACTGGTTCGCAATCGGGGATTATTCTTCCTTCGTTCTTTGCATTACGACAAAGACACAGCTTTTTACACAAGGATTTTGCATTTATTATTGGGCCGCCACTACAACAACTATAATTAATAAATATTAATAATTAAGAATTAAATTAAATTTTTGTATTTAATTTACAGTCTTCTGCACTCTGACTGTAATCTTTTCAACAAGTCAAAAACTTGGTTTGGAAATTCATTTAAAAAAATTAGTTTTTTCTATTTATTTGTTATGTTGTTGTTTCTTATTTTTTATTAATACAAAATACGTTTGCATTATTATTAACTCACAACCTATTTAATAAGTCACAATTTGGTTATTTATTTATTTATTTATTGTATTAACATAAATATTATTATAAATAATACTCAAAACCATTATTTCTTAATTTTTTTTTATATTATTTTATATTAATGTCAAATTTTTTACATTATTATTAAAAATACTCAATAAATTATTTGGTGTTTTTAATTTTTATTGTGTTTTAAAATTATTTTAAAAATTATATTTATTATTATTATTTATTATTATTATTTTTCATCAATACAAAACTCTTTTACATTATTACAAAATATGGTTTGAAAAATATTAAACAATTGTTTTTTTTTATTTTTATTTGGTTCGCAAAATAATTTAAAATCCAAAAAAAATTTTATTTTATTTTATTAATAAAAAGTTTTTTTTACATTATTATAAGCAATTCTATACTATTATTTACTAATCTATATATTATCAAAAAATATCTATAAAGACGATCTGAAGTTCTTACACTTCCATCAATAAATCTATGTAGTAAAAACTATTTTCAAAAATTCAATTACAATGCATTCCAACATTTCACTCAGTCAACTGCCTAAATGCATGAGCCACAACATTAGCTTTTAACTTAATCCAGCCAAGCATACATCATCTTTTAATAATCTGCATAAGCATTTGGCTAATTCTTAACTTATAATAAAAGGCCTTTGAATTTAATGACATTCTCATAAATTTGTTAGTCTCTTTTATACGCCTATATACTAAATAGAGACTTAACTTGACATAAACTGCCGTCGCCGCGAACAATAAACGAATATAAAACGAAACGATTTTATGAGCATTTTATGCTCAAGTCATAAACTCATATTCTCACCTGAGTTTGCCATTTGTCAATTTGCCAACATATTGAAAAATGTTTGAAATTTTATGAGTTTTTTTCAGGCTGAAATTGCTATCGGGACAATCTTAAATTGAATTTTGCATAAGGCACTAAACGAGTATTAATGTGTGCGTGTGTGTGTGTGTGTATTTATTGTGCTGCTTAACGTGTAAATTGTTGCTGATATTAATATCCGCTTGCCATTTAAAAGGATTAGAATGCATTAGATTAGAAACTCGAGCGTAATTGATAAGCGCTTTAACACAACAGGAAATTATTTTATTCGACAAATAAATAATAGATCACACTTTTGGCCATTTGTATTAATTGGCAGTCATTACGGCTCAAATGTTCAATGCTCAAAGGAAATTTCCTGTATGAATTGAAAGATTAGCCAGCTGGGTTAAAAATTCGTGTCGAAATATTTGAGGACAAAGTGTGAAAATCAAAACATCAGCAAATGCTCGGATGACCTCGACAGCTGTGAAGAAACATCAGAAGACATTTAAGCCCGGTGCCACAATTTATTATACGGCCTTAAGCAGGGTCCAAAATGCCTGCAGGCAATCAATTTTAATGTTTCCCTTAACCCGAGGTGGTCATTGATACATGCTTACATACATTTGACATGTAATGCGGACAGAAGCAGGCATTGGTGCTTGCAAATACCCCGTAAAAGGGAAGTGTATGAGTATGAGTTGCATTTGAGAGCAATCTTTTTACACTTGATTCTTTATTTTCGATTTAAAATTATTCTGCTGCTAAGAGAAGCAAAGAAGAACTTTATCTCTTTCGTTGGCTATCGACTATCCCATATTATATCCAAAATGAATACTTTTTACTTTTTCACATTTTGTATTCAAAGAGATATTAGTAAGTATATACATCGGCTGTGCCTACGTACAGGGTATTTAAAGTCTACCCACATATATGTATATATCTATATACATATATATGCTAAACGGCTGTTGGGCATGCTACAAATTTTGTACTACAATTGAAATGTGTGCGGCCTGCCAAAGGTTAAAGCATTTGTTGTATTGCCAAATTTGCGCCAGTCAAGTGTCTGGGGAGTTGGTATGGAGGCGGGTATGGGGCGTGACGTAAAGGCCAGCACATCGGCGAGTCCAGAGCCAACCACATTGTCAATCAAGAAATGCCATCGTCCAAACTCTTGCCGGCTATTTGCCAAAGTCACAAGCGCAAACACTTGACCAGCACGTGCTGATTCATCCCCTCACCACACACACACACACACACACAGACACACACAGACACACTCATACACTCACTTACTAGGCACATCTCGTACACCCCGCAAAACAAACGCCACGCACAATGCCCCTAAATTTATGCATTGCAGTTGACTTATTAGGGTCCAAGTGGCTATTGTGTGTCTGCGTCTGTGTGCGTGTGAGTGGGTGTCGGCATGAGTGAATGTGTGCGTGTGTGTGTGTGTGCTGTCCGCTGTCCATGCTTGTTGATTTGCTTTGATTTTGCCGTCCCTTTTGTGGCAGCCAATCCAATACCTACCGAGCCATGTGTTTCTGTGTGTCGTAGTTACAATTTGGAGTTGGCCTAAACGCTGCGGGGCTGGCTTGTTAATAGTTGCTAATTATGTTTAATTAGTCATTTGTATGTGGCATCTGAGTGAACGAAATGTGCCACCCATGCCAATGGCACAAGCACTCAAATGTTGTACATAACAAACACACATCTATGCAGATGAGCAGTGCCTTAGAGACTTTTCTAGTTAAAACTTGAACTTATACTTATACATGTAGATATAGCACTAAATGTGTGTAGTTATAGACTTGTAGTTATACTTATATTTATACTTATAATTATAGTTATACTTATACGTTACTATACTTATACACAAATATTAAATATTACAAGTTTAGTTTCTGGAATACCCAAATATAATAAAAAAAAATTTTTTTTTCACTCCACAACAGCTTTTTTTACGAGTAAAAAGAGCGAAACGCGAGTTATATATAAATTTATATCTTTTAAAAATAATTTTCTAAATTTTCCAAAAAGAGAGTACAGTTAGGGCTTAGGAAATATATAACTTTAGTTTTCTGGAATATCAAAATATTATTTTAAAAAAAAATATATATATAATAATAAATTTTTGAAATTCTGGGATAGCTTTTTTTAATGTGTAAAAAGAGCGAAACGTTGACAATACATAAAAATATTATTAATTATTAATTATCATTATTTTATAAATTTTATAAAAAAAAAAATAAAAACAAAAACTATTTGAATACGATTTCAATATTAGGCAAAGGCATCGAATTTAACGATATTATATCAATATAGAATTGATATCATGATGTCCACAAATAAGTCTCACATTCAGTCGCACATTATGAGAAAAAACTCAGAGCGCAACCGAATGCTTCGGCTAGCAACCTTCTGCTTTCTTTCACTCTGACTTTTCCCAGCTCTTTTGATTGAGTTAAACAACGCAAAAAGTTTGCTCACCTGCTAGGTCTCATTGTGTAAGTGTCAATTGCATCTCTTCCTAAAGGAGATTCGCGAAACGAGCGTCACACGAATAGTGAAACTCAAGGCGCTCAATAGAAAAACAACACGAAACAAGAGAGGGAGAGAAAAAGCGAGTGTGTATTATATTTTTGTTCAGATCTCGCGAACAGAACGTAAATAATGAAACGGTCAATTGATAGAGATACGTGGAGAGTACAATAGGGTATGCTTTCAAGCTTGAATCAATTTTGACATATTTATGAACATATATTTTGAAAATCTTTTCCAGTTCTCCCAGCTGCACTCCCTACATCGTTTCTATGCTGCAAGTCAGGACAAAATTGAAATCTAGCGACAAATTGGCTAACCACAAATTCAAATTAGGCCTTTCGGCCTCATTGGGAAGTAACTGCTAAGCAACTGCTAAGCATTTTTACCATTTGACTCTGGAGCTCAAAACATTTCAAATGTAAATCTTTTCATTGCAAGCAATTGCTGAATGGAATGGAGATTAGACTCAGAGATGCTCTATAATTAAATTAAATTTAAAGTTCAAAATAAATGAAGTATGCTTAGAAATAAAAATTTGTTAGTTGAGCAAAAATATGAAATATTTTTTAAAAATAATTTTAAAGTGCGTGCATAAATAAATATTTATTTTTATGAATTTTTGTCGGTCGATCTGTGTTCACCAACAAGAAAAATCTCTAGAGTTATATATATATATATATATATATATATTTGATATAACCGTCTCTCATTTATAACTTTCCTATAATTACAGGGTATACAATGCAAAAATTGCTAGACAATTTCAACGTATGGAACAAGGGTAAGTGAACAAGCTTTTCCGTCTGGTGGTTAATTGAAACCAATAACGGTAAATGGCAGCATGTGTGGGAATGTGGGTGCATGTGTGGTGTATGAGAACAAAGCTAAATATACCAGAATAGGAACTGCATATATAAGTAGGATGTCCTTGCACGAATTTGAAATAAGGCAGACGAATGGAGTCAGAGATATATGCAGCTAGGCTAAATGGGGCGGGGATACTTTCTATGCTTTTTGAAAAGAAATCAGGTGAAATTCTTGTTGTCTATATTGTTGTTGTTGTTGCTGTTGCTGCTGCTGTTGTTGTCGGTATTTGTAGAGCTCGTTGTGCCCGTTGTGTGCCGTTAGTTTGTGCAAGTAAACAATGAATATGCATGACTTTTCCATGAAGCATCCCAGGCGCTGCAACCAACACTCCAACAACAACAACAAACAATGCAAAAAAAAAAAAAAAAACACAAAAAGAGAGAGAGAGAAACGAAGCAGACTCCAATTTACGAAAGTGATACGACGCTTGCTTGCAAAACAAAAATACGTCTGAATGCAGATGCTGAAGAGGAATGGCCATTAGAATACCATAGACTTCGATGTCAGACAATTTGAGATGAGATGCTGCTTCAATAGGATATTGAACAGTTCTATAATTAGGGCAAAGCCGAACAAGCTTTGCTGCAAAAGCTCTTACATTTATTGAAAGAGAACAGAGTTACCCGTAAACCTAAATTCTTGTCGAGGGTATTTGACTAAAATCTGAATAACAGCAAAACAAACCTTACAACAACAATAGCAACAACAATAGCAGTAACAACAGCACCACTCAGTGCTGACGAGCGGAACGTTGATTAATTATTTTTTTCACTGATGACAAGATCATCATCTCCTCTGTCTGTCTCAGCATACAAATTGATTAGAATTGTTGTCAGAGTTTCATTTTCCGGCCGACTTTGAGTGCAGCTCTATCTCCTGTGCTGCCTGCTGTTGCATTTGGCAACAATTAGTAAATGTCAAATTTCGCGTGCAACTGCATTGAATGTCGAAATTTATTGCACCCAAATCGTTCAAATATATCAAGACAAACTGAACGGACGCCTGGAAGTTTGCAACGGAAATGCATGTGATTACATTATTGTCGAGAGAAGCGTAAAGAGAGAGAGAGAGAGAGAGAGAGAGAGAGACAGAGTATATGGAGCAAGCCAAGTCATGCACATCGTACTTTACGTGAGCACAGACATGTCTCTCTCTATATGAATGTAAGTAAGTATATGTGTCTCTGTGTATGTATGTGTGTGTGTGCATTGTTGATTAAAGGCCTTCGCATAACGATGAATTGTTGCAATGCCCATTAATATTCGTATACAAATTTTATGGCACCCGTTTGCCAGCTGCTTCAATAACTTCAAGTCGATACAATAAAAAGTAAGGTGACAAAAAAGGCATTAAAAGGCTAAGATGGAAAGAGCGAGGAAGAGAGAGAGAGAGAGAGAGAGAGAGAGAGAGAGAGAGAGAGAGAGAGAGAGAGAGAGAGAAATGCATGTTAGAAAATGTAAGCTGACAATGATAGAGAAAGGGAACTCTTTGTGAATATATAAATATATATATATATATATATATATATATATTTATTTTCTCTAAATATTTACACATTAATGTTGAGCTTTCTTTCTAGACAATTTAAATAGATATTAATAACATATAAAATTATAAATATATTATATTTAACAACGTTTATATAGTCTGTTAAGACAATAAATACTACTGCATTTTTTTTTTTTTTTTTAATTATATTTTTAATAAAAAGCTCTTGAATACACTTAACTGTGGTAGTCTTTAGTTAAGTATTAATTAATTTATTTATTTGTATTTTGTTTTAGTGTGAGTAATTATACACAGACCCATGCGTAAATTCATCTCTTAAATCTAGTGTACATGGCGCTGAGTTTGTTAGGCTCAGTATTGGTCTATTGCATTCGTATACTATGATGATATAAGAGTCAGCACACATGTGACCCTTATCTTTAGCTATTGCACTGCATGCTCGTTGCTTTGTATGTTCATGCCTGAACAGCACCAGAGCTTCTTTTTGCTCCAAAGTCTTTCTTGTACTGAAAAGAGAAATTATGGCTCAGTAGAAGAAACAGTTAAATGATGTAATAATCAAAGTTAAAGTTCTTTAAGTCAAGGCCCCATGCAGTAGGTAATTGAGGGTGCCTAAGGGGCGTCTAAGTCTTTTCCTAGTTCTAGTGCGAAGGCTAACAGATGTGTGAACTGCAATACCCAAGCTTACAATATGAATATTTTTCTAATCTATTATAATTTGTTATCCTTAACACTTTTCAGAGTATGAATATAAGCTCTCGAAATAATTTGTATGCCCATCATGTCAAACGGAATTGCAAAATTATCAAAATAATAGATTTAGTTCAAATAAAAATACAATTTAAGTGTTTTTCTTAACATATTTGCAAATTGTATAATTTATGCATAATTTGACATAAGTACAGATTGCTGCAATTTCAATTCCAAATTACTACTTGCAAAGTAAATAAATACGAATTTGAATTTGATTTGATGCCTGAAGCTCAGCTGTGAAAATCAGCAAAAATAAACGAAAATTTATATGGCATATGCACACACTGTTTACATCCAATTTATATTGTTGTTCTCCCCCTCTCTCTCTTTCTATCTAACTCTCTCTTGTTACATCTGTAAAATGGCCACAATATTATTTTCAATTTATATTTATAAATGAATGTTTTGTTGCCTCAATTTGTATTCGAATAACCATCATAATCTTTGATATAATTTCTACTTTATAGCCGATTGTTATTGCTGCTGCAGCAGCAGGATAAAAATTTACACATTGATATGCTTTTACGAGTGCAAAAATGTAAACAAATAAACAAACAGCCAGTGCCATCAAAGAGCGATTCCAATGTAAAATGTGGCAAGAAGAAGACGCACACGCACACGCACACGCACACTCGCACATGTCTTGCTATATGTGTTGACAATTTATACGCCTCAATACACACTCAGACAAAAGGTTCTGGCCCCCAGTTACATGCATAGACGAGCAGCGACAACAATAAGAAGGCACATGTAATTTGACAATACCAAGAAAATGCCATAAACCATAAATTCTTGGCCAAAGCCAAACACTAAAATTGTGCCACTGATAGGGCGAAGCCTAACGGTGCCTTAGCTCCGGGGCCATTGTTTTTTTTTTGCCTACAGTGCCAGTGGATATTTCTTGAGATCTGCCAGCCAAAAACACTGACTCTCGTAATCGCCTGGCAATAAAAACAAGAGTGAACCTTTATCTTAAGCAAAACGGAAGATTGGATGCCCTAATGAGATAAAAAATTGAGATATAAGTGAATAAAAAAGTTGAGATATATATATGAGATCGATATGTATCCAATATATTTATAAGAAGTAAAGTATATATATTACAAAAATGTTAATCTGTTGTAGATGATATTTTAAAAGACATATAAAACAATAAAACAAAGATTGCGCTTTATAATATAAAATTTGTCTTGATGATAAATAAGAGAAATACAAATTATAAATTTCTTAAATTCTAAAATAATAAAACATTCATAAATAAAATTGAATACATACATTAATACATACACATGCATATATCACTACGATTATCAAGAATCTATATATCTGGTAGATCTATTCATGGTTTACACGCTTCAGCAGCTCTCCTCACAAAATCATCTCACTCTGCTTAGCAGTGTATTAACCCGAGTAGCTGTAGCAAATGCTGGCAGTAGTCGAAGCAAAGACGACACATAAAATATTATCGAAATCGTCATATTCTTGTGTTAGCCTGGCTAGCCCTCGTCAGGCGCGTCTCGCACATAAAAAGGACATAAACAAATAAATCGTCACATGTAGCAATGGTCTATTAGTAGAAACTACCAGCCGCAAAAAAGAGCAAGAGAAGCGAAACCACATGGAAATTTATGTATATCTGTATATGTATATACATATATATATATATAAATATAAATGTATTTAGTGTCTAGTTTTGGGGCGTTTATCAAGCGAAGCGTTTACATATGGCATTAGATGCCAAATTGCTATATTTATGCCTTCAGATTCAGATTTAAATCAAGGCTCAAATGAGCCGCCACCAATGAATGACGCTGGGCCCCCCCACAATTTTTATTAAATTTGTACGCGTCGCACACTCACACAGATGAACAGTGTTATACAAAAAGCAGCTTCCCACACACACACACCCACACACACATAAGCACAATGACTGAAAAGGCCACAAAGCATCCATCAGAATGTGTCAATTTCAAAGTTTCCATAGTTGCATTTGAACTTTTCTCTTTTTTTTTTTTTATACAGTTTTTAGTTTTTTCATTTTTTTTTTTTTTTCGCATTTCATAGCTACTCTGCCAATTTTATATTTTTAAAGGATGTTCTGAACATATTTTTCGCCCGATATTCGCTTATAGAGAAATGTTGCAGGGAAAGAGAATATTTTTGATTTATTCAAAATAAAATATTGTAAATGTAGAACAATAAAAAGTAATGCGACAAAATATATTGAAAATATTTTTTAAAAATTTTTAATGTGTTAAATATTAAATATGTCTGTATATTTTATTAAATTAAATTTAGTTTTAATTGTTTTAAATTTTAATAATTATAAAAAATATATATATTATCTGAAATTATTTATTCTGCATATATTTTAAGCTAAAATTTTAAATTTTTATATGCTAAAGATAATATTAATTTTTATTTATTATATATATTTTTTTATTATTAAAAATTTTTTTTGCTAAAAATAATATTTTTTTTTATTTATTTATTTTTATTTTTTATTGGAAACCCGTATTTGCACAGTGAAACATTTTCGCTTTGCCTTTCACACTGATGTGTGTCAATAAAAAATGAAAAAGGATTTCACTGCTTTGTAGATGAAAGCTAACTTTTTCCATTTAACTACAGATATTTTACATTTTTTTTTAATCATTTTTGGCAGCAAGCGTTATAAAAATAATGGCATTTCGTTGACCAATGCTATTGGAGGCTCAAAGAAAAAAAAATCGTATATAGAGAAAAAAGAGTTTAACAAACTAACTGTTAATTTGGTTAAATGGCCAACGGAGGCAAATCCATTTAAATAGTAACACAAAATAAAATAAAACAAAGCAAAAAAATAAAATTAAAAAATGTTAAAAAAAAGCTGGCATGACTCGTTAACTATTTGTTTGCGCCAATAAAACGTTGCAACGTTGAGCAAACGGAAATGGTGAGAGCCAAAGCTGCAAAACTATTTTTGACGGTATTTTCAGCAAACAGATGTGCAGCAGAGCTAAGCGCCAAATGGATGATGGGCTTAGCGCATGGAATATGGCAATGGGAATAGCTATGGCAATTGGATAGGAGCGCCTGCAGGTGCTCTTCTTCCGCATCTCTTTTTCTCTTTTATTCGCTGTTAAATTCGCTTTTTGCGTTTGGTGATAGCTGCCTTTTGCGGCTCACTGTTGCGCCAGTGCGTAATCTATAGAGTTACAAGTTAGTTGGCGTTACTTAGTTTGCACACGCCCACACACAAAGCACACACACACACACACAGAGTATGCACATACAGCTCTAACTTTTTGGCGCACCGCAAATCCCCAGACCAAAAATTTGATTATAATCAGCTATGCGATGTGTGCATACAATTCAGTATTTCATATATGCGTTTATAGAAGCATGATGTACATATATTAGTGTAGAGCAGCATGAGCCTTAAGCTTTAAGCCCGACCAAGCTAATATTAACTTAAGCTTAAATTGCAAATTTATAATATGTTTTTAAGTCGCTAGTATTTTGTTAAGTAATGCGTTAATGGATATAATTAATTTCAATTATGAATCAGTTTAAATATATATAAATATATCATAAAAAATGTAGAAAAGTAGCAAATCGAGTGGGCTTGACTGAAATATACCCTGAGAGCTTTTAATAAAAATAAGTGAGTCCAATATATGTCATGCATAACAAACTCAGAAATGTAGCTTAATAGATTTGAGTGCACTCGAAAATTTCAAATATTAATATATTTATTTAATATATTTTAATTCAATCAATGAAATATTTTTGTAGCTATATATTCTTCTCGCTGTTAAATCTAGTAAACTTCTTAGAGAGCTCAGCACACTTCTTGGCAATGGCATTCGTGAAATGGCTCTTACAGTGCCTGTCAATATTGAGCTGTTGCAACTGCTCGTTACGGCTTTGACATGGCCATAAAGTCGGTTGATATCGTGCCGTGTCGTGACTTGGCTGCTGTCCTGCTGCTGCCAGGTAGCTAGCTGCTTGGCTTTGGCTACAGCTTGGCCGAGCACGCTTTCGTAATTCAATTAATGGACATTCAAATGATATAAACCTGCTGAGGCATTTTTAGTGCTGGCCTTCTTCTGAGAGGCGAACGCTCAGTTTCATTAGCAGCCACTGTAACTAGGATTGAGGTAATGTCCCCCAACGTTTAACTACCCCCACGGAGTGGCACGTGTCGGCCAACGAGCAGAACGAACAACAACAGGTGCAAAATCAAATAAACAAAGTAAAGTAAAATAAACAAAAAATAAATAAAACAAGTAAGAAAACTCTAGTCGAGAGTGCTCGACTAGATAATACCCTGAACCCAATGTTAATAAAATAAAATAATAATCTGTACTGTGATGGCAATCGCAAGCAACAGACTAATCTTTTTACAGAACACAATTGAAGTTTCAGTGTTGGATAATGTCTAAAATCTGCTAAACATGTTCCTTTAGTTATTGCACCCACATAAATGAATGATAATCAATCACACAATTACTGATAAGTGATTGTAAGTTTAGATTTTCGCTGTGTGTAATTATTATACGCCTATTTATCATCATAGCTTGAGAATACAGATATTTTTAATATCATTACTCAATAGTGATGATACTTTAACTTATTATATTATATAAATCAGAAAGTATATGTAGATATGAATGTATGCGTGTTACGTTCAAAATGTACATATGTATGTACATGTATGTATATATACATATGTGTGTATGCATTGCCAAAAAAATAATAATAGATGGCGCTTATATTAGTTGAAATTCGAAAAATTTTATATTATTAAATATCATTAAAAATTGACCCAACAAATAGAAGTTCCTCGATTAACACGCATCACCTTGATTAACAAAGACATTTCATAATTGTAAAAGAAATACTATATCAATGCCACTCGAAACTCTAATAGCCATAATAAATAAGTTCACTGCTAAAGCGCCATCTAGCAAGTTTAAATTCTTAGACCATGCTAGGCTAGTTTTGTGTATACATATGTGTGCATACATATAGGAAAACTCTTACCGCAGATGTCACGTGCTTTTGTTATTTGGGCAAACTTTTTGTTCATTATTTTCTGTTGACTTAACGGAATAAAATATAATTGAAACAAAAACACTTTCAGAAATTATGCTATTAAATATTTGAAATTTTTGAAAAAAAAACGCGCTTATTCACAATTAGTTAAACTAGCAACTGACTTTCAAAGGTATCAAATACAAAAGAATAAAAATAATAATAAAAAAAAATATATATGTATATATAAAAGAAATTTAGAAAGGCTCAGGCGGGACTAGAACCTGCGACACCTACATTCGTTGCATCTGCCTAGCCATCTACACCACATCTCACTTAAACGGCATAATAGCGAAAACGAATGAAATTCGCCTTATACGAAAGAAACACTAAAGCAGTGGCTGAAAATACAAATACAATTCAAAGACAATTTTAACGCAATTCAAAAACAATTGTGATTCTTAGAATATACACGCATAGCAACATAGAAAACGGCCCAAGATGTTTTGTGTGTATATGTGCACACGCATACGAAAATTGATTTGCATTGCTCAACGTTGCTTGCATTTCCATTGTTATTTTAATTGTTTTAAAATTTTTAAAATATATAATGGAATGTAATGAGAGTTTCAGCATATGATCTACATATTCTATTTAATATTTTACGTTTTTTTTAGAAATCATAACTCTTTTACAATTAGCTTTACATGCACAAATATGTACATACATATGTATTGCAGCCACACGCTGATCTACGCTTGCACACATATACATACATACATGCATACATACATACATATGTATGTATGTATGTGCGCCCGCAATGCGTCTTGCTGTTTCGCTGCCTTGCTTGCTGCGCCACATGGGTTTTGATGAGAAAACTTTATAGACTAATAATTCTGTTTCTAGATGGACAATCATATTGATATGTTCAGATTAAGATTAGGATATTCATATCTATATGCCAAACCAAACTGCATGTCTCTAGTATTTGAAATGCATTTTTTACACATTTGGGGGTGTGGGGGCGAATTGGGTACCGGAATCCAAAATCTGACAAAAACCGAAATTGTATTAAATTAGTATCTATATATATGCAGAAGACTTGGAGACTCTAACTCTAAAGATGAATTAGCTAGAATTTTATAACTGGTCCCCGATAAATTCATTTATCGATAACTTTGCAAATATACAAGTTATCGAATTTCTGAAACAAACTCGTACTGCGCGCGCAATATACGAACCTAACACAAAAAGAATGAACTCTCTAGCTTTTGTATCTTCGGAAATCGACGCGTTCAAACATACGGACAGACGGACAGACGGACAGACGGACAGACGGACAGACGGACAGACGGACAGACAGACAGACGGACATGGCTATATCAACTTTTCTCGTCAACCTGATCAAGAATATATATACTTTATGGGGTCTGCCACGCCTCCTTCTGCCTGTTACATACTTTCAACAAAACCATTATACCCTGATTTCCCATTTTCAATGGGTTCAGGGTATAAAAAAACATGCATAGAAATAGAAAATCCACAACTTTGCGATGCTTGGCAACGGCATTCCGGTTGCTCGGGACAACGGCAAGGATCAACAAATTAAATTCGTTAGGAGGAAAAGTGAAAGAGAGTCAGTGAAAATTGAAAGTGCAGCGAGTGTAGAGCTTAACTTCAACTATATTCAATATATTTTCGATTCGCACAATGACTCAGCGCACAAAATTTATAATAAATACATCGGGTAACAAAACCAAAACTAGTTCAAGCCAAAGACAAATATTTACAGCGAGCTTTCAAGTGCTCGCACAGAAACCTATAAAATTTCCACATTCACATCCAGTTTATATAGTGCTTGTATTTTCTTTTCTTTTTTTTTTTTCCATCTCCACTATTTTCCATCGTCAGTTGAGTATTTTGCTGCGCGCATTCCAGGCACGGAATTGGATGAACAAACAGCGACTATATTGGAGTTTCTAGAGCAAGAGGAGCACACGGTTATCTCGGCCGTGCATAATAAATCCGATGGCAAAATCAAATTTCAACATCGCATACCCAACGACGAAGTCTGTTTACTTTTCTACAAGGTGCCGCAGATGGGCCAAGGCGCTGCCGGCTCAGGCAGTAGCCAAGTCGAACCACCGTTGGGCATATTAACACTGGAGGGTGGCCTGGTTAAATCCATTTACAATTCCGTTTCACGTGTCTTTTCGCCACATGCAATGGCACGGGTAAGTTCCATGTACACCAACTATATAAGAACAGTGAACACTTGAATAATGGACAATGGTTACCGGGAAGGGAGAGTAGATATAAAGGGTATAAGAGTTAAACATATTTGATGAACGATGGTAGATAGAAGGTAGGTAGAAGGGGGTATAAGAATTAATATTATATTGTCTTGGATTTTAATGAATATTTATTCATATTCATATTATTCAACTATTCAAAAAAGTTATTATTTCTTCAGTTGTTCATTGTCAATCTCTCTTTATGCATTTTTGTATGTGTTTCTCTACAAGTAGTTTCTCTATAAGTTTTACATCTATCTATCTATCTAAATATAAGTTGGATTTTCTGTTTTAAGCAGCCTCGATCTAGTTATGTATATCTCTAGCAACAAAATATATACTTAAGTGTATATAGTCTACTTTATATGTATCCTAAGTTTAGGATTTGGTATATATTACAATTGGTATTTAATCTTATTTGTAGTATGTATTCTAAGATATATATTCAAGCCAATGTTTAATCTAGAGCACATATTCTAGTCTATATAAGGTCTAAGGTATTCTAAGGTCTATTATGAAATATATATGTATAAATATACAATACTTAAAAATAGCATATTTATTTCACTCTTACTATTACATTATACCATATTTATTTTAGTTATTCTAAGGTAATATTTAGTCAAGGATATATATGTAGGGGTATATGTTCTAGGCTCTATATATAATGTAGTATATTCTCTCTGTTATATTATGTGCAAGTATATATAATTGTTAGAGTATATATTCCATTGTAGAGTATATCAATTTTCTATAGCTTATAAGCCTTCACGGCAACATGTTCACTCCACAATTGCTTCACTGTACCTGATTCGTATTCGTAGTCGCATTTGTAGTCGTATGTAGTTTATACGTTAATTCCCATTGGGCTTAAATTATTTTGCTGTTTGCTCAGATCCTCTTCCTTGGTCCGTCCGTCCGCTCGTCGTCAGGTATGCTGCAAGCAGCATTTTAATCGCATTTGCGCATAATTCAATTCTTTTTGCAATTTCGTTTTGTCAATTATATTTGCTTGGCAGCGAATGCAATTTGTTTGCTGCTCAATATAGTATATATTCTTATACATATATATATTTTCATTTTTTACTATTTTCCCATTTTCTTTTGAAGCGCAACGAATACAGTCCAGAGCTAAGTGGACTGCTGGAGAATTTGCATGTTTCGCTAGGCTCCACCTTGGGTTTGCCTCAGAGCGGTGAGCAGGGCGTTGGGGGGGCGTTGTGAGCCTTTTTATTAATATCAAACAAATTAACTCAGATACCAAATACAATTACAGGCATTAGCAGCATAAAGGATGAAATCAAATATTGGAAACAAAAACTGGGCCAAAAATCCAGTTCGCGCTTGGATCGCGAGACGGCGCAGGTATTCATTGGAGTGCTGGAAAATATTGAAATGAAAATAAGGTAAAGAAAATATATGAAATATATGATATATATATATTTCTTTTTTTTATTTTTTTTTTTATATTTAATATATATAATCTTTTTCTAGCTCCATTGACACTGGCAGCAATTCGAGCACTCGCATTGAGGAGTTTCTCGACCACGCCCACAATCATCTAGATGAACTCTGGCGCCTGCCCTACAACTATCCACAGCAACGCATGGCCGATCTGCTGGACATCATGGGCAATCGTCTGCTGGAGGCGTGCCTGGTGCAGCTACTGGCCGAGGATATTTGGAGTCTGAATTCGTACTATGTAAACAATCTGATGAGCCAGTGCATGGACACTGTCGATGCCTGGATGCAGCTATGCGACTCGCTCACCCGTCTCTTCTGGCCCAACTATGTGAAGCATCCGTGGCTGGGCGAGCCGCATGTGCCGCGTCGCGGACAACTGTTCAAGGAGCGACTTGCCGAAATACGCAACATCAAACAGCTTTACAAGCAAATCGCCACGCTGCTCAACGATGGCGAGCTGCAGGAGATGTTTCAGGAGCAGGCAGCCTTTGGTGGTGAGTGTAGGTAAAATCTAACTTGAATTTGCTGAAACGGCAGCCACTTTTCATCATTGCAGATCTCAATATATTCGACACCTCGCCCGCGGGTCAGGCACGCTGGCAGAAGGCGCTGCAGCACTTCGAGCAGGTGCTGCAGCCCATAGACGAGCGCATGGCCGCCGCCTTGAAATCCCAGCTGCATCATCATCTCAGCAATCCGCGTCAGGTCATCTTCATTTTCTCCAAGTACGAGATGCTCATACAGCGTCCCGCAGTGCTCGAGCTGCTCAGCATAGAGCGTGAGCAATTTTTGCAGTCATTGCATTTGCTGCTCCAGGATCTGCGCAAGGCCATGACCGATACGAACATGGAGCCCGATACGGGTCACTTGTCAGTCATATGCAATGAGTGCCGCTGGCTGAAAGTGGTGCAATATCAAATACAGGAGATCGAGAAGGTTAGCCACTTGATAAGCGGACGCGAGGGCTTCGACAAGATCAACAAAGCCGTGCAGGAGATCAAAGAGGAAACCGAATCGCTGCTACGCACCAATTTCGAAATCTGGTCAGGTCAATGCTCAACGGCAGTCAAAAGTGGCGAACTAAGGTGGATTTTACCATACCATATATTCTATATATTCAATTTCACATTAGATTTCGATTTACGTATATTTCGTATATAGCTCACCCTTCAAGTATAAATATTCTTGATGAGCACGACGAGCTAAGTCGACTTAGCCTGCCCGTCCATTACTTTGTTTGTTCGAATAGAACGACGTAGTCTCAGTTTCAAGAATATTTTATAAAATACGATTTTGATACCTTCTCAGATTCAGGAATATTTTATATAATTCGATTTAGATACAATGAGAAATAAGCAGAAGGAGGCGTGATAGATCCCATAGAGAATATATGTATATTCTTGATCAGGGCGACGAGGTGAGTTGATATAGCCAGTACAGGTCATAGTACATGCAGGGTACAGACAAGGTACATACAGGGTACAGGCAGGGTACAAGCAAGGTACATACAAAATACAGGCAAGGTACATACAGGATATAGGCAAGGTAAAAGAAGGGCACAGGCAGGTTACAGACAAGTTACAGGCAAGGTACAGGGTAACTCCGAGTCGAGCACCACAGACTAGCGTTTCCCTACTTATTATATAATCCTTCCTATAAATTCACCTCCTCCCCACAGACTGCGCGACGATCAGGCGGTGGTCAAGTTCGAGAAGGAGGGTCGCCAGCTGATGCGCGTCACCTTCAATCCGAAGCTGGTGACTTTTTGCCAGGATGTGCGTGAGTTTGAGAATCTAGGCTATACTGTGCCGCTGGAGCTGCGCTCGGCGGCCACACATGCCGTCAAATATATGTGCTACGCGCGTCGCCTGCAACAGATTGCCACGTTCCATAATACCATTGGGGATCGCATGATACCCTGCCAGAGGCCCATCATGTTGAAGAACGCACTGGAGCTGCAGCGTCTGGTGCAGAGCGAAACAGTAGCCTGGCAGGACGAGTCTTCGGTGCAGCGCTACGTGAACACGCTGCAGGAGGCAGTCTCCAAGCTGTCGGCCGACAATACGCTGCTGGTGGGCTATCATGAGCAGGCCAAGCGAACGGTGGGTAAAGCATGAATTACAGATATCACATCTTATCATCATCAATCATTCATCAGGTCATCAAGCTGATGGGCACAGATTTGCTCACCCAGAATCAAGTGTGGAAGGATGAGCTGCGGCATTTACGAGAATTGGTGGCCACGCTGGAGCGTCAGGGCTACACGAATCTGGATGCCTTCAAACTGCACTGGGATCATCAGCTATACAAGGTGCTGGAGTATCAGTATATACTCGGCTTGCTCGACATGAACAACAAATTGCCGGACATACATATAAAGCTGGTGCTGCGTAACCGCGAGCTCTGCTACAGTCCGCCGGAGGAGGAGATCCGTGAGCTGTTCTTCTCACAGCTGCGACGTTTCATCGAGCGTCCTTGCAATTTCCGTGGACTGTCCGAGCACAGCGCCTCGTTGTTTCAGTCCATGGTAACCTTGAATCGTCATCACTTTGGACCGCTCTATGCACGCGCTGCGGAACTCTTCGACAAGCTGGAGGATTTCAAGCGCATTTGGTTGCCCTGGATAGCGCTGGGCTGCGTCGATGTGGAGCAGCTGTGTAGCATTCATTTGAACGAGGCCGCCGACTGGGATCGCAATTTCCGGGCATGCAAACAGTTCAGCCAGCAGCTGGCCAAGCTGCAGACAACGGAGGAGTCAATCGATTGCATTGTGATCAATGTGCTGCCCCTGCGCACAGACATCGAGTATTTGAGCCGACGCTACTGGGAGGCGCTCTCGACGAGTCTACGGGCATCCATACTGAACGATGTGGGTGCCGTGCAGGAGTTTCTGCAGAATGCGCTGCAATTCCTGCAGAATGTGCCCATGGACGAGGGCAGCATCAGTGAGTCAGGCATGAAGTACGAGAAGATCATGAGCGAGCTGCCGCAGATCAGCAGCACACTGGACTTGGTTCGAGAGAAGGATGCGTGCCTGGCGGGCTGGTGCAAGGAGCGTGTCACTGCCCTGGCTGCCATCATGTTGCAATGGGAGCAACTGCAGCCGTTGCTGGAGAATCATGCCGTCATCCTGCAGCGACAGGTGGACATAATCAAGACGCAGGCGCACACACAGCTCCAGAATCTGCGCAATGAGGCGGACAAATTTCTGCTGCGCTGGGAGTCAACCATAGCCGAGCTGGAGGCGAATGTTTCGGCCAGCTTGGAGCTGTTCAAGGAGCGTCGTGCTCACTGGCAGCAGCTGCAGACGAAGAAGCAACAGCTGCTCGATGAGTGTCGTAAATTCAATATGGAATTCCCAGAGGATGCACTGGCGCCCTTCGCTGCCATCGATGCGCAGCTGGAGCGACAGTCGCTGCAGTGGCAGGTCTACGATCAATTTCTGGGCGAACTGCAGCCCATTTTGCAGGAGGAGTGGGCCATCTACAGACGGCGTCCGTATGTGCTCAACGAGTTCATTGCGCGCTGGGAGGGCTCGGTGCACGCCTCCATCGATCTGCCCTCGAAGCGTATTCGCCTGCAGGTGGAACGTCTGCAGGCCACGCTGCCCCTACTCCAGCAGCTGCAATCGGATGCAATTAGCGAACGTCACTGGGCTATCATATTCCAGCTGCTGCACAAAGCCAACTCGAAGCCTCTGCATGCCATACAGCTGCAGGATTTGCTGGAGGACATGGATGCCTTACTGGCAGCTGCACCAGAAATTGCCAACATTGTGCGTCAGGCAGCCTCGGAGCAGATTGTGAGGCAGGCCCTAGTCGAGCTCGATCAATGGTCGGTGACTGCTCAACTGAAGCTAATTGAGCGCTTGGATGCCAATGGACAGGCGGTGTGTCTGATCAAGGATTACCAGGAGGTGCTCAACAAGATTGGCGACAATCAGTCGCTGCTGCAATCGGCCAAGAACTCGGCCGCCTTCGACAGCTTCTCCGATCAGGCGGGGCTCTGGGAGAGTCGCCTCAACACGCTCGACGTGCTGCTCACTAGCTTGAGTCACTCTCAAAGGCGGTGGGTTGAAAGAGTTGTCTCTGTTATCTCTATATTTCTTATATCTATATTTCAACTGTCTATATCACTTCTCTTTGTAGTTGGGTCTACTTGGAGCCAGTCTTTGGCGCTGGCACCTTGCAGCAGGAGCACGCTCTGTTCAAGCGCATCGACAAGGATTTTCGCTATGTGATGCGTGAAATACAAATGGATCCCAGAGTTACGTCTCTGTTAAAGATCAATAATATCAACACTATAGTAAATGCACTGGAAACTCAGCTGGCGCGCTGCCAGCAGAATCTGATGAGCTATATAACGGTAAGAGATACGAGGAATGACTGAGACTGAGACTGAGACTGAGACTGCGACTGCGACTGAGACTGAGACTGAGACTGAGACTGAGACTGAGACTGAGACTGAGACTGAGACTGAGACTGAGACTGAGACTGAGACTGAGACTGAGACTGAGACTGAGACTGAGACTGAGACTGAGACTGAGACTGAGACTGACTGAGACTGAGACTGAGACTGAGACTGAGACTGAGACTGAGACTGAGACTGAGACTGAGACTGAGACTGAGACTGAGACTGAGACTGAGACTGAGACTGAGACTGAGACTGAGACTGAGACTGACTGGACTGAGACTGAGACTGAGACTGAGACTGAGACTGAGACTGAGACTGAGACTACTGAGACTGAGACTGAGACTGAGACTGAGACCTGAGACTGAGACTGAGACTGACAGACTGAGACTGAGACTGAGACTGAGACTGAGACTGAGACTGAGCTGAGACTTGGAGACTGAGACTGAGACTGAACTGAGACTGAGATGAGACTGAGACTGAGACTGAGACTGAGACTGAGACTGAGACTGAGACTGAGACTGAGACTGAGACTGAGACTGAGACTGAGACTGAGACTGAGACTGAGACTGAGACTGAGACTGAGACTGAGACTGAGACTGAGACTGAGACTGAGACTGAGACTGAGACTGAGACTGAGACTGAGACTGAGACTGAGACTGAGACTGAAACTGAAACTTTTTACAGATCTTTAACATTCTTAACATATTCCAAAATTTCGGAATAATTTCCGCAGGACAAACGCAATTCATTCCCTCGCTTCTATTTCCTGGGCGACGATGATCTGCTTGAGCTACTGGGCCAGGCGTCTAAGGATGCGGATATTATTAAGCGACACATACGCAAACTCTTTCCGGGCTGTCACAGTCTGGCCATTGAACAGACGCTCAATGGCAGTCACTATAGAATTCTGGCGGTGCTGAGTGCCGAGGGCGATGAGCTGCGGTTGAGCCAAGCCGTTGACATGACGGGCGACATTGAGGTGAGTGCGGAAAACAGATAAAAATTAACTTTAGCAAACAATCGATTCAAGTTTTGTATCTCATGTGTCCACAGCGCTGGCTGAACGAACTGGTGTCCGTCGTGCAGGAAACGCTGCGTGCTCAGATCTACGAGTGCTACAACAACAGCAGCGACGCCAGCGATAATCTGAACGCACAACTGCTGGGCCAATATGTCAGCCAGGTGCTGGCCACGGCGCGTGCCCTTCACTTCACCCGACAGGTGGAGAAGGCCATTGGCAGCATGTCGTTGGCCAAGCTGCAGCAGCAGCTCAAGGCGGAGATGTCACATCTGGCGGCGATGAAACAGCGCTCGGCAGGAGGCAGCCTGCAGTGGCTTAAGCTGAGCGCCCTGCTGCTGGATTTGGTGCACTATGTGGGCGTGGTGGAGCAACTGCAGCAGCATAATGTGATGAGCCCCAGCGATTGGCATTGGCTGAGTCAGCTGCGATATTACATGGGCCACAGTGGCAGCAACAAGCAGCGAACGAGCGACGCTCGCCAGGTGTGGGTGCGCATGGTTTATGCTGAATTTGAATACGCATACGAGTTCCTCGGACATGCCAATAAGCTTGTGCACACACGGCTCACACACAAATGCTATCTAATACTCACACAGGCCATGCACATGGGCCTCGGCGGTAATCCGTTCGGGCCGGCGGGCACAGGGAAAACGGAATGCGTTAAGGCCCTGGGCGGAATGCTTGGACGCCTCGTGCTGGTCTTCAATTGTGATGAGGTGAGAGAGTGAGAGAGTGAGAGTGTCCCAATCTGGGTCTGCGTCGATTTGTCATAATGTTTCTTTGTGCGTGTGTGTGTGTCTGTTTGTAGAACGTGGACACCGAATCGATGAGCCTAATCCTAACTGGTTTGGCCCGCTGCGGCGCCTGGGGCTGTTTCGATGAGTTCAATAGACTGCAGGAGGCGACTCTATCATCTATATCCATGCTCATACAGCCCATACAGAGCGCCTTGAAGGACAAGGCGGACAGCGTGCAAATTGGCGAGCGTCAGGTGAGAATAATGATAAATGACCGCACAGTTCAATTGCAATCGAGGTTGACTTCAAAGCAACCGAAGGGTTTTTCATGCCCAGCCGTCTGAGTTTAAAGTGGCTGCGGAGACTCTTGCGATAGAAGCTGTAGATTGATAAAGAGCTAGAATTTATAAAATTCAAAGAAATATATATTTTGGATATTGAATCATGTTGATGATTGACCAAGTGTTGGGCTAAGGCATAAAAGATATAGATAAAGGGATAATTAGATTTCAGTTTTATTAAATAAATATTACTAAAGTCGCAATAGTCTGCCATTTATTTAATTAAATAATATTTCTATTATTGAATATTCTATTTAAATAATTATTTGATTAACTTACCTAAAATGGATATGTTGCCCCCCCAATGTAAATAACAGGTGCAGCTTAATCATCACTGCGGTATTTTTGTGACCTTGAACCCGGCGGGCGGTGAGTACGGCGGCAGACAGAAGTTGCCTGGCAATATTCAGGCGCTATTTCGGCCGATTGTTATGCAACAACCGGAGCCGGGCGAAATTGCACGCGTTATGCTATTCGTGGAGGGCTTTGCGGCCGCTGCGGATATTGCGGCGCGCATTGTGGAACTATTCGATCTGTGCGGTAAAATGCTGTCAGCCCAACGGCATTATGACTGGGGACTGCGCGAACTGAAAACCGTGCTGCTCGTTTGCGGCGAGGGACTGCGAGCGCAATTAGCGGGAGTGTCAGCAGCGGCCCCACTTAATGAGCATTCCAATGCCAGTGCGAGTCCAACGGCCATGGGTAATGATGAAATGCGCATTGTTGTCCATTGTCTGCGCTCATCAACCATGTCGAAGCTGGCGCAACAGGACGTTGAACGCTTCGAAATGTTGCTGTTAAATGTATTCCCAGAAATTGGCGCCTCGGAGGCGCCGTTGACTGCGCTCCATCAGGCCCTAGCCGCCGCCTTTGGCCCATTGGCCCTTAGCCCCAACGAGAAGCAAATCGAAAAGGCATTGCAATTGCACGAACAGCTACAGAAACGCATGGGCGTTGTGCTCGTCGGCCCACCTGGCTGCGGCAAATCAAGCATTCTATCACTGCTCCGACAGGCACTGACCGCCACAACTGGCACACAGCTGCGCGTCCATACCATCAGTCCCAAGTCGATGAGTCGCGTGCAGCTGCTGGGTCGCCTCGACACCGACACTCGCCAGTGGCTAGACGGCGTCCTCACCCACACAGCGGTGCTGGTCAATCAGGAGCCATCGCATGTCCACTCATGGATCGTCTGCGACGGCAGCATTGACCCCGAGTGGATAGAGGCTCTGAACTCGGTGCTGGATGATAATAAGTGAGTATCGACTGTACATTTATATAGAATATAGTTGTATATAGTTTAAATTTTGCCTAAGCTAACTCAAGTATTTTATTGAAAAGGTTTAATTCATTTGCAGTGATCTTCCAAGCAATTTAAAGCACTTGGCAGCTCAAGTATTAGTATGTTAACAAAAAAAGTTTAATTTTTTCATTTAACGTTTGCCTCAGCCAACACCTAATGAAATTTTAGATTATAAAAACTAATTTGTGACTTATTTATGAATTGAGAATTCTACACTGTGATCATTTATGACAAAGAACTATTGAATTTGCATTTTAACTGAAGTACACATAATTCTTTATTTATTAGGCATTAATAAAGAATTAGGTAAAAAAAAAAAATCTGATAGAAAGATTCAGCTTAGAACTCTCCAAATAAAACCTGCAAATTTCAGTCAATTTTCAATTGATATAAGCGAAACTCTGCAATAATTCAAATACTGAGCAACCAACATAGACTCTCATAAAAAATCCAACCTCCATGAGAGCCTAGCAAAAATTCGAACCTATCCAGACCAGCCCCATTCCTTAAATATATAAGAAATACATTGCGTTTCATTTTCATTTTTTTAGCAACAGCTTTTGCTAATATATTTTGCTCGTACATGCGCATAAATTCGTATTAATTATTTGCGGCTTGCCATATATACTATATATGTATATTATAATATACATATCGTATGGGATATATCATTTGTTAAACGTACATATCATTTATCATTATTTATATATATATATATATATATGTATATTTATATATCGTATCGTATCTTAATGCTGCAAGTATTGTATTGTACGGATGGGCAAATGCATCCTCTATCACTTAGCTACCGAGAAAAACAAAAGCGACTTAAAACATAGAAATGCTCCAAAACTATGACATAAAATGAGGGAAGCCCACTAAAACAATAACGTAACGTAACGTGCTAAACGTAATACACAACGTAACGGCATTTTACAAATGACGTCAAAGAGTCTCTCTTCGTACTGAAATTGCACTGGAGTGTGGGATGTGAGTGGAAGAGTGTTGTTGGATCGGAACTAGTTCAATAGAACTGATTCTTTAAAGTAGCTGGCAATTGTAAAATATTTGAAAAATTCCTAGTTGATTTTAAATGTTTTTTTTTTTTTAGTACCTATAAATTAGTTTTGGAGATCTGCGTATGCTATACATTATAGGATTGAATATTTTTTGAATTTTTTGAATATCTACTCTTATCTAGTTACAGTTAAAATTCGTTTAAAAAAACAATACTAAATTCGATACATATTTGAAGAGCATTGCATAAAAAAATTGCTGAACCAATTGAACTGGTTCTTTTGCATATTTGATTTGTAAATTAGTTTGAGTTAAAATTTCCTTAACAAATTAAATTCGATAAAAAAATATAACAAAACAAAATCAAAAGCAAATTCATCTAAAACTAGTTCTGTATGAACTATGTATAACAATGCATGCTAGATATCTCTAATGGGTTTTGGGAACACTTTTAAATGAGATTTAAGAGCAAGTAGCATTTAAAGCTAACTAGAGAAAGGAAATTCCTTAAACGAGTTCATACACTATTCCAACTTCTGAGTACACTCTTACGCTCCTCCACACTCAGTCAATCTCTCTCTCTCTCTCCCTCCCTCTCTCTATATGCTCTTAACAAAATAAACATGAACTTGAACTGTGAAATGCGTATGTGGCTAGTTGAGCTTATAAACTAAAGGCGAGTGCGTTAATCTCTTATTATTGCGCATGCTGCTGCAACTGTTGTTGTTGCTGTTGCTGCGGAGGCGGCGGCGGCGGCGGCGGTGGCTGTTGTTGTTGTTGTTGCTGCTGCTGCTGCTGATGCGTCGCCGTTGACGTTGATGGCGGCGGCGGCGGTGGCAGCGTCACTGCAGGCGGTGGCGGCAACGGTGCTGCTCGCATATGCTGCATATGCGCCTGTGGCGCCATATGCTGAAACATGTTGCAATGCTGTTGCTGTTGCTGCTGCAAGTGATGTTGCTGCTGCTGCTGCTGTTGCTGGTGTGCATTGAAGTGATGCTGTTGCTGCTGCTGCGCGGGATTGACATCGGGTGGCGTTTGCAATATGATCTCTGGCTCCAGATTTAGCGCCATATCGGGATCATCCGATTGGCCGCCGCGCAACGAGGCAAGCGCCGCTGCCTGAGCGGCAGCCACTGCGGAGGCAGAGCTAGTCGCTGCGGCGGCAGCGGCAGCAGCACTTAAGCTACTCACATCCTGACAGCCGTACTCCTGCTTAATACCATTCGGTGGCGCTGGGTACAGTGTGGCGCCCAGATTCTGGTGCAGTATGGGATGGCAGAGCTGGGGCATCAGCGTTACGCCGGCAATGGGCAGGGCGGGATGTCCAAAACTGGGCGGCGGATAAAGCTGCTGCAGCTTGTTCAGTTGCTGCAGATGCGTGGGCGTAGCATGGCCAGCTGGCGCCGTCAACTGGGTCAGGCCAGACGTCGCGCTTGGCACATGGGACATGTTGCGGCGTCGCTGCTGTTGCTGCTGCTGATGCGCCGCTGCTGCAGCAGCTGCGGCCAGCTGATGCTGTTGCTGCTGCTGCTGTTGTGGGTGGTGTGTAGATGGCTGCTGCTGTTGCTGCTGATGCTGTTGTTGCTGCTGCTGCTGCTGCTGCTGCTGCTGCTGTTGTTGTTGTTGTTGCTGTGTCTGAGGCGTCGATATGATCACTTCAGGTTCAACAGGCACTGGCGGTATAATGGCCGCAAATTCGTGCGGCAGTTGTGTGGGATCAGTCACTAGGAGACCCTTCTTGCGCTCCTTGCGTATTTTATCACGTAGCTTTTCCAGCTGCCGGAAGGCCTCATTGGCACGTCGCGCTTTCTTTCTATCACGATCACGTTCCTGTTCCAACCGGCGATACTCGGGATTCATGCGTTTGATGCGCTTCCTTTCGCGATCTCTTTCACGTTGTATCATTTTCTGGCGCAGCTCCTCTTCGGGCGTCAACTGAAAGTCAAATGGAAACGGGGGAAAACTTATTAAAGCACAATGTGGCTGGCTCAAGCAATTGGGGGCGATTGTAAACTGTATGGAAGGTCAGCGGTCGTGTGGTATCTACTGATAAATCCGAGAGCAAATCTAACCCAACCCCAACTACTTAAATACTAACTCTGGCAGTCGACGTCCGTCTCTGAGTATGAATGTGTCTGTAACTGTGCGTGTAAGTGTATGTGTGCGTGTGTGTGTGTGTGTGCTTTATATATAATTTAGAAATATATATTGGAAAAATGCTACGTTAGCACGTCGTGCCTTCTTGCGAAATCTATCGCGCTCGCGCTCCATACGCCGATATTCGGGATTCAGGCGCTTGATGCGCTTTCGCTCTCGATCTCGCTCGCGCATGATGAACTTGTGGCGCGCCTCCTCCTCGGGTGTCATCAGCTGCAATATAGAGATGGGAATCGATGGAAGAAGTGTATCAAATGCCAGAACTAAATTAGCTCAATGTGGAAAAACGTTCAATAGAACAGAATTTTATTTTTAGGTATAGAATGTCGTGCAGCTGAGCATGTATATGTCTAATGAGAGTTATCTTTTAAGAAACAAACAAACAAAATAAATAATTTGAAATTAAAGAATTTTTTTATAAATTGAATTTACGCTCTTTCATCTGCGTGCGAGCGAGAATGCTTGAATAAAAGACGACAATTATCATTAACAACGCCAACTTAACATTTCTCTATAAACAGTCAGAAGACATGAATGTAAAGTCTCTGTAAGAGCTTAACAGAACTATGGTTATATATAGGGAGATTTTGTCGAGTGACCGTAGTATAAGCTGTCAGAAAAGCAAGTCAGCAAATGTTAAGTAAATGTTGCTATTATTCTTAACAGCAACTGTTAGGCGTCTGTGTGATTATTTTTTTGAACAGCCATTAGACATATACATGTCAAAAGCGAATTAAACTGTTTCTGTTAGTGTGTTGTGTGTGCTTTCACTTCTTTTTTAATTTGTTAAACCAATCATATCTTGAAACGCTTTGCAGACTTCTAACACTGCCCTCTGGCTGGCGCATACAATTCGGAAACAATGTCAACTTTATATTCGAGACTGATGATGTGCGTCATGCCTCACCGGCAACTATATCACGCATGGGCATTGTGAACTTGAGGTAAGTGCCTCGAGAGGGAATAGATAACTGAGAATGCTAACTGAACAATTATTCTGAATAGCTACGATTATTATCCCTTGACTGAAGTGCTCAAGCATGAGCTGGAAAAGGAATCTTACGGTGATCTCCTGCAAAGCTACATTGATGAAAATTTCAGTATAGCTTACGATTGGCTGCAAAATGAGCAATTGCTGAGGTAAGCTAACGATATTATAATTAAATATAGAAGTAAAGAATATGAGGGATAACCACCTACGAAAAATTGCAATCTTAATGTAAAGTGCTTAGAATAAGCAAAAGGGATTGATCAGATTGTTCACATAAAAACTATCTTTGGACTACATAAATTCATTTGCAATGTTATATCCCATTTTTTAATGCTGGTGATATTATCTATAATATTGCTACCCATAAATAAAACCTCTAATTTTCTAACAAATATGCTCTTAATTAATTTCCTATAAAAACTTGACAATTCTATAACTATTCCTCAATTAAAAATCCCATTATCTCTTATTTTCCAATTCAGTCAAATGCCTGGCATAAGTCGTTCCAGCTTGCTGCGTTCGCTTCTGCTGCAGCTGCACAATAGCCAGACGATCGAGGAGTATGGAGCAGCCACATTACGCACAATGCTGGGATATATTCCCAGCGAGCGACAGCGAGAGTTTGCGCAGCTGGTGCTGCAGCGTGCCAATCTGTATGTGGCACAGCCCAATCATGCCGAGCTGAGTTACTATGAGCCGCAGCGCAAAACTCTGGAGCAGCATGTGATGGGCGTCATTGAGACGCCCGAGCATGGCAGTCAGCTCATAGTCACAGCCTATGTGAAATTATATCTAAATATTATCAATTCATTGCTCGAGCTGCCGGCTGGACGTATGACACCTTTCATACTGGTCGGTCCCAGTGGAGCGGGCAAGACGCTGCTGCTGGAGCAGGCGCTGCTGGATTATTCGGGCTATCAGCTGGCCAGCATCAATTGCTCCACACAGCTGACCGCTGGCTATGTGCTGCACACACTGCGCACGCACTGCGTCACGGTGAGCGGCGTGCGTGGGCGGGAGTATAAGCCGAAGCAGTCAAGGCTGGTGCTGTTCATGAAGAATCTGGATTTGTGCCAACTGGATGCCTGGGGCGCTTGCGAGATTGTCGAGCTGCTGCTGCAACTGGTGCAGCGCGGTGGCTTCTATGCGGAAAATCTGGAATGGATTAGCGTCAGTGGGCTGCAAATTTGTGCGTCCATTAGTGGCAATTTGTCAAAAATTTCACCCCGCTACTTGGCCATCAATCAGTTTGTGCGCGTGGCCAGGCCCAGTGCGGCCGATATGCTGGCCATCGTCCAGTGCCGCCTCGAGCCATTACTCCATACGCACTTCAAACCAATGCCTGGCAGTCCCATCAATTTGCAGCATGTCAGCGAGTGTCTAATGGAGTGCTTCGAAAAGGTAAAGTCAACGACTGCCTGACATTTGCTCTTAGCCTGATTTGCTTAGCTGGATTTCTCTCTCTCTCTCTCTTTGCAGCTTCAGGCTGTTTTTACGACCTCCACTAGTCAGCAGCTGCAGCAGTTGCATTATCAGTTTAGTCCCAAGTGCATTATGAAGCTCTTGGCGGCTCTCGTTTACTATCCATCCACTGACTTCAATGACGTAAGTGCCTGCGTTTGCCACTAATTGAATTGCCTCACTCTGTCCTTTTTACAGGCTTTGCATTGCGAGCTGTTGGGCTTGTTTAGGGATCGTTTGGTCAGCGAGGAGCATGTGCAGCAATTTGAGTCTATTCTAAAGCAAACTATGCGCAAATATCTCGGCAAGGAGGTGAGCCTTATAGACATTTCTATATCACATGCTAGTTAATTGTTTAAAATCCTTATAGAAAATCTACTATGTGCCCAAGTCACCCAAATCTAAGGGACAACTGCAGGGACTCGCTCACGATGAGTGGCTGGAAGAGGTGCAAAGGCAAATTACAATATGCAGTAAGTAATGCTGAGAGAGGGAATATACTAAGATGCATATACTACCAATAATTAAAGCCTTCTTTGAGGCTTATTATGAGCTATAAGTATTAGGCCTAGCCTCAGTTATTGTTTTATAGAAAGTTTACTTATCTAATAAGAAATAATAGGCAGATCAATCTAATTAAATTTGAGTTGAAAAATCTCCTTCTGCTCATTAAACTTGCTCTTAAACTTCTTTTATATCACACAATCCTAGTTCACAATCCTAAAGTTCACATTCACCTCAGAACTATTTGCCCTTTGCCGTTTCAAGATATGAGTAGTTCAGAGAGTTAAGAAAATAACGAAAAAGATATAGGGAAAAACACAAGAACAATACAATATGAATCGGGATAAGTACACTGGGCCTTGGAGTCTGTTTCCGAAATCGATCGCGTTCTCGTTCCATTTGCCGATATTCAGGATTCATGCGTTTGATGCGTTTGCGTTCCCGATCTCGTTCCCGCATGATGAACTTTTGGCGTGCCTCCTCTTCAGGGGTCATCCACTGCAAAAATACAAAGAGAACGAATTGAAAAATGACAAAAATTAATTAGAATTAGAATAGCGTGAAGTAAAAGGCAAAGTTAAGTTCAGGTAAAAGAGAATAGTTGTTAATTTATATAAATGTTAAATGCTATGCTGTTAACTAATGAATGTTAAGTAAGTCGTGTTATCTGAATTTTCTTAACAGAGATTTGTTAACATAAAAGTGAACGTAACTCAAAGATTTAACTAGACCTAGGGGCTATTAACTGTTAACCGTTAATTTCCTTCTGTTAAGTATATAGCTTTAACTATTAACTATTAATAATCATTAAATTCTCATTTCTAGATACCGAAAGCTATAGCATTGCAGCACCCATAACGGAGGAGCTGCTGCAGCATACAGCCAAAATAGCACGAATCCTCTCCAGAAACGATGCACACTTGCTGATTCTAGCTGAGGCAGGTGATCGCCACCTGGATGCCATCTATGCAGCTGCTACGCTACAACAGGCCAAGGTCTTGACTTTGCAGGGCAATGCCAGCTATGCTCTGTCGGATTTCTACAACGATTTGAAGCTAGCAATGCAAACGGCAGCACTGGAGCAACAGATGAGCTATCTGCTCATCGAGCATTGCTGGCTGAGTTATGTGCCCGATATACTGAAGCCCATTGAAGCACTTTTGGAGGGCAGTGAGATACTGGAGTTGTTTGGTGATGATCTAGAGACGGTCGCCAGCACACTGAAGCAGGCGGCGCAGCTGGAGGGCTACCAAGAGTCACTGGGCTCCTACTTTATGAAGCGTGAGTGTGTGGAGGCAGAGTTGGAGACAGAATCGTAACTAATCTCTCATATGCTTTACAGGCGCACGAGAGCATCTACACTTGGTGCTTGTGCTCGAGCCGAGCAGTCCACAGCTGACTGAGTACTTTAGCAGCTGCCCAGCTCTGCATCGTCAAATGGATGTGCTCTATGTGCGTGCTGAGTCACGCGACTCTCTGGCCATGCTGCCCAAGCAGTACATTGAGCTGCTCAACGAGGCGACGACTGTGACAGCGGGGCGTGGCAAGGTGCCCGTTTGCAGTCACTTTGGCGATGTGGCCGAAGAGCTGCCGCCCGAGCAGCCGGGGCATCGTTACTATCAGCTCATCAGCAGCTACTTTCATATGTACAGCAATGCGGCAGCCGAGATTGATCAGCGTATGGGCAAGCTGCAGCTGGGCGTAGACAAGCTGGCTGCGGCGCATGCTCTGGTCGCCACACTCAAGTCCAATGCCACGGAGCAGGAGCAGGCGCTGGGCGAAAAGCGCAAATTGGCCAATGATGCACTGCAAATGATCTCTGCAACGATGCACAATGCGAATGAACAGAAATCGAATATGTTAGAGCTGAAGCAGCAGACGCAGCAGAGCAGCGAGCAGCTGAAGCTGCGACAGCGTGAGATTCAGCAGGAGTTGGCAGAGGTGGAGCCGATCCTGGCTGAGGCCAGCAATGCAGTGGGTCAAATCAAATCCGAGGCACTCTCGGAAATACGTTCGCTCCGCGCACCACCCGAAGCCGTGAGGGACATACTGGAGGGTGTGTTGCGACTGATGGGCATACGCGATACATCGTGGAACAGCATGAAGACGTTTCTGGCTAAGCGTGGCGTCAAGGAGGACATACGCTCCCTGGATCCGGCGCACATTAGCCCCGAGAACTGTCAGGCCGTGGAGCGATTGCTGCAAGCGAAAGGCGATTCCTACGAGTCAAAGAATGCGAAACGTGCCTCTGCAGCCGCTGCACCACTCGCTGCCTGGGTCAAAGCCAGCGTGCGTTACTCGCGTGTCATTCAGAGCATAAAGCCACTGGAGCGGGAACAGAATGAACTGCAACGCAATCTAAATGCAGCCGAGGATGAGATGCAACAGCTGGCCAGTGGCCTCGACGATGTGGACAAGCGCGTACAAAAGTTGTCGGCGAAGCTGCAAACCTACACGCAGGAGGCGGCAGTGCTGGAGCTAAAGCTGCAAGAGGCAGGCGCCACACTGCAGGCAGCGGAGCTATTGGTGGGCAAGCTGAGCGCCGAGTATGCCACCTGGAGCGAGCAGCTGGCCGAACTGAAGCGAGCACACAAGACGCTGGACAGCAAGACGCTGCTGCTGGCATTGGCCATCAATTACTATGCCGACTGGGGTGTGGATCAACGCGGGTGAGTCTGTGATATAGTATAATATAGCTCAGGATTATCGCTAGGATATACAATAAATTATTGCTCCTCTCATCCGCATTAATTTCTTGAATATCATATTCATTTATCTTCAGTTCAGCTTGTAGACCTCACAATCCAGTTGCAGTTGTAACTAAAAATAGTTAAATATTAATAATGGCAAATATTAGATATTTAAATTCCCTCCCTTCTCCTTTACAGCAACGTAATCAAACGATTGAGCAAAGAATTTCAACTGTCCGGAACTAGCGGCTTTGAGCTACGTCAAACACTCGTCACTGAGCAGCAGCAAATCATTTGGGAGAGTCAAGGTTTGGCACGCGATGCCCAGATCATTGAGAGCGCTGCGTTGCTGCGCGAGATGCTGGCGCTGCCCTTTGGCAGCTGTCCAGTGCCGCTGCTGCTGGATCCCACACAGACGGCGGGGCAGTGGCTAAGCGCGCACTTGCGTGGCACAGGAAGAGCCAGTGAGCTGACAAGCCAAGGCAACGAACGACTCTGCTACCAACTGGAGCTGGCCGTGCGCTTTGGTAAAACGCTGCTAGTGCAGGACTGTGAGCAGCAGCGTCCACCGCTGCTGGAACTGCTGCAGCTGCACATCTATGTGCGTTTCAACAAACGCCAGCTGGCTGTGGGCAATAAGTTGGTGGATCTCCATGAGGATTTCCAATTGGTGCTGATCAGCAAATCGCATCGTCTTCAACAGTTGCCGCCAGAGCAGCGAGGTCAAGTGAATCTGTTGCGCTTCACAGTGACAGCCACTGGCCTGGCGGATCAGCTAATGTCCAAGGCAATTGTGCTGAAGAATCCGGCGCTGGAGCAGCAGCGCATTGAGCTATTGCAGCGAGAGGGCGAGCTGCTTAAGCAGCGTATGGCGCTGCAGGACAAGCTGCTCGAGCAGCTCTCCAAGGCCGAGGGCGACATTCTGCGCAACGAGCCGCTCCTGGCCAGCCTGAACGAGGTGAAGCGCAGCAGCGCTGAAATCGACGCGGCACTGGAGCAGAGCGGACAGGTCAAACAGACGCTGCTCTCACAATTTGGCGCGCTGCGTGAACTCTGCGAGCAGGCGGCCAACTTTTATGCCGGCCTAACGCAGGCCTACGAGCTATCAGCCTTGGTCTACATTGAGCTGTTCCTGGGCGCATTGCGTGCTCCGGATGCACAGCAGCTGCAGCAGCAACAACTGTTTGAGCGCCTCGTACGCAGTGTCTACTTGCATCTGGCACGTGCCACACCACACGAAAGTCAATTAACGCTCGCCTTGTGGGTCTGCCGGCAAGCCTACGGCTCAGCCATTGGTGCCAAGGAATGGGAGCTCTTTGTCAGCAATTTCATGGGCAGCGCCGATGGCAGCAGCCAGCTAAGTGCCGGCCTGCCCGACTGCATGAGCCGTGATTCGCAATTGAAGCTGGCGCTGCTGCTGCAACAGCTGCCGGAGCTCAAGGCACAGCTGCAGCTGGACAAGGATTATGTGTGGCGCGGATTTATCGAACAGCAAACGGACGATATACTGCGTAAGTAAATGCATTAGCTGATTAATATATGAATAGAATAATTATACTATATTATAAATACTCTTTCCGAGCGTTGTCTTATCTCACAGGTCATCCGATCTCTCACAGTTCCAGTTGAGCAAGCTCTGAGCTCTGCCTGAACATTTGTCTTCTTAGATCTCCACACATATTCTGCATATATAATTCGCTCCTTCACTGAACATCATTTTCAATTCTGTTCTTCTTCTCATTCAGCCAACATCAAGTCGCCCTTTCAACGCGTGCTGCTGGCTCAAATCTTTCGACCGGATTTATTGCTCACGCAGCTACGTTTGGCCAGCAGCCAATTGTTGGGCCTGTCGCCGGAGGCAGCCATACAGCCCACAGTGCAGCAGCTGCTGGAGCAGAGCAGCTGTGATCGTCCCGTATTGATGATAAGTCAACCCGAACTGGATCCAGCCACAGAGCTGCGTGGCGTAGCTCTCAAGAAGTGGGGACCACAAAAGTACGTGGAGCTGGCCATAGGAAAAGGCAGTGAGCAGCGCGCCTTGACGGCCCTGAGACAGACAGCTGGACAGGGTCAATGGCTGTGCGTGAAGAATGTGCATTTGGTGCCCGAGTGGCTGGGCCAGATGGAGCATGAGCTGAGTGCACTGCAAAAGTCTCCGGACTTTCGGCTATGGCTGCTCTGCGAGTCCACCAAAGGCTTCAGCGAGGCGGCCGTCTACAAGTGCCTCAAGGTGCGCTACGAGCAGCCGCGTGGCCTCAAGCAGCAGGTGCAGCGCATGCTGCAGAACTATGCCGGCCTCGAGCCGGAGTCGGTCAGTAAACAGCCTGCGAAGTGCTTGAAGATGCGCTTGGTGCTCTTTCTGCTGCAGGCTGTGCTGCAACAGCGACGTCAATATATACCTCAGGGCTGGTCCAAGTACTACGAGTTCGGCGAGGCAGATCTGAAGGCAGCGCTCGGCGTGCTCAGCTGGTTGGATGCGCAGTTGAATAGCGGACGCTGTGATTGGACGTTAATGCAGCGCCTGTGCGAGGCGGTGGCCTATGGCGGACGTGTGAACAACGAACGAGATGTGGACATATTGCGAAGTTATCTATCACAGTTCTGTTGTGCGGATGTGCTAAGCAATCGCTGGCAGCCATTGGGCTTGCCTGGCTCCATGCCCACCAGCGCACAGCTGCAGGATTACTATGCGGCCGTCGAGCGTTTGCCCGATGTGGATGAGCCGCGCATGTATGGACTGGCTAGCCAGGCGCAGCAGCAGCGTGAGATGGAGCAGTCGCGTCTCATCATCAAGGAGTTGCGCGCTTTGCAGTTTGGCGGCTCCGCGGCAGGCAGTGAACTGGCCACGCCCACTTCCAGGCAACGACTGGAACAGCAAATCAAACCTTTGCTTAGCCTGTGGCGAAAGTTGGCCAATGGCTGCACCATAGCCCAGACGGCCAAAGAAGCAGCAGTTGCTAGTGGCACAGCCATGCCCATGCCCACGCCCTGGACTCTGTTTGTGCTCGCCGAGCTGCAGCTGGGCGTCCAGCTTTATAAAGCCGTACATCAGCTACTCTCGCAGCTGCACAATTGGCTAAAGGAGACGACGACCAGAGCCGAACAGCCAGCGGATGTGGATGCCAGCACAATAAAGGCGCTGGCCGAACAGCAGGTGAGTGGAAGGGAGAAAGAGTTGAGGCAGTACAGTGGTGACTCGATTAGTTGAATTCTGAACTTACAGAAAAGATTGAATATTAAATGTAAAACTGAGAATGTAAAACTGAGATTAGATTAGATGAATATTGATAAATCACTTCATGATAAATAAGTGATTTAGTATATTTATATGAAAACTAATATTCATAAATTATAACTAAGACTTGTTTACGCAAAATTTTAAAAATTTCAAAATCAATATTGGATAAGTTCCAAATATTTTTTTTTTTAATATTGATAGATCTAAATATATGTAAATGAGTATATAGTATAAGTGTCTTCATAGAAATCGGTATATCATTGAGCTGTCATAGAAACACCATGTTCATATTTAATATGTACATTGAACTTCTAGGTAAATTATGCAGCATTACATAGAACATTATGAAAGCCTTTGAGGCTTTGTAGGACATGTCAAACAAATCTTTCATATAACTAACTTTGATATACACTCTCAAAAGATGATGTTATAGGTTAATATAAGAAATCTACTCATATCTGAATATAACTATAATATAGCATACGTCAGCTGCATATATCTATAGCATTATGTAAGATATCTACTCTTATCTGGACATATAGTATTATGACTATATATCTTCAACATATTGAAACAATCCATGGCTATTTTCTATGCTCTTCTATGCAACTGAATTACTACAGCTTTAATATTCTTCTTCCTCCTCCTCCTCCTCCTCCTCCATCAGGTGCCGCACAGCTGGCAGAAGCTGTGGCCCGGTCCGAGCAGCAACAGCGCCGTCGACTACCTGCGCGGGCTGATGGTGCGTGCAGAGGCAGCGGAGCAGCGTTTCAAGCAGTCGCTGCAGCTGGAATTTGGGCAGGAGCTAAATCTCAAGCAGGTCTTCAATTGTGAGAATCTGTTGGCCTGCTTGAAGTTGCAGCAGGCGCGCAAATGCTGTGTATCCACGCAGCGACTTCAATTGCAGTGTGCGAAGGCCAGCGACAGGGCAGGAGCTGGGGATCTGCTTTTGCTTAAGCTGGCGCCGCTTAAGGTGAGTTTTTTTTTTCACAGTTGCCTTTTTTCCATATCTACATTCATATACATATGTATGTATATATTTAGTTTGCCTGGTGCGTGCTGCTGTCCGTCCGCGCGACCGTATCGCCAGCCAGCCTGCTTGCCTGCCTGTCTGTCTGTCAATCAACGCTATCTCTTTTCATTGCTTGGCTGCTGAACTCTTTTGTCTTTTTCTTTCCTTTTTTTTTTTTTGTTTCTTTTTTCACTTTGCTTACCTTGCCCATCTTGGCCATAAAGTGGGTCTCCAGCTTGGCGTTTTTTGTTTGTTTACCACTTGATTTGAATTAAATTTAATTTATATTTACAACATTTAGTTTGCATTTACTGCAGATTTTAATTTCTCTGCAGTTTTTCGCTTTTTTCACGCCGCTTCTTTTTGTTTATTTGATTGACATTCCGGCGCTCTGTTAACTTGCCACCAGGGCTGCACAGCTCTGCTCTTGTCTGTAATCTAATGCGAGTATTTTATGGGTAGCACTGCTGATGAAAATATATTGATAACAGAAAATTCATCATTTAAAAACAATTAAATATTATTAAGGTATATTTAAATTGAATTGGCAGTAGTCTTATTTAAATTTTCTTTATCGCTTCATGTGTAAATCTAATTTAAGCGTGCTCTATAACATATTTGCTCCTCCTGTTAAAGTAGCTATGTGACTTTTAACAGTGTGGAGTCTGTTTATGTTTAATGTTAAAATTGGCAATGAGCACATGTTCGTTAACTATATGCTTTCGTTAAGTGCTGCACTATTTCGTAGTTATTTGGTTAGTGCACAGACTAAACGAATTTTGGTTGTTGTCCAAATTATATATAAATAAAATTTTTTATACGATTTCAAATATACTATATTTATTTCAAACTCAATTAGCTGGATGGCAACACACAGCTACTCAGCAGCAGCGAGTCGAATCCCTTTTACATTACGTACAAAATCAAAGATAACAATGAAATCAATGTCACTGAGGATAAGTTCAAGAAAATTGATCGCTTTGCCAGCAACCGGCAGAACACCGACGAGCGCATTACCCTGCCGCTATACAGCAGAGCCAGCCGGGACAAGCTAATCTGTCATTTGGAACTGGATGCAGTTGGCGCCACATCCGAGCAAGTTCTTCTAGCCGGCACAGCTCTGATCGTCGAAGATTATTGAAGATAGTCAAGGAAAAAAAAACTGATTTAATCTCTTTCAAAACTTGCATCTATTGAAATTCATCCCAAAAAGCGGAATCCACCATATAAACAAATATGCAAACTCCGCAATACAAATAGATTGGAAGCACGACGGCCATAAGTGTCATTTTAGTTGTAAACAAAAAAATGATTGTGAAATTTAGAATTTGTATAAAATTTTAAATAAATTTTGGAGTAAATTATGACAGAAAATTTTGTCGTTTGCTTTTTGATGAAATGGGATATTATATATACTATATTTACATATGTAAAATAAAAGAATTTATGCTTGAATTGTACAAATATTTTCATTTTATTTTTTTAATGTACAAATAATTATTTTTTAATTTCAATACATATATTACTATATTACATATGCCTGTGGCAGTACAATTGTAGTGTAGTATCTAAGGCAGACTGTCAAATAACTGTTACGCATTTCTCAATGCGATGGCCTCACACATGTATGTATGTATGTGAGTGCCTTTCACTCACACTCTGAGAAGAAGACGCAGAGAGCAACCAATTGAATTGCGGTTCTTCAAAGACTTCGTTCGCGATTGGTTCGCTGACCGCTTCGTTGAGTTAACTAACGCAAAAAGTTTGCTCACTCACTGAACCTCACCTCATTGAGCGAACGTCAATCGTATCTCTCTTTAATTGCCATGTTCGTTAAAAGCGCGTCACACGAACTGTTCAGCTGAGGCGGCTCAACAGAAAACAGAACGCCAAAAGGACCGAAGCGAGGGCGAGAGCGAGAGCGAGTGAGTATGATTTCTTTTCGGTAAATCTTTCGAACGAAGCGTAATGAAGGCTGATCTACACATTACAGAATTCAAATTATTATTACATATTTTCTATTTTGTTATATGCAGCAATGCCATATATCAGCTTGATATTTAAATTATTTAAATATTTATTCTATTCTTTCTAATGCTCAACTATTTAGGTAACTTAAACTCATTTGATGATTTAAAATTTATTAAAAATTTTTAAAAATTATTATATAATAATAATATTAATACACATACTTACATAATAATTATGTGTATGTATGAAGTCCCCCAGTCCATTTTTGCATAAGGCAGGGTATACCTGACTAGGTGCTACCCTAATGGCCGTTCAGGATTTTTCAAAGTCCTTCCTTCACGCTTTGAAAAAAAAAAAAAAAACCCATAGAGTTCTTAACTGTTCTTAACGAGATTCCTCATACTCAGCTGCTTCCACCGCTTTCACTTCATTTTTGTTTGACTTCAACTCGATTTCTTTATTCAACTACAAATGTTTAAGTGTCTAATCGTCCTGGCTTACAGGCAATCAATAATCTTCATTAAATGTGAATAAAATTTATTATATTTAATTGATATTGTTTTAATTGGCAAGCAACAATTATTTGCAACATTTGAGTCTGCCAACTGTCGTTTAGAATAACATTTAAATATTTCAGGCACAAGACTCATAAATGCGAAAACTGTTTCATGAGTTGAAATATACGAGCAAGTGTGTGTGTGTGTGGTTGTGGGTCCACATTAGCCTCGTCATAATCTGAACTAATTGCAACCACAAAATGCCAGCAACGAGAGCAGGCCACATAAATGTTTTGGGTCACATACAGTTTTACATACGTCTCCATAGTTTGCCAAGATATTTGGATCCCCCTCATCCACAACCCCGAACGGCGAACACTTGATGCCCCTTGCCACGCCTCGTCCACCTGCTACTGGCAAAAGTTGCTTAAGTTTAATTAAGTGGCATTATGTTCAATTAGGCAAAAGTTTCGAATATGCAAATTAACACAATTTGTGAGCAAAGTGCTTGGGCGGGCTGAGAGGCGAGGCGAGCGGAGAAACGAACGAACGGACGGATGGACGGATAGACAGACGGACGGAGCGAAGTGGAGCAACATTTGCTTCTGTGGCAGACAAATTGCTTTTTGTTGCGTATTTGGAAAAACACAAATCAAAGCAAATGACAACAGCAGCGACGCCTTCGTTAACGTTGTGGGCGTGGCCGAATTATAAATATTTGCCAGAGCTTTTAGTTTTTGGACATTGCGAAGCGCTATAAATAAATTATATGGACATATAATGGAAATCACTGAAGCGGAAATTATATTAGCTAGCAGAGAGAGTGTTGGAGAGAGAGAGTGAGAGAGGGAGTTTAGAGCTTGCCAAGGGGGAAGGGGTAGGATAAGGCATAGGATTAGCAAATTAATTTCTTAGAATTTGTTCACGAATAATGCGATCTGGGTTGTAAAATGCTTTGGGATATTCATTCAGCTTAACTGAGGTGTATTTACATTAATGTCTTCTCCATGCTTAAGATATTTATGCATATTATGCAATTTCTATGAACAGAACTAAGCAGTTCAAATTTGTAAAACAATTTCTGGAATTTAAGTAAATTAAGAGCTAACGAAGCTGAAGTATTAGTAATTGGAATTTCTGCAATTTAAGCAGTTGCTTTAGTTAGATTTAATAATTTATATTTCTATCTAATGTAGCCTTAAAATGAGGCTAAAAGGAATGTAATTTAAAGAAATATTTTTAACGAAGATTTCACATCAAAATTAGCTGAGTTCACTTCGTTATATGTCTACAAAAGTACTTACATACATCATCCTGTCTCTATATAATCATGATTATCTCGGATTAAGATGTTTAAATATTTTTTTTTATATATAAAATTGTTAGAATTTCAGAGAATGAGATTTTATATAGATATATTTAAAATGTATATACCATAAAAATTTACTTTTGATTTTATTTATTTTTAATTTTATTTTAACCAACAGTTTTCCTGACTGCGCTGATATTGAGTAAATTCTATAGGTATAAATATTTAATTGTCCCAATATTTTTTTAAATTTATTTATTCTTAACTTAACTTTAAACCTTGAAGAGATGGCTCTCTATAACTCAAAGATTTTCGATTTGACGTGATAAATATCGGGCATAGCTAAAAATTAGCAAACGAATATTTTTATATTCAAATTCATTTTTATTTCGTTTTTTATCTTGGCTATATAAAGAATATTCTTATATTCTACAAATAATTTTCAATGATTTTTTATTTTAATAAATTATTTTTATTTTGCCATATAAAGAATATTTTGATAATAAAATTGTATAATATTTATTTTTTATTTTTACTTAATTATTTCTTTTTTTTTTTTATTTATTTTATTATATTCACATCTTCTGTATAATAAGCGTATTTTTGAATTCAAATTAATTTTAATTTAATTTTATTTTTTTTTTTTTATTATTTTTAAAAATTTATTTTCTGCTAATCAAGATTCATTCAAATTATTATTATTATTTTTTTAAATTTTATTTTCTAATATACATATATATCTTTCCAGGAAATTCTTCAGCGAAATAAATAATTTATTAATATTCCTTACACATCCTTTAGGCATAGCTCCTTATACAGTCCATTTAAAAGCTCAACGTTGGTCAGCATTAAATTTAAGTGTAGTTTCAAAGTACAATTGGAACAATCGAAAATCTTCAACGTGCACTCGATTAGATATTCACATAAGCTCAAAGTTCGTCCTCTGCGTGAGTTTGTCAAACGTTTGTAGGCAACTTTGATGATGGCATTTCAAATGTTCAATTAGAATTTGATAGGCGTGGCACATGGGAGTGTCTCCCTCTCTCTCTCTCCCTCTCTCTATGTGTGTATTTAGTAGGCATGTGTGCTGACGTTTGATAAATGCAAGGAGACAAATGGATATCCTTGTAATCCTTTGGGCAGAGCAACAAACATTTAGCAGCTGCCTCTAATTGCATTTGCCTCGGCTTCAATGTCAAGGATTACAAATTAATTAATGTATAAAGCATATGTGACATGTATATCTCAGCTCCCTCCTTCTCTCTCCCTTTCTCTCTCTCTCCTCCTGTGCCTCTTGGCACCTACACTTGCCATAATTGTAATCCTGCGAAATGTGATTAATCAGCGCCCACAGTGCTTCCACTTGATTCAACTATTGTTGCGTCCTCAATGCGCTTGAACTTAAGAGTTGGCCTAAAAGGGTCGCGACATTAGCCACAAACTAAATTTCCATTGTCTGCCCTTTGTGCGGCCGACTTCATTAATTGGCCAATTGAGTGGGCATTGAGTGTGGAACAAAAGTAAATTTGCTTCAACTTGGAGTTGAGTATAAATTGAATAAATCTCTTTTGATTGACCAAACTGAAAGAGAATAAATTTATAATCTTTGAGCTTGTTTAGCTAGTGAAGCGAGTATATTAGTTTTAATCTGCAAAAGTCTAAAGTTCCGTAGACTATTTAGAAATTTTGTTGAGTAGAAATTAGCTATGGGAAGGTCCTGCCTAAATGAGAATAGTGCCTTAGATTTTATTTATTTCAATTGCAATTATTTAATAGCTTAAATAGTATTTATTGCATGAAAAATGTAAATGTTAAATTCCAATAAATAAAATATAAATTAATTAAATAAAAGTATAAGCTCTCAGCCTAAAGATCTGTTTGCCAAGGTGACACATTTGAATAGCTACGCATATTAAACATAATCCAATTTGAATTCCATTTCATTTGAATTCAAATGTATTTACATTTTTCCTTCAATTTGCAATTTCAATTCAACTTTTACAATCTGCGCCTGCGGCCTACGGCTAATAATCAATAGAGCAAACATTAAAATTCAACTAATAAGTTCTCAAATAGTTGGTTAAATACTTACTAATCATATCATCAGATGCCCCCCAGGTGTGCTGCATGAAACGTATGCATATATGATGATGCTTGCCAACATCCTTTACCCAAGTCTTCTACTCTTCTTCTTTACTTCTATCACGCTCCTTTGCGATGGTAAACACAGGTGTTAATTTTCACATGCGGTTGGTTAATGAAATCATTTTGAAAGTTTGCCACGCTGAGCTCTTGACTTACATTCGGGCGGGCCATTCTGTGAAAGCGCTGGAAAACCACCAAGCAACTAAAAACACCAGCAGCAACAGCAACAACATGCAGTCAGATTGAGCTAGCGACAACCTGCTGCAAGTGGCTTCCGATGTGTTGTACCATAAAGTTTTGGCCAAGTCTCTGTCAAGGACGTGAATGGTATGAGAATCGCTCTGTTGCCGTTGGCACATGCAAAATCTACTCAACAAAAAAAAGTAGAAGAAAACACTGAAATCCCTAGCAACATGACCAACAAAAATGATAACAGCAACAGTTACAAAAGTAGCAGCAATAGCAGCAGCAACAACAACAGCAAAAACAGCAGCAATAGCAACAACAACAGCAACAGTAACAGCAACAGCAACAACAACAACAGCAACAACAACAGCAACTGCGCAAACTTTTGTAAAACCGCACGAAAACTTTTCAAGATTCACAACTGCAACACTCGAAGCTTGCTGAAACTGCAACACACACATGCCTATACACACACACACACACATATATATACACATGCATGCATTCATACACACACTTATGCATACACAAACACAGACAGCTGGCTTCATATGCACAGATAGATACAGAGAGAGAGAGATAGTGTGTGAGAGAGAGAGGAGTAAAGAGATACTTTCATACGTATGCCTATGCTCACACACTCACACACACACACACACCCACACATCCTGCATATCCTGCCTGTTTACCAAATGAGTTTTCTCATAGTTTGTTTTAAATGCCTGCAGCTCTCGCTTTAGCTAGTCTCGCCTCTGAGCAGCCCCGCCCCGCCCCCGCCCACAAATATTTATATGCATCTAAATTGGGGTAGATGGAGGCCATCACAGGACAGCTGTAGAAATCTGTCCGGATCTGTTTTGGTGTAATGAACAGATAACTGTTGGCTAATTGTTGTGTGGCATTCATTTGCGTGGGGCAATGCAGCAGTTGCTGCTGCACTCTAGAAAACTTTGCGCTTAAGTATTTATTTTGATTTGATATGCGCATAAATTTGCATTCTGTTTCATTTAGAAATTATCATAGCTGCTGCCTTGCCAGAAGTCAGTTAGTCAACGCATTATAAGATGCTTAAATTAAGCTGAACTTTGTGTATGTGTGTGGGTGTGTGTGTGTGTGTGTGTGTGTGTGTGTGTGTGTGTGTGTGAGTGCTGCAAGCTTTGCCAAATGCTCAATTTGTTATGCTATGATAGTTGGTAATAATGTGTAAGAGAGTTTTTAAAGCCTGAAGTCACATGCAAATGGCAATGAAGGATATCAAATTGTGGATTATGATGGTGTAAGTGAAAGTCATGTGCTGAGTGTGATTTGTTTATCTATAAATATTTAATTATATACATTTATTCAGTTTCGCATTGGTTAAAGTGAGATTTAAGGCCAACATTTAAATTAGCAATAAGTTGTCGGAGGGAGTCGGGTATATTACCTAGTTATACTAGATTCCAACATTTACTTTACATTTATTATAGATCGTATTGGACAGCACAAAAGCAACAGCATGCGTCTTTAATTCAGCAGAGTTATATTCTATGGCTGCTTGGTTTGCTTAAAGAGAAGCCCTGCCCTAGGCATGACACTTTCGATATTATTTTGTGAGTTTTGGTTTCAGTTAGCCATAGAATATAACTCTTTAGAATATGAAAGCCAAGCGTAGCTTATGTGCTGAAATACATATTGGATTATTCTATTGAATTCCATTGGGGGGAAGGCATCCAAAATTTGGCATTAATCAAAATTGTATTAAATTAGTATCTATATATATAATATATATATAAACGACTCTAGCTCTAGCTGTAAAGATGACCGAGATATCATTTTTTTTTTTTTTTAATATAATTTTATTGATATCTTTGAAACGTCATTGCGCGTGCAATAAATAATAATAATAAATAAAAATAAATGCACAAAATATGAACTTTCAATAATAATAGATAGATAGAGAGATAGATAGATAAATAGATAAATAGATAGATAGATAGATAGATAGATAATAGAAATAAGCAACAGAAATTAAAATAATCTTCTTGGAAATCTATTTAGATATTTTTCTTTATATATTTTTCCTTTATATATTTTAATATTTTACTAAATACACAAACTAAAATAAGCTCATGCGCTTTGAAATTTGTTTCTAATTGCCGATATAAAACTAGACACACAGAGCTTGATGAAATTTATGTATAAATTCAAAGCTTAACTTTGCTTAAACAAACTGATACTTCTAAGCAATTTCACAGAATCAAAAATATGTTTTACACATTTCCACATTTTGATTTGCAAATCAAAATAGAAAATGCATACATATATCTCATTAAAGCTGTCGATCAATATTTCTAGAATATAATGCGAAATGCATGAACATTTATGAAAGGTAATAATAATTCCAGATATATGCAATTGGCATTAAAGACTGAGCAGGAAAAATAATAATTTGCTGTGATTTGCACCTGTTGCCGCGGCAACGCATGCAGCACATGCAACACATGCGGTTGCACAACTGAAATATTTTGTCGCTTATGGAAAATCAAGGGAAGTCAAATATTTTCGCACGCTTGCACATAAATTCCAATTCATTTAGCTGTTAATTCAATTTTCGCCAGTCACCCAGCCCAGCTGCAGCGCTAGGTGCGAAAAAAAATGTAAATTAACCCAAAAACGTTGTCGTGCATAAAATGCCAAAAAGAAAAAAAAATATAGGTACATATAAATTGAAAAAAAAGTTATATTAAACTAAAAATTATGCGGTTTTTGTTGTTGTTGAAGTCAAATGAGCGCAGCCCCACAAATGTTTTTGGGTGTTACCCTAAGTGGGCGTTTGGGGCGAGCGAGGCGTGTCGGCTGAGCCAGGGGAATGCATAAAAATAAAGCGCTGATTGCAGGCGGCTCAAGTCTCGAGCGCTATGAAACGTGACTGAGTTTACACGCAAATAAATAAAAACTCGACTAAAGTAGCGACAACAACAACAAGAATGAAGGCAGCGGCAGCGACAACCCCAAAGTGCGAGATATTTTTTTTGTTGGGGGGGGGGGGTGGGAGGGGGGCGAGAGGAGTGGCGAGGGGGGGAGGAGGGAGGGGGAGCGAGAAGGGGAGAGGGGGGAGGGGGGGAGGAGGGGAGGGGGGGGGAGAGGGGGGGGGGATGAGGTGGAGGGGGACGGGGGGGGAGTGGGGGGGGGGGGGGGGGGGGGCTGGGGGAGGGGGGGGGGCAAGGGGTGGTAGGAGGGGGGGGGGGGGAAGGGGCGAAGGGATAGGCGAGGGGAAAAGGGGGGACGAAGGGGGGAGGGGGGGGGGGGGGGTGGGGGGCGGGTGTGGGGGGAGGGGGGGAGGGGGAGGGGAGGTGGGAGGGAAGGGGTGGGGGAGGGGAGGGGGGCGGGGGGGGGGGGGGGAGGGTTAGGAGGTGAAGGGGAGGGGAGGCGGGGGGGAGAGGGAGGGGGGGGGAGGGGAAGGGAGGGGGGGGGGAGGTAGGGCGAGGGGGAGGAGGGGGAAGGGGGGAGGGGGAACGGAGGAGAAGGAGGGGGAGGAGGGGAGGAGGGGGGGGGGGTGGGGGGGGGGGAGGGGGGGAGGGAGTGGGGGTGGGGAACAGGGGGGGGGGGGGGGGGCGGGGGAGAAGAGGAGAGGGGGCGGGGAGGGGGGAGGGGGAGGGATAGGGGGCGGGTGAAGAGGTAAGGGGGGGTGGGGTGGGGGGTGGGGGGGAGGGAGGGGGGACGAGAGGGGGAGAGTGGGGGGAGGATAGGGGGGGGAGGGGGGGGGTGTGGGATCAGGGTGGGGGGAAGGGAGGGGGGGAGGGGGTGAGGGGGAGAGGGGGGGGAGGGGGGGGTGGATGGAGGGGGGCGGTGAGGCAGGGGGGGGGGTGAGGGAGGGGTGGGGTTGGGGGGGGGGGGAGGGGGGAAGGAGTGGAGGAGGGGGAGGGGGGGAGATGAGGAAGGTGGGGGGGGGGGAGGGGGAGTGGGAGGAGGGGGGGGAAGAGGGGGGAGGGGGGCGGTCGGGGGGGTGGGGCGGGGGGAGGGGGGGGGGGAGGGGGGGAGGGGGGAGGGGGGAAGAGGTATGATGGGGGTGGGGGCGAGGGGTGGAGGGGGCGGGGCAGAGTGGGGGGGGAGGGAGAGGGGGGGTGGGCGGGGGGGGGAGAGAGGGGGACAGCGGGGGGCGAGGGGAGGGGGGGGGAGGTGGACGGGGGGGGAGGGTGAGGAGGAAGGGTGTGGGGAGAGGGGAGGAGGGGGGGGTGGAGAAGGAGGGGAGCAGAGGGGGATAGGGGGGGAGGGGGGTGGAAAGGTGGGGGGGGAGGCGGGTGAAGGGGGGGGGTGTGGGGAGGGAGGGGGGGGGGGGGGCGGATGGAGGGGGGCTGATGGGGGGGAGTGAGGGGAGGGCGGGGAGGGGGGGGAGGGGGGGGGGGGGGAGGGGGGGGGGGGGGGGGGGGGGGGGGGGGGGGAGGGGGGGGGGGGGGGGGGTGGGGGAGGGGGGGGGGGGGGGGAAGGGGGGGGGGGGGGGGGGGAGGGGAGGGGGGGAGAGAGAGGGAGAGGGGGGGGGGGGGGGGGGGAAGGATGGTGGTGGGGGGGGGGCGAATGGGGGGGCGGGGAGGAGGAGGGGGGTGGAGGGGGGAGTGGGGGAAGTGGGGAAGGGGGGAGGGGGGGGCGGGGGGAGGGGAGGAGTGGGGGGATGGGGAGGAGGGGGAGGGGGGGGGGGCAAAGAGAGTTGGGGGGGGGGGGTGGAGGGGGGAGTGTGGGGGGGGATGAGGTGGTGGGGAGGGAGGGGGGAGGGGAGGGTGAGGGGGAAGGGGAGAGGGAGTGAGGGTGAGGTAGGGGAGTGGGGGAGAGGAGAGGGGGGGGGGGCAGGTTGGTGGGCGAGGGGGGGGGGGAGAGAAGGAGGGGGGGTGGGAGGTGGGAGGGGAGGGGAGGTAGGGAGTGGGAGGGGGGGAGGGGGCGGTGAGAGGGAGGTGGTGGAGAAATGGGGAGAGAGAGGGAGGAGAGAGGGGGGGGGGGGGGAGGGGGGGGAGGGGGGGGGGGTGGGGAGGATGCTGGGGGGGGGGGGGGGGCTGGGGTGGACGGGGTCGGGTGGTGGGGGGGGGGGGGGGGAGAGGGAGGGGGGAGAGGGGGAGGGGAGAGGGGGGTGGGGAGGGAGGGGGGGGGAGGAGGGGGAGGGGGGGGGGGGGAGGGGGGGCAGGGCGGGGGGAGGGGGAGGGGGGGGGGGGGGGGGGGGGAGGGGGGGGAGAGGAGGGGGGGGGGGGGGGGGGGGGGCGGGGGGGGGGGGGGGGGGGGGGGGGGGGGGGGGGGGGGGGGGGGGTGGGTGGGGTGGGGGGGGGGGAAAGGAGGGGGGGGGGGGAGGGGGGGGGCAGGATGGAGGGGGGGTAAGGGGGTGGGGAGAGGAGGAGGAGGAGATGGGGGGGGGGGGGGGGGGGGAGGGGAGGGAAGGGGGGGTGGGGGGGGGAGAGTGGAGAGGAGAGGAGATGGGGGGGTAGGGGGGGAGGAGCGGAAGGGGTGGAGGGAGGGAGGGGAGGGAGGGGAGGGGTTGCGGGGAGTGGGTCGAGGCGGAGGAGGGGGAGACGGACCGGGGGGAGGGAGGGGGGTGGGAGGGGGGGGAGGGAAGAGAGGGGGAAGGGGGAGGAATGAGAGGATGAGGGGGGGGGGGGGGGGAAGGGAAGAGTAGAGGAGTGAGCAGGGGGGAGGAGGGGGGGGAGGGGGGGAGGGGGGGGGAGGTCGGGGGAATGGGGAGGGGGGGAGCAGGGGGAGGGAGTGGGGGGGGGGGCGGGGGGGGGAGGGGGGGGAGGGGGGGGAGGGGGGGAAGGGGGTGATGGAGGGGAGGGGGGGGCGGGGGGGGGGGGGGAGTAGGGTGGGTGTAGGGGGGGGAGTAGGTTGAGGAGGGGGAGGGGGGTGTGGGGGGGTGGGGGGAGGGGGGGGTGGGGAGGTGGAGGGGAGAGGGGGGGGGGAAGAGGCGAGGGGGGGGGGGGGGGGAGGTAGGGGAGGGGGAGGGGGGGGGGGTAGGGGGGGTGGGGGGGAGGGGGGGGGGGAGGCAGGGGGGGGAGGGTGGGGGGGGGGGAAGAGGGGGGGGGGGTGGTAGGTGTGGGGGTGGAGGGGGGGGCTAGGTGGGGTGGGCTGGGGTGGGGGGGTGCGGAGGGGCTGGAGGGGGGGGGGGGGGGGAGGGGGTGGGGGGGGGGGGGGGAGGGGATGGGTAAAGAGGGGGGGGTAGGAGGGAGGGAAGAGGAAGTGGGGGGAGGAGGGGGGGGGGAGAGGGGAGGGGAAGGGGGGGGGTAGGGGGGGGGTTGGGGGGGTGGGGGAGGAGGGGAGGGAGTGGGGTGAGAGGAGGAGGGGGGGGGGGGGGGGGGGGGGGAGGGGGGAGGGTGGAGGGGGACGGGAGAGGGGAAGGGGGGGGGGGGGGGGGAACGAGGGGGGGGGAGGGAGCAGGAGGGGAAAGATAGTGGGTGGGAGGAGGGGGCCGAGAGAGGATGGGGAGGGGAGAAAGGCAGAGGGGTGGGGATAGGGGGGGGATGGGGGGGAGGGGGGAGGGGGGGGGAGGAGGAGGGGGGAGTGGAGTGGGGGGAAGGGGGAGAGGGGAGGGAGGGGCGGGGGTAGGTGAGGGGGGGGAGGGGGAGGGGGGGGCGATGGGGAGACTAACAGGAGGGCAGGGAAGGGGGGGGGGAGGGGGGGGGGGGAGAGGGGGGGGGAGTGAGGAGGGGGGGGGGGGGGGGGGAGGTGGGAGACGAGGGGGGGAAGGAGGAGTGGAGGGGGGGGGAGGGGGGGAGGGGGGGAGAGGGGGGAGGAGGGGGTTGGTGATGGGTAGGAGGGAGGGGGGGGGTAAGGGGGGAGGGGGTGGGGGGGCGGGGGGGAGAGGGAGGGGGGAGGGGGAGGGGGGGGTTGGGAGAAGGGGGGGCTGGGGAGGGGGGAGGGGGGTAGGAGGTGGGGGGGGGCGGGGGGGGAGAGTGAAGGGAGGGGGGACGACGGGGGGGGAGGAGGAAGGGGGAGGGGGGGAGGGGGGAGGGGAGGGGGAAGGAGGGGGGGGGAGGGGGAGGGGGGTAGAGGGGGGGGGGGGTGGGGGGGGGGGAGGAGTAGTTGGGAGGGGAGGGGGGGAGTTGGGGGGAGCAGTGAGGGAGGGGGGGGGGGGGGGGCGGGGAGAGAAGGGGGGGGGGGGATGGTGGTAAGGAGGGGCGTAGGGTGGGGGGGGGAAGGGGGGGATGGGAGGTGTGTGGAGCAGGGGGGGGGGGGGGGGGGGGGGGGGGGGGGTGGGGGGGAGGGAGAGGGGGGGGGGGGAGGTGTGAAGTGGGGAGGAGGGGGGGAGATTGGAAGGGGGGGAGGGAGGGGTGTGGGGGGGGGTGGGAGGTAGGGGGTAATGGGGGGGAGGGGAGGGGGAGGAGGGGTAAAGGGGGGGGGGGGGGGGGGGGGGGGGGAAGGGGGGGAGGTGGGGGAGGGGGGGCGGGGGAGGGGGGGGGGGGTGGGGAGGGGGCGGGGGGGGGAATTAAGGGGGGGGGTATGGGGAGGTTGAGGGTGGGTATGGGGAGGGAGAGAGGGGAGGCGAGGGAGGGAGGGAGGGGGGAGGGGGGGGGGAGGGGGGAGAGGGGGGGGGGGGGGGGGGGGGGGGAGGGGTCGGGAGGAGGCGGGACGAGGGGGGTATAGGGGGAGGTGGGGGTGGTAAGTGGGAGAGGGGGGGGAGGGTGGGGTGGGAGGAATGGGGCCGAGGGAGGGGAGGGGGGGGGGGGTGGGAGTGAAGGAGGGGGCTAGAGGGGGGGGAGATAGAGGGGGGGAGAGGGTGAGGGCGTGGGGAGGGGGAGGGTGGGTGAGGGGGGGGGGAAGGGGGCGAGGGGGGGTAGAGGAGGTGCGGGGGAGGGGAGGAGAGGAGGAGGAAGGGAGGGAGAGCGGAGGGAGAGAGGGGGGGGTGGGAAAGGGTGGGAAGGGAGGGGGGGGAAGGAGGGAGAGGGGGGGATGGGTGAGGGGGGGGGAGGGGTGAGGAGGGGGGGGGGCAGTGAAAGGGAGGAGGGGGAGAGGGGAGAGGAGGGGTGGGGGGCGAAGGGGGGGAGGGGGAGGGGGCGTGGGGAGTGGGGGGAAGGGGGGGTGAAGGGGGGGAGGGGAGATGGGGGGGGGTGGTCGGGGAGGGGGTGAAAGGGAAGGAGATAGTGGAAGGGAGGGAGGATAGGGGGGGGAGGAAGGGGGGGCGAGGGGTGGGGGGGGGAGGGGGCAGGGGGGGTGGTGTTGGGGGGGGGTGGGGGGGGGGGGGGGAAGGTGGAGGGGGGGGGAGGGGGGTGGGGGGGGACGGGAGGGAAGGGGGGGGAGAGCGGGGGGGGGAGGAGGGGGATTGGGGGGGGGGGGGTGGGGGTGGGGGGAAGGGGTGAGGTGAGGATGAGGGGGGGGAGGGGTGGGGGCATGGGGTGGAGGGTTGGGGGAAGGAGGTGGGGGTGGTGAGGTGGGGGGATAGGGGGGGGAGAGATAGGGGACGGGAGGGAGGAGGTAGGGTAGGGGTAGGAGGGGGGGAAGGAGGGAGGGGGGGGGGGGGGAGGGAGCGAGGGAGGGGGGGGCTTGGTGGAAGGGGTGTGGGGAGGAGGGAAGGGGGGATGGGGGGGGGGGAGGAGGGGGGGGGGGGAGGGGAGGGGGGGGGGGGGGGGGGGAGGAGAGGGGGGGGGGTGGGGAGGCGTGTGGGGGGAGGGGGCAATGGGGGGAGGAGTTGAAGGAGGGGGGGGGGGTAGGGAGAGGGGGAGGGAGGAGGGGGAGGGTGGGATAGGGGGAGGTGGGGGAAGGGGGGGGGGGGATAAGGGGGGGAAAAGAAGGGGGAGGGAGGGGGAGGGGAGGGAGGGGGGGGCAGGGGGGGGAGTAGAGGAGGGAGGGTAGGGGGGGGGTGGGGGTGGAGGGGAGGGGAGGGGGGCGGGTGAGGGGGAGAGAGGGGGGTGGGGGGTTGAGGGCGGAAGGAAGAGGGGGGGTCCGAGGGAGGGGGGGGAGGAGGGGAGGGGGGGGGGGGGGGGGGAGAGGGGAAGGGAGGGGGGAGGGGCACGAGAGGGGGGGGGGGAGGGGCGGTGGTGGGGGGAGGGAGAGCGAGGAGGGGGGAGAGGGGGGAGGGGGGGAGGGCGGGGAGGGGGGGGGGGGGAGGGGGGGGGATGGGGCGGAGGGGTGGAGGGGGGGGTGGAGGGAGGAGGGGGATGGGGGGTGAGGTGGGGGGAGGAGGGGGGGGAGGAGTGGGGAGGCGAGGAGGAATGAGGGAGGAGAGGGGGGAGGGTGAGGAGGGGGAGGTGGGGGAGGCGAGAGGAAGGGGTGGGGGAGGGGGGGGGGGGGAAGGGGGAAAGGGGTGGCGGGGATGTGGGGAGGGAGGGGGGGGGGGAGGGGGCGAGGGGGGGAGGGGGGGGAGTGAGGGGAAGGAGGAGAGATGGGGGGGGGGGCGGGGGGAGTAGAAGTGGGGGGGGGGGAGGGAAGGGATGAGAGGGGGCGGGGAGCGGAGAGAGGAGGGAGGGGGGGGGGGAAGGGGAGGGGGGGGAGGAAGGAAGAGGGGGGCGGGGGAGGCGGGCTGAGGGGGGGTTGAGGGCGGGAGGGGTGAAGAGGGCGAGGAAGGGGGGGGTGGGGGGGGGAGGGGGGAGTGGGGTGGGGGGGGGCGAGGGGGAAGAGGGGGCGAAGTGGGGGGAGGTAGAGGGGTGGGAGTGGTGGGGGGTGGGGGGGAGAGGGGGAGGAGGGGGGGGGGGAGGGGGAGAGGGGCGAGGGGGGGGTGGTAGGGAGGGGGGGGGGGGGGGTAGGTCAGTGGGGGGTGGGGAGGGAGAGGGGGAGGGGGGAGGAAGGTGGAGGAGGGGGAGGGAGGGGGTGTGGGGGTGGAGGGGGGAGGGAGGGGGGAGGGTGGGGGGGTGGTGGAGTGGAGGGGTGAGGGGGGGGGGGGGGGAGGGGGAGAGGATTGGGAGGGAGGGGGGGGGCAGGAGGGGAGAGAGGGGGGGGAGAGGGGCGTGGGGGGGCGGGAGGGGAGAGGGGAGGTGAGGGGCGGGCGGAGGGGGGGGTAGAAGGGATGGGGGTGTGGTTAGGAGTAGGTGCGAGAGGAGTAGGACGTGGGGGATGGGAGTGGGGGTTGGGGGGGAGGGGAGTAAGGGGGGGTGAGGAAGGGAGGAGGCAGGGGGGGGGGGGGGGGGATTTAATACTTGAAATTTAACTATTTTTTTTGCATAATAAAAATGTGCGGCTATGCGGGGTTAAGCATCGACAGCAACAACAACAACAACAACAGCAAATATGAAATGCGGCTGCCAAAACAAATGCAATTTATTTGCAGCGCAAGACCCTCGCACACACACACACACTCACACTCGCACACACACACTTTGCATAGCCTTCCGTCATAACTTTATCACGTGCCGTCGCCAGGTGGCGCTAGGCAGCGGAAACGGAAACGCTGTCAACAGGCCTGCAGCTGCTGCTGCTGCTGGTGGAAAAAAAAAAAAACAAAAAATGCTGGCAAAGCCGCGCAAAATGCAACGCGCTTTATCAGAATTCCTCCATTTTCGCTCTCATCTCAAAGGTTTTTTTTCCCCCTTTTTTGTTTTCTACGTTAAAGCAAGAAGTGAGATAAGTTGCGCTTAGACTTTGCTGAGTTGTTGTTGTTCGGCTTACCTAATGGTTACACCAGCGCTGAGTGCATCGATAAAGTTGGAAGCCAAGGCTTAGGCAGCGTTAGTTTTTTCTTTTCGCCTTTCGATGACAGGCCTGGGCCTGCAACCTTAGCATATGTTTAAGTTGACGGAAACTGTGAAAGGAAGTTGTCATAGTTTAGTTACATTCATTCAAGTTGCAAGAGTTGCGTGAGCAAGTTAGTTGAAAAAGTGTTTGCAAAGTGAAAATATGGCTAATGATGGAATAATGTAAAATATTTAATATAAAATTATAACAAAATTAATCAAATAAAAAATAAATAAAAAAAATAAATATAATAATAAATATATAAGAATATTTTGCATTTTTGCAGCTAATTGGAGAGGAGGCAGCTAAATAAAATGCGAGCACACTTTTGTTAATTTTGTTATATTTCTCCAGCTAAATATATATCATAGATGATTTCTTTAAGAAAAGGCTAGACGCTATTTCTTGTGCTATTTATATGCAAAAACATTTTTAACTTTATGAAAACGTTACGCAATGCACGCTTCCAATCAAGAAGTTTAATATTGAATTTCCTAGTATTCAAATGAAATTCTATGAAATGAAAGGAATTTCTCTTTAAGATATCTCAAATATTAATACTCTACATAGCATGCAGCCAAACAAATTCCAAACTCTGCAATTCCTTTGCTTTAATGTTTCGTCTGGTTGTCCATTAGCAAAGCTTTCAGCTAAATCGACATATTTGAAGCTATTAAAGCAACAATATTAACAGCTTGACAACTTCATTGAACTGCATGAGGAGAGGGAGAGAGAGAGAGAGATAGAGCCTGGTGTTCATTTAGTGTTCGGCTTAGTTTCTTGCGCTCGTTATCTTTGTTCAGCTCTCTTGCCTTCGCTTAGCTATTCATATATTTTTATGCTCTGCTGCACATACGCTTTCATTTGTAATCATCAGGAACTTTTGGACTCAGGACTCTGTTGCTGATTTGTTAGCTAATTTATGCGCTTCATTTGATAATAAATTTTATATTTACGTTGAGGAAATACACAAGCAAAAATATATACACAAATATATATACATATGTAAACTTATGTATGTTTGGCTTTTGCTCTATTTCTGTTTCTTTTTTTCTTCTCTGCTCTCCCACTTTGCTTGTGAATGACAATATGTCATTTGTTCCACATTCGGCGGGCGTTCTTTGCTTATTTTTATTGTTCTCTTTATTTTGGTGTGTGCTTTTTTTTTTTGGTATTTTTTCTGGTATTTTAGATCAACATATATATATACATATATATATTTTGGTGTATTAGTTGTTGTTGTTTCAATTCCGAACCATTTGTTATCGAATTTGCTGCTGCCTATTTGGTATGCCAGCCGGACCATTTGAGCCAGCTTTAAGCCCGGCAGCAGTCGAGTGGGCGTATGGCTAAAAGGCGACATGTGCCCACAGGGGCACACACACATACACACACACACACACAACCGCACAGAGTCAGCTCGTTGGCATTAGATAAACTCGTATGCATGTTAATTTGCTGTGATTCAATAGGTTTGCATTGAGTTATGGCGGCATTAGGCATTGAATCTAAATTCTCTTGCATATATATATATATATGTATATATATGTATATGTATTTGATACATGTTTGGATTGTTTGTGTGCGTGAGCTTTATATTGCGTTGCATTAGTTACATATAAATTTAAATTAAACTGGGGCATGTTTACGATTAAATTTCAATTCCCAATGTGCGTAAAGCGCTTTTGTTCTTTCTGTTGTTATATTGATTTGAAGTTTTCTAATAATCAAAGCCAATATGCAAAAAATATACGAAATTTGAAATTCCATAATTCGATGTACAAAGTAGTTGTGATTGAATTCATTTTGAGTGGTCGCCGGCGCTCAAAGGAGCAGATGCCATCAAATTATGTTGAAGATGTTCGGAAAATGCTTCTAGTAAATATTTATGCATTTTTGTTGCGCTTGCCGATCCCCAGGAAAAGCTTATTGAAAACTTTGAACAACTGTTGCGATTCCTTTGGGCTTTTTATCTTTATGTTGCCTGCCTCAATGCCTGCACTTCAACCTGCCCCACTCGCACCCACAGTCGATCTGCCTGCTGCTGCTGCTGCTGCTGCTGCTGCTGCTGGCGTATCTATGGCAACTATGTGTGTTTGGGGGTCGTCGAGAGGTTGCATAGGGCTTGCGGTGTTGGGTTGGAAATGGGCATGTCGTGACCGTATCGGCATTCGGTCTCGGGGTCGAGTTTCCTTTATCTGTTTACAGCTTGTCGTTAGGGCCGTGGGGGGGTGGGACTTGGGGGGGGGGGACCCACGCAGGGCTGTGCTCTGGTCATTGTCATCTCTGTCTGCCGTGGGGCGGCCCCTGTGGGCATCTTGAGGGGGGGGGGAAAGAGGAGGGGGAGAGGAGAGAGGACGCGAGAGGGAGGGAAAGACGCGGGGGGGAGAGCAAAGGGGGACGCGCGACAGACGCGACAACGCGACGACGGACAGACGAGACAGACGCGACAGACGAGACAGACGCGAAAGACGGCGAAGACGCGACAGACGGCAAAGACGCGACAGTGACGCGACCGACGCGACAGATCGCGACAGACGCACAGGACGCGACCGACGGGACCAGACGCGACAGATCGAGACAGACGGCCAGACGAGACAGACGCGACAGACGCGACAGACGCTGAAGACGCGATACGCGACAGACGCGACATGACGCGAAGAAGAGACAGAGCGACAGAGCGGAAGAGGAGAGACGGCGGACAGACGGCGACAGACGCGACAGACGCGACAGAGCTACAGAGGACAGGATCGCGACAGACGCGACAGCGCGACAGACGGCGACAGACGCGGACAGACGCGAAAACGCGGACAGACGCGACAGGACGCGACAGAGGAACCGATCGCGACGACGCGACAGACGCGACAGACGCGACAGATCGCGACAGACGCGACAGGACGCGGAATAGACGCGACAGGACGCGACAGATCGCGGACAGACGCGGACAGAAGCGACAGGACGAGACGAGCTGGACGCACGCGACAGACGCGGACAGAAGGCGACAGGACGTCGACGACGCGACAGACGCGACAGAGGCAGACGCGACAGACGCGACCAACGCGACAGACGAGAGCAGACGGCGACATGACGCGACAGACGAGAAGACGCGAACAGACGGAAGACGCGACAGACGCGAAAGACGGGAGCAGACGCGACAGACGCGACAGACGCGACAGAGCACAGACCGACAGACGCGACAGACGCGAAGAGCGCGACTAGACGAGGACAGACGGCGACAGCACGCGACAGACGCGACAGACGCGACAGACGCAAGACGCGAAAGGACGGACAGTACGCGACAGACGCGACAAGACGGCGACAGAAGAGACAGACGGACCGAGCGAACAGACGCGACAGACGGTACATGACGCGACAGACGCGAAGGAAGAGACAAGACGCGACAGACGCGACAGACGCGACAGACGCGACAACGCTGACAGACGAGGACAGACGAGACGACGCGACAGACGCGACAGGAACGCGACAGAGCGCGGAACAGACGGCGACAGACGCGACGACAGCGACATGACGACACATACGCGACAGATCGCGACAGACGCGACCGGACGGTCGACAGACGCGACAGACGCGACAGGACGCGACTCTACGCGACAGACGCGACAGAGCGACAGACGGAAATAAGCGACAGACGCGACAGACGCGACAGAGACAGAGCGACAGACGAGACTAGACGCGACAGACGGACAGACGCGACATGACGCGAAAGAAGCGACAGGAGCGACAGACGCGACAGACGCGACAGACGCGACAGACGGGACAGACGCGACAACGCGACATACGCGAAAGACGCGAAAGGACGCGACGCGCGACGACGTGACGAGACGCGACAGACGCGACAGGGACGCGACAGACGCGACAGACGCGACAGACGCGACAGAGGACGAACAGACGCGACACTAGACGCGACAGACTCGACCAGACGGACTCTGACGCGACAGACGACAGACGCGACAGACGCGCACAGACGCTACGACTGTAAAGACTGCTACATACGGACAGAGCGACATTACTCGACATACGGAATGACTCTACAGACTCTACATACTCTACATACTCTACATACTCTACATACTCTACATACTCTACATACTCTACATACTCTACATACTCTACATACTCTTCATATTCTACATACTTTATTCTCCAAATTCTCCATATAATACTCTCCATAAGCATTTCTGTTTGAGCAACTTCTAGTCTATCATTTAGAATTTGTCAAAGCTCTTGCTATTGCTTCAGCCAATTTGATTGGTAAAATGTTGTGGCTTGTGGTGCGCGGCAACTCAAGTGTTGGCTTGATGCTCGCTTGTCATTGGCAGCACACATGATAAATAAATGCCAGGACACGATGCTCGCATCCACTCGATTGGATGCATGATGCAAACAGGCAAACAGGCAAACAAACAAACCGAGAAACCAGCAAACAAACAAATAGGGAAAAAATGTTTTAAGCAGCAGCAGATTTGCCAGAGTTCGTGGCAAACTAAATGTATACAAATGTTGCGCTGCCAGCTGATGGCAGCTGCCACACTATAAACGTAATTGATTACGCACTGAAGAGACATGGGCTCGGGGCTGGGCCCACAGAATTAAACTACACAGCCTGAGAGCTACGAGTAGATGTTTTTTCTTAATCTTTTTTTTTTTTTTTTTTTTTGCCTTGTTTTATGTTATGGCTGCTGGACCAACGCATTTGCATATGCAACACATGCCGCATTTGGACACGTGTCTGCCGGCAACACTCACAGCAAAATGTTGCATATTAATTTTTGTATGTAAGTTGTTTTTTTCTCTCTCTCACTCTCTGTCTCTTCTCTCGGCTGGCTGGGCAAACATCTTTCTTTTTTTTCATATTAATTTCCGTTTCAAGTTGGTAACGTCTCTGGCGTGGCAATGCAAACTTTTGTTTAAAACAATCATGCGACGTCATATGATGGACGGTCAACAATTACAAGGGTAACAGCCACAACAACAGCCACAACAACAGCAACAGCAAAAACAACTGCAACAAATGGGTTTATATGTAAATTACTTAAACAGATGTACGCCACATTATACAGACAGAGCAACAGAGAGCACAGCTGCTAGGGGTAAACAAAATGTAAGTGAACTGAAGTAGAAAAAAAAAATTGTTAACAAACTTTTGTTGTTGCTGTTCTCTAATAATACAACATTCATAAACTAAAAAGCAAAAATAATAAAGTTTTTATATAGCAGCTCTCTTATCAGGCTACTCTGGCGCTAACTTTCATTTACAATAAACAATTTTCCAACTAATTTCCGCTAATGAAATATATGAGTTTTTAAAAAATTTTATAAAATTTCATTTTAAATATTCGTGAGTATAGCTTTTAAAAGTTTTTTCCTTTTTTAATTTTCAAAACATAAAAAACTATTCGAAAAATATAATTTAATGCGTGTTTTTATTTCTTTAACTATAAAATAAAATAAAGCTGAAAGAAAAATTGATAGAAACTCAAAGAGTTAGCAAGAAAAAAACAAAAAAATTCACATAAACTCACTTTTGCACGTTAATAAATTTTTAATATATATTTTCCAAAAACCTTGGTTTGAAATAACTTGATTTACTCTTTTTAACATGTTATCTACTAAACTATGAATATTTCTTTTAGAATTTTATTTGATCCCGCTTCTATGCCATTCATTGTGCTATAAAGCCTAAACGAAACTTACCAATAATAAACATCAACCCGAAGGGGGTAATTTATTTGCCAGTCTAGTCCAGCTTCTCTTGCTGGCATTGCATTACTCAGCATATCCAACACATTATAAATATAAAAATATTTATTAAACAATAAAATATGAATAAAACATGAAAAATCCAATTTATTATATATGACATGTTATTTAGTATAATTTAACATAAATAAATTATTTATATATTTTAATTCATGACCTATATATATTGGAGTTATATTTATGGGTCAAAATAGTAAATATTTTTGATCTATGTAATTTTAACAATCTATTAATCATATAGCTAGTTCAAGTATATGTACGTAGCACTTATAAGACAATGTTCATCATATATGTGAATGTTAGTTGATTACAGCAACTTAACATTATGTTAATTGTATGTGAATGCTTGTTAATGTTAGTTTACTTAACACTATGTATAAACTTTTAAATCTCGCAAAATTCACGCTTCCGAATATTGTAAAGAGTTTCACCACTTTTTTTAAATATATTATTTTTGTTGAGTTATTTTTGCCTTCATAGCAGGTCACTTGGCGCTTTTGATTTCGCATGCAGCAAGTTGTGCATCTCATTCTGTTTGCCTTGTGCTGTCTCGCTTGTGCCTCGAGCATGGTTAAAAATGCACAAAAAAGCCATGAGAGGAAATGGCCAACTGGCCAAGTCTGCAGCTACCCAACCAGGCAGCGTCACACTCTCTCTCTCTCTCTCTATCTGTCTCTATCTGTCTGTCTCTCTCTCTGTGTCTCTCTCTCTGCTGCATGCCGCATGCCACAAATCCGACGCTTTATGTTTGCGTTAACGTGTGCAAAATCTGATGGCTGCACTAACTTGCGGATTTAGGTGTTGAAAATTATGTGTAAAATGTGTCAGAGCTAAGCTGCGACTCTGTGACTGTGTGCGTGTGAGTGTGTGTGTGTGGGTGTGTGTGTGGGAAATGGGCTCTAGAGGTCGGGGTCGGGATCGGTATAGGGCTTCAGGGTCTGTCGCTCTATGTGCTGGCTGCTTGTCTAGGTTCATATGCCAAGGGGGGGCGTGGCAAGTGCTAAATGTCGCCCCAAGGCTGACAAAGCGCGTGTGGCAAAAACTCGGCACAAATTTTCATATGCACAGCTGTATACGCATCTGTGTGTGTGGGTGTGCCTGCGTGTGTCTTATACAAATGAGTTTATTTGCTTTTTAGCCAGAAAGGCCACAAGTTTTTGGCACTGCCAAAGTTCACTCTGTTCACTTGAGCATAGTAACTAAAAATCTTTAGGAGCAAGAGCTGCCCTAACGTTCGATATGGCTTGGCAAACGTTTGATAATATTCTCACATGCGCTCACCTTTAAGCCAGTCGTGGCACATGGCAAACATGACCCGACTCTTAATTAAAATATTTATTAAGCACTTCTTTTTGACGCAGACAACAAATTAATAGCAGCGCTCCATGCACAGAAAACCAAGTTAAGGACATGGAAGAGCTAAAGCAGCTACCCGCAGCTTGCATATTTTTGCAGTTACGTCGCTCCCGCCCAGCAGTGACACAGTGTGCAACAGCAGCGTCAACATTGCAGTTGCCGCATGCCAAGTTGGCCAACTAGCTGGAGTGGGCAAGGGCTGGTGGGGAGGGGGGTAAAGAGGTGGGTAAAGAGTTTTGCTGCAGGCCGTAACAACAAGCGTCAGCCGGATGAACAGCTTGCCGGTTAGGCTGGCTAAATATGCAGCTGCTACTGCCACTGACATTGCCTTTCGTCTCCTTCCATCTCCTCTTGAATCATTCCAGCTGTATAGTATCTAAAATATTTATGCGGCCAGGCAGGCAGGCGACGTGAACGACTCAGCTGTCTACTTCTCTCTCTCTCTCTCTACTCCCCTCTCAGTCCACAGCAGGCAACAGTTTCTCGTCAAAAGTTTGCCACACACACAAAATATATATATACATATATACTACTACATATACATATATATATGTACATATTTGGAGAGTTAGCAGTCTAAGCAGCTGGCTAAAGAGCATATAAATTCAATAAAAATTCTGAAAAAACATATTTAATATGAAAATGCTCAACATGAGAAATTTTGCGTGTTTTATATACTTTTTTTAAGTAGCTTAATTAGTTAGCAAATGCAATTTAGGATTATATTTCGCTGTCACACTGAAAACAATTCGTGAACATTTTCATAAATAATAATTATTACAGAAAGAGTTTAAAATAATTTTTAAAATTTTATTTTTTGCTTTCTCATTTAGTCACATCAGTGATTTATGATGTATTTATTTATTTAACTTTATAAAATATACAACTCGAATTAGCATCTGACCTATTTATAATTAAATTTTAATTTATTTTGTATAATTTCTAAAAGTTCAACTAGAAAAATTTTAAAAAAAATTTTTATGATGATTTTACATCAGTTGATGATTTTTTCAGTGAATATAAGAATTTATTTTAATTGCATTGTTCTGAAAGTTGAACTGAAAATTATGTATGTAAAATCAGCAGATGATTTCAGTAAATATTTGAATGAATTTTATTTGTGTTGTATTTTTAATTTATAGAAATGTGTGTCTTTTTTATATTATTTATAATTTTATATATTTTTACATTATTTTTATTATATTATATTAAACTGTTACCTGCTTACACTCTCTGCAATTACACAAGTTCTCAAATTATAGCTAGCAAGACCAAGACAAAGCAGCCACTTATCGATAAGATATACAACTGCTATCATTTTCATCGAGTATAGGGATATATGTTAAGCACTTGTGTTCTATGCACAAATTGCAATCAAGTGAAGCTATAATTTTGAGAAAATTCCTGCAGTCATGAACATAGAAAATATATATACATTAATGTAAATATATCTTCTATGCACTCAACATCTAGCATGTAGTAGAAATAGACATTGTGCACTGATAGAGACTGACCCTTATCAGCGATAGAATTAAAATATGAAATAAAGCTGCGACTTACAAACTCAGCAATAGCTTCACTAGATTTCTGCACAAGTGTATAAGGCTTAGAAGAATAAAATGTAATATAAGATATATTCATTAAAGGTGCTTCGTGCATGATTACGTACACTCAATAGCCAACAAGCCTGAGTAAAGTGTATTCATTCAATTATTATATATTCAATAAATTATATATGCATTTAATTATATTATATATAACAATACTTTATGTATTTTTTTTTTTTTAAATAATTCTTCTTGCATATTTAGCCTAATTTCATTAGGTAATTATTATTATTTTGTTAATTTTTTTTTGTTTTCACAATAATTCTACATGCCTTATTTCATATTTAAGCTCATCTTATCATATAATTTTTTATAATTTGTTGTATATATATTTTATATTTATGTTTTCAATTGCATTTTCCTTCCTAAATCTTTCTCACACTCTCTTCCATATTACCTCCCAAGTTTCTATGCTCAGCCCCATCCAAGCAGTCTCATAGACCCTTTTCTAAATTTAGCCTCTTCTAGTTTGTTAAGTATATGGTCGCTGCAAGTGACAGACATGCCTCTTCGCAATCGTTTGCAGAGCTCACAGCAAATTCGCCTTGTGGCTCTCTGCCAGCTTGACATCTTTAGCTGCACTTGTTGGCTGCTTACCTAATTGACAGTTGCAACTGCTGTTCAATTAGGCGCAAGCCGTAGCCTGATTGCAACAATTAAATCGTAATTTACTTTGTACTTTTAATTTGAGCTCTTTAATGGAATTAAATTGCTGCAATAAAATTTTGCTAAATATTTGCATTGATTTCATGCTTCATTGGACGGAGCGGAAGGGCCACGAAAAAGTCGCCTTCGAAATTTGGGCGAGATTTCAATTTGAACCAGTTGAATGCGCAAATTACCAGAAATTTATTGATATAGTGGTAAACGAGTCCGTTTAATTTAAACGAGCCAAACTTGACCAAGGGAGAGACAGAGAGAGAGAGAGAGAGAGAGAGAGAGAGAGAGAGAGAGAGCGAGCGAGAGAGCGAGCATGCGAGTTGGCAGATAATTTGAGTTTATGATTGCAGTGCATTGCATTTCAGTGCATTTGTGCTCCATCAATTGGAAAACAATTTTCGTAATTATGAAAAAACATACAAAATTAATGAACAACAAATATACGATGTATATAAAAATTACAAGCTTTATACACTTACAAAAAGTGCGAGTCAAAGTTAATATGCTGCTAATATTTATTCTCATATTCTTTTTTTTTTCGCTTTTTTTTCTTTTTACATAATACAAATTGCTTTTGTGGATTTATTGTACGCTTAAGTAGCGCAATTTTAGTTTGATTTCAATTATAAATAATCGGTTTAGCATGAGAACAAAAAATATTTGAATATTTTATATTTTTTAATATTTATTGGCTATTTGCTCAGCCAAGCGTTATAAATATGACTAAATGAAAAATATGTAAAGTATTTAAAATAAAAAAAAAAACATTTATTTATTTATTTATTTATTAATGCCTTGGGCAGGTTTTTTTTTGCAAATGTTATTAGGAGAGTTAAGTCTAATAGAAAATAAAGTCATTCATAAAAAAAAGTAAGAGAGCATTAGTAGAGACTGCTCGACTAAGAGATGTTCTGAATTGAATTGGGAACCGGTATCCAAAATCTGACAAAAATCGAAATTGTATTAAATTTATAGCTGTATATATATATATACTAATGTAATATGTTCTGAGTCGAATAAATGTCGCGACATAAGCTAACGGCAACGCTAATAAAAACTAAAAGACAAAGTCAAAGTCAAAGTTAAATTATGACAACTTGCTTTATTGAATATTAGCTTAAGACTATCAATTCTGTGTCTATTGAATTATAAAGTGAACTCTCTCAACCGATCGATCGAACCGATCGATGAGGCAGAAGCGCCGTCTTAGCTGCTCTTTGTTTATAATTACTGAAATTGGGAATATTTATGTTAACGATTTGGCTATGGCAACAGCTTTTGGATATTGTGGATGTAATCAGTATGATTAAGTCCACTATATATATACATTTGACTCTAGCTCTAAAGTCGACCAAGATATAATTGTTTAAAATATGTTTTTATCGATCAATTTTGAAACCATAAAGAGAGTCTTGGGCTCTATGCTTACAGCCTCAAAGGGAATTATGAGAGTTAAGTCTGATAGAAAATAAAGTCTTTAGACAAATGACAACATTAGCATATTGATAAATATATAATAGTTGACTTTCTTTAAAAAGCCATTAGCACTTGATACATTATAGAGTATTTTTTAAGTAATTCATAAACTCTTGTCCTGCATCAAGAAGAAAACCTCATTTATTTTAATGAGCATTTATAATCAGAGTTTTAGCATATTTGTCCAGCATTTCGTGTATCTAACTCAATTTAGTCAGCTTGCAGCTTATTGGCTTGACTTGGCTTACACAGCTCCATTTTTGTGGGCGAATTCGCTGCCAGTTGTCCAGTTCTTGTGCAAACAAATGCAATTTCCATGCTTCACAGATGCGCGTGGAGCACTCGTATTTTATGCGCATGAGAAGTTTATTTGGTTTTCCGTTTGCGTTGCGTTTGCGTTTTTCGTTCTTCTTCTTTTGCATTTTCATTTTCATTTTCAATTTTTATTTATTTTTATTTATTTTGTTTTTTCGCCAAAGGCAGCAAAGAAAATGCGCATCAAATGTAAATTTCTCTGTTGTGAATACCCTATGAAATGCGAGGCTGTTGAGTTGCTTTGACTTTGTCAACAAAATTACTTAAAGTGAAATCTAAATTTCATTTGCTGGCTTTGCAGGGTATAAGCCAGCGTCGTGTTATTATAAATATGTAATTAAAATGCAGTAGAAGCCTTTCAGCTACATTATTTTTATTTTTAATGAAGATTTATTTTTATTTAAAATTTTTTATTTATTGTTTTCTTAACAAGATTTAACCGATTTTTTTTTTTTTTTTTCATGTTAGACATTAACTTAAAAAGGTTTTTTTTTCTATTATAAAACAGACTTTTAGAAAGACTGGATAACGATTTTAATGCAATTAAATGATGTTTTTTTTTTTTAAATTATTATAAAGATGTCAATAAAAAGCAGTAGAAGCCTTTTAATTTATTAATTTTTTTTTTATATCTATTGATTTCTTAACAATACTCTGCCGTTTGTTGATTTATTTCATGTTAGACATTAACTGAAAAAGTTTTTTTTTTAATTTCTTTGATTATGATTTATTAATTTATTTATTAAACAAACAAATATAAAAATTAACTTATTATAATTTATTAATTTATTTATTTTACTTTATTATAATTTATTAATTAATTTATTTTACTTAATTATAAATACCCTGTCAATTCTATTGCTAATTTATTAAATGCTTAACATTAACTTGCAAAAAAAAAAAATTGTTTTTTATTTTATGAAATTTATTTTATTATATAATTTATTAATTTAATTATTTAGCTGGTTTCCCGGCCGATTCTTAACTTAACTCTTTATTCTTATTTTTAATTAATTATTTTTTTTTTTAATTTATAAGCATTTTTTTATGAATTTATCATATAACTTACACCAACGCATACTAAATTTCAACATCACGTATACGTAATATTCTCAACGTGTACTTATTTATATGCTCAGCAGTAGACAACTGCAAATTGTTGGCTCCTCTCCCACTCTCTCCACCTCTCCCACTCTCTCTCTCTCTCTCTCTCTCTCCCTCTCTCTCTCTCTCTCTGTGGTGCTTGCCCACTCTAATAAGAATGGAGCTTGTAAATATAACTACATACAAATATTTAATGCGCCATGGATAAAACTCTAATATTGACCGGATCTTAGCTAGAGGTATGGGATTTAACGCTTTAGTGTTGCTCATTTTATTGCAGTTCCTGTTGCTTATTGTTATTATTGTTGCTATTTGTGTGTTGCGGCCGCGATTTGTGGTTTGTTGAAAATGTTTTGTTATCGGTTGGCAGTTTTAATTGATTTTCCATGTGCGCTTGAATATTTGTAATTTTCTTTTAATGAGCTGCAATTAATTGCATGTTTATCAAATGCAAATTAGATATCAACAAAAGCGCATTTTAAATGCAAATACAAATATTTTGATTTAAATTAGGCCAAACAGCCCAAACACTAAAGTGTATGGACCCAAGCAGCTAGTCAAGGACAAACACTCATAAAATCTAGGGCGTAGCTGCAATGGGCAAGTAAACCACGTCAAAATCAAGTCAAAGCCTAGACAAACACACTTGTTAGCTTATCATGTTACCCATGTTAAGCGTATTAATGACAGAGACAACTCAGAAGCACAAGCCGAAACGAGCACGAGGACGTAACAAGGGCGAGATGCCGCCACACGTCTGCCCAGGCTAACAACAATAACAACAACAACAACTGGTAAAGGCGTCAAGGCGGCTGGCAGCTAGGCAAACAAAAACACAAGACCCAGAAATATTAATAGCCAGATACTAGAATAGCAAAGGCAAAAGCAAGCAATAGAAAAATGAAATGTTCAAGCAGCGCAGACAACTACGAAAGCTCTATGCTCTTAGGGGCTAAGGCAACCAGATGATATTTAGGGATATTTAAATTTAATTTCGTAACTAAGGCCTATAGCAAGATGTTAGTATAGCTAACCGTATTAGTTCTCTAAGTCCATACATATCGAAGACATTTAGAATACGATTGCGTTAAATCAAATTCGTGAGCATCCTTCATATTCTGCATTTCTTATATTTCGAGTTATAGTCCCAAAAATATTATTAAATTATTTAAAAAAATAAATAAATAAAATAAAATGAAATTGAAATTCAATTTTAAAACTAACCAAATAAAAAATACTACTAATTACTCATCAGAATTTCACACTTAAATTCGTCAAATATTTCGTTAAGCTTAGCAAAAATAGCTTTAAAAATTTGTTTTTCTTCTACCAAAAAATTGTGTTGTTTAAAATTAGAATTATAGAAAGATATGAACAAACAAAAATAAAAGCTTAATTTGTTATTTTTGCTCTGATTCTAAATTGTTGATATTATTATATAACTTGAAAGATAAAGGAAATCTATAATTTTTAATAAATTTATTATTATTTGTATATTTAAATTAAGAATTCAAAAATTCCTTTGAAAAAAGCCTAATTGACAGTTATAAATAGGCGATCTATACTCGAAAAAAAAAAAGAAAAGTATTAAGAGCTTAATTTTACACCATAAATTCCTTGCACAAAGAAAAAATATTTTTTTAAACAAAAATAATTTCTGTACAATCATCAGTTTGTTTATTTATATTTATATTATATTTTATTTATTTTTTAATGGATATTTTTTTACTTAAAGATATTTATTACATTTTTTAATTGATACTTTTTTTTCTTAAGGATAAGCTTTCTATTTTTATTTATATACATTTTTTATTTATTTTTTTTTAATATTTATTTTATTTAAAATAAGCAAATTTATTAACATTAACATTATTATATAAAGCATAGCACAGCTTTATTATTACACATATATGCATACAAAAATACACTAAAGGCTACCCTCAGTCACAGTCACAATAAGAAAATGTGAATACCTTCAGTGAGAGTACAAAGAGAACAAAATGCAAACAACTGATCCAACGGGTTTAAGTGCGACGTGGAAAAGGTTAAAAGCTCTTGGAAAAGTGGATGGGGAGTTGCTCACAGCTTAGCTAAAACTTGACAGTCATCGCAGTTGAGTGTGTATGCGAGCATGTACATACATATATATATAAATATGTGTGTCTGTGTGCGTGCGTGAGTGTGTTTGTTAATATCTGTGCAAGTTAATCTTCACCTCAAAATTGTGTACATCTGTCACACAAGTGGTTCCGCTATATATGTCAATGGGTGTGACTGGGTGAGACTCGGTCTGTGGTGTGTGCTAAGGCGATGCTTAAGCATAAGCTGAACGAATCTGCGGTTGTGTGGGACTTGAAATCTCGACTATGTGGCTGGAGTAGTGGGTAATTATTTATGTGGTGGAATTGTGGGTTAAAGACAGTTATGCAAAGCTCTAGCCAAGGGCAGAAATCGAGTTGATCTGTCTTAAAAACATATGCCATATAGTACCCAACAATTTGAGGTCGTCTATTCGCGACACGCCGTCCTTCATGTCTTGCAATTTGTTCAGTTCATGTTCGAAGCGTTTAACTCATTTGTTTTTTTAAGGGTCTTTTGTGTGACTATCATGGTTGGGTGCATAAATTTCTGCTACGCATGGGGCGTGGCAATTTGTCATGTTAAGCGCTGAATACAACCAAACGGCGTATTGACATATTGCCGAGCGCATTTAAATGGATCCTGTTCTGATTCTCGATTGGCCACCAAGTGACCGCGCCATAAAAATAATCAACATAAATTGTGTGGGCCGAAACTAGCTATGCTGAGCTGAGGCCAGCTGAATGCTTCATTCACAGAAACAATAACCATAAAAATAATAAAGCAAAACAATGACTGAATATTTATGGGCAATGCAAGCAAAAAAAGAAAACATAAATAAAAAATAAAAAATAAGAGATTGTTACGCGCCCAAATGACTGTGAAAAAACAATAACAACAATAGCAGCAGCAACAACACTATGAAAGGGACTAACGTTCCGCTCTCTCTCTCTCAATACAATGTGCAGCTGCGTCTGGCAGTGTAAGCAAATCAACAGCCAACAACTGTAAACAGAGCAAAAGCCAAATGCTGTACGGGGAATTCGTATAGACCGGAAAAATACTAGCACACATACACACGCACAGAACACATACACACAGACAGACACACAGGCAGAGCACACCCACTTCAAATTACACACGCATCGTTGCCTTTAATGCCCGCTACCTAGAAAAGTTGTCCCAGTTTTCTGCAGATCTTCAGCCTTGTTCACATTTTGGCGTATTTGTGTCAGCATGTTGTAACGCACCCTATCACAGCCCTATCTATTTGTTTCTATTAGACCAAAACACACTTCACGTGAGTGGGTATACTCGACAGAGGCACGAGAAAAAAAGCAAGGAAAAAGAATAGAGAACAAAGAAAAAAGATATTAATAGAAAAGTGAAAAATAGAAAGAATTTAAAATAAATTAATTAAAAAAGAAAAACTAGGAAAATCTAATAAGGCAACAGAAATAAAAAAACCACAAAATAATAGATTAAAAAAAAATAAAAATATATAAAATAAAAAATAAATAAGATAGAAAATAAAACAAGAAGAATAAAACAAAATAAAAAGAAAATAAAGGTAAAAAAAAGTAGAAAAAGAAAATTAAAATAATAGTATGAGTAAAGCATAAAAATTACCTATATATAAAAAATAAAATTAACAAATAATTAAATACAGAAAATACACAAAAACGCAAGGAAATATGAATAGTTATAAAACAAACAAAAAATTATAGAATAAAAAAATATATTAATAAAATATAATTAAATAGAGAATAAATGCAATAAAAAGAAAAAATCGAAACAAAATAAAGTACAAAATAAAAATAAAAAATAAATTAAAAAATTAGAAAAGATAAGAAAAATGAATAGTAAAAAAACTAATAGAAAAAAAAAACAAGTAAAAAATGAAAATTAAAATTAAAAAAAAAAATAAATAAATAAATAAGACAAGATAAGAAAAATTAATACAAAAAAAAAACTAACAAGAAAAGTTAAAAGAATAAATAAAATTAAAAAATATATAAATAAAAATAAAATTAATGACAAAGTTAAAGAAAAGACAAGAGAATAAATAAAAAAAAAAAATAAATAAATAAAATTAAAATAAGTGACAAAATTAAAGGAAATAAATTAAAGGAAATAGCAATGGTAAGAGTATTTCAGCTTCGTTACTTTCACCTTCTTCTTCTCTGACAAATAGACAGAAATTATTTTGCACAAGTCGTCAAACAACAAAAGTCACTTAGCTGTTGCATACTTTTGGCAGCCACGATACGCTCTGCGCGTGTGTGTGCGGTTGTATGTGTGGTTGTATGCGTGCACCAAGGAAATTATAGAGCCTGAAAAAAAGGAAATAAATAAATATGCAAATGTAGTTGTTGCTGTTAATGTTTGTTGGTCTGCTGAGGCTGAAGCTGAAGCTGAGGCTGAGGCTGAGGCTGTGGCTGAGTCTCGCCCACTTAAGATATTTCCGTTTGCGGTTTTTATTTTGATTTCTTTTTTTTTTTTATATATTTATTTTTTGGTGCTTTTTTTTTTTTTTTTTTTTTTTTTTTGTTAGCCTAAAAGTTTCTTTATGTAAATAAGAAATTTATTTTTATGTTAGCGCGCGCCTCAAGTTGTAAAATTGTTTGTTGTTGCAGCTACTTGGGCATCATCTTCTCGCGGCTTGTTTTATTACCAAGCGCCTTAATTTAGTAGTTTGCGCTGAAGTGGCCCAGTTGAAGTTGCTGGCAAGTAACTGTACTTTTGGGAGTTGGCCAGATAGAGGCCCATGGCTCGTCTTCTTCTTGCATGTTGTTGCTGTTAACTGTTCTGTTGACTGACGCCACTCCTTTAATATAAATATTTATTTATTTTTTTTCGCATTTTTTTCAACCTTTTTTATTTGCATTTTTATGCCACTGACGATGCGATGCCTCATAAGTGAGTGACTTGCTTTATATAAAAGAATTGAATATAGAAACATTTCATTTATGAAAATATAATATTAATTTAATTAGTTTAAATTGGCAAGCAGTTCAATTGGGCCTTAAGTCTATTATTGGTAGTTGTTGAATTATGAAGAAATTGTTGAAATTGTAAAAATAGCTGTTGGGCTTGTTTTAGACAGTCTCTTATAGACTTATAGAGAGCAATAATAATAAAAAAAAATAAATAAATAAATAAAAATAAAAGTAAAAATAAAAATAAAAATAAAAAATAAAATAATAATAAATAAAAATAAATAAAAAATTAAATGTAAATAAATAAATAAATATTTTAAAAAAATATTTTTAAATTAATAATAATAACTTTAATTATAAAAAATATTTCTAATCTTTTTTAAAGCTTCCATCAAAGAATAATAAATAGTTAAAATAAATAAATAATAATTTAAATTTAAAAAATATAAAAAAATAAATAAATTATTTGAAAAAATATATTTTTAAAATACTAATACTAACTTGAGTTATGCAACTATTTCTAGTCTTTTTTCAAGCTTCAATCTATGAATTATGTAGGGAATGGGATAGTATAAAGCGCTAAAAAGCTAATACAATTCAATTCATATTGATGTCTACTATTTGCTGGCAGCGCTTTATGCATAAGATTTAATTACTACAGACTCAGCTCCTATATAATAAAACACTTATGCTTTTCAGGTAATTTTAAGGCAAGCTCTAGTAGTTATTATGTTTTCACCTGACTGTTATCGATAACTTAAGCAAGCTACAAAATAATAAGCAAAATACGAAAAGCGAAACAGCTTTAAGTCGGCAAAAATTGTTTCCATTTACCATGATTTTCAATCAGCTGTAAAACATATAATAATTGAAATAGAATTTTTGCTTAACAAAGAAGTAAATTATTTAAAAAGAAGAAACACACAAAGCGAGTCAGACCTAAGAGAGCTTAAATGAAAGAGAATGTCTATGAGTGAATACTTTTCTATTTATTTTATGGTAATTTATATTTATTTAATATTAAAAAATTTTAATGTGAATATAGAAAACACTCTTATTTGCTATCACAGAGTGTATAAACAAAAATATTTGTAAATGATAATAAAATACTTTGATAAACTTTTGAAACTTTTGACGAAACTGTGTCAGCTTTGCTATACGAAATCCCATGAGCATAAATAAAAATATCGTGCGTGATTTAGTAAACACTTTTTCTGTGTCTATTCAATATATTAGTGCACATTAAGACCGATTTACTATTTCGTGACTATATAATGACTGTCATAATATTATTTCATGCTCACGAATGTTTGGCATATTTATGCAACATTTTCATGCTTCAAGTTGTTTTTTTTATTTTTATATATATATTTTTTTCTTTGGCATTATTTCGTTTTCATTTTGCCAATCACAATGGGCGCTACCGAAATAATTATGGCACCTAATGGCAGCTGATTTCATTCCCATCACACGTAGCTAGCCGTCTCATAGATTTCGATTTACATATGATACGTGTAATTCTCACACGCGAGCGCATAAAATTTTGTTGCCTACCGAGTTTGTGGGTTGTGCTTGGGAAATCGATACGCAAGGGTACAATTCACACACACACACACAGACACAGAGATGTAATCACGAATGGGATGCAATCAAAGCCAAGTAGTAAGCGGGAAACAGAAGCGGCAATTGGCACTTCATCACTTAAGCACCTGAGAAAAGCATTTTTCACTTTCAATTTCAGCGGCGGCGTGCCATAAAATCAAGCAAAATGCTGATGGCACACACAGACAAACGCACACACACACACGCACACACACATGCACACTCATAGGCACATTTATTCACTCAATGTTGGCAGTTGTGCCTGTCAATCGAGCAGCTGTTGTGCAATTTACACGCACAGCTTCAAATTGACAGCCGGAAGACAGCAACAACAACAATTTTTGTTGCTCCTCTCTCTCTATTTTTTTTTTTTGTCAGGCTCTGCTTGTACGTGTGCACTTTGAGCGCAATCATAAAAAACAATTGAAATGTAAAATATAACATTCGTTTTGTATAGTATTTTGTTGTTGTTGTCCTGTGTCACCTGCTAGCGGCACACACACACACACACACTCTCACACAGTTGCTGTTGTCGTCATGCTTTTAGCAATTGCGCGCTGATTGCGTATACGCCGCGTTATCCAAATGCACACGCAGCAATTTCTATTGTAAATTGTGAGCATTTCTCACAAGCGCGCGCACACACCAGAAGAAGAAGAAGAAAAAAACGTTAAGCCACTTGTGTGTGTGTGCAGTTGCCTTACTTGCCTGGGCCCAAAGGCTCCTGGCAAACAAATTTCAGAACTTGCCTTTCCGTCCTTTCTCACCAATTTCTTTTCTTTTCCTTATATTTTATGTTTTTTATGTTTTGGGCAAGGATTTTGTCTGTTTGGCGCCTGAAGCGTCTGTGGAGACGTTGCTGCGACATGTTGTCAATAAATTGACAGCAATTGAAGGTTTATAAAACACTTTTGAGCCCGTGAGCTGCCAGTCTGCAGTGGCGTCTGGACCCAAGTCTCTCACAATCTCTCTCACTCTCACACACGCTCTTCGTGTGTGCGGCAAATATTTGAAAAACCCAAAAGCAATAAATTTTATGGTAAAAATGATTTTGTGCACCTTGCTTGGAGTTACCTCCATTTGTTATGCTCTAACTGGCGGAAGGTATTTTAATTTTGCTGCCAAGAGTCTGGTGAAACACAGAAGTTTATTTAAATATATATTTTTGAATGGCTCTGCATGAGACTGGACTGAATATGAAGTTTGCTGCACAAAATTTGATTCAAGCTTGGTATAAAATAATATAATAATTAGTGAAACTCTATATATATATATATATATATATATATATATATATATATATATATATATATATATATATATATATATATCTATATATATATATATTTTTTTTTTTTCATTTTATTAATTTTTTCTTGCAGCTTATTGTCATTCAATTCATAGATATTTTTTTTAATAATTATTCTATAACTAATGTTTTGTCAGAAATAATGCTGCAGAAAATTTTAGACATTTTACTCATTTTCTATATTTTAAATGTTTCTTATTCGCACAACGTTTCAGCATTTAATTTAAGCTGTATAAGCAGAAGCCTTAAATGACAAAAAAAAAAAAAAAAAAAAAAAATGTTTGATTTTTTCTCCGCTCAATTTCACATATTTTCTCTTGGGTAAATTCAGGCACAAGAGGTGAGAGTTTGGTGAAGTGAAAGTTTATAAAATCTTTATTGTT